>OZ023162.1:33056339-33065030 GCA_963678695.2 Diplodus puntazzo | reverse complement strand
TCTAACCTGCCTTTCACTGCTCTCAATCTGTCCTACACTGTCTTTAAAATGTGTCTTATCTTATAACTGGTGCAGTAGGTGTACATAAAGTGGTGTTTTCGTGACTGTACCTGGTTCTTTAGCTGAGCGATCTCCCTCTTACTGGGTGCATTGTTCTTTATGTGGTCCAGCATAATCTGGGCGTCAGCCAGCAGAGCTTTGGTTCTCTTCAGGTCTTTTCTCAAACGCTTCTCCGTCTCCAAGTCACCACTTCTCACCTGGGAACAAGATTTAGTTGGGTTTGTTGACTCAGCTGACATCACAGATCATGCTTAGTGGATATTTGCAGTGTTTGAGTAGGAGATTTTTGTCACATCCACAGGAATCCCAGGACTCAATGTTTCCCAGCAGAACATTGCATTGTAAAATAAACATTCACCTGTCAATGGTTTTAATATTGTAGCCGATCAGTGTATTCTGGATTATTTTATGAGGGAGAAGTAGGAGCCATTTTAAGGATTTAAATGCAAACATCTGTGGTGAGGACCTTTATTCTATTTAGACTAGCTGATACATTGTATCAGCTCTGGAATAACTTGCATTCAGAAGTTTAGGAGGGGGTGACCTTTTCTGGACACAGATGTATATTTAAGAAAACAGAAAAATAATTCTGCTGAAAATAACTTTATTTGGGTTACCTATAATAGAAGAAACTCCTCTGGGTCCAGCATGACCAATACATTAATATACTGTAGACTTTTGGTGTCATTTTATATAAATCCAACTGGACAGGTTTGGTTGCAGCAAGCAACATTCCCCTTCTATTCCCTGGATGTCAAAGTTGGACATTGGTTCAGTCAGCATAAATAAGTCACTTCAACCACATAAAATGCCCACATCTCAACCCACACACCTGCCAACACTACACGTACCAAATGAGCATTTAAACAAATAATCAAATAAATAATTTAATATGGAGAGACTTAGACTTGTGGACTTCACCTCCAATTTCACTACCTAGAAGAATGGTGCAGGAAATAACACCAAGGTTTTATTACATTATCTACGATTGCGTTCCAGGTTCAACAGGACTGGGGTCTACTCTATGTATATGGTGTACTTACCTTATCTTGTGCTGACAGAAGCTTTGATTCCAGATCTCTCCTTTCTTTAAGCACCTTCTGCTTCTCATCGTACTCTTCTTCAAGCTGGACTTCCATTTGCTTCAGCTTGACACACATATAAAAACACTGATCACTGAGGGGTTCATACTGAGTGTATGCTTTTGACTATGAGGGTCATTAAAACTTTAAGGTCTTATTCTTCTTCAAAGCAGGAAAGTTAAACGTTCTAGAAGGAACCTTTAACTTGGTAAGAAAAAGTCTTAATAGTGATGCCTTTATATGACCTACGTAAGTAAACAAGACCATCAGCATGAAGATTGGCCATTTCTATCTAAACATTGTAGTTTTTCTTAATGTCTTAAATAAATCATACATTTAAAACATTTTTTATGGTTGAGTGCTGAGGATGAATTTAGGATTATCACAGCCTGAGGAAAGAGGCTGCTCTATAAGTCTGTTGGGACAGTACCATCGTCATATTACACTTATTAATTGTACATAGTCACAAAAAGATACATTACGTCATCCCATCAAAATATCTACTTATCTTAATTAGATCATAATTATTCATAACAATTTCAAAGGCAATCTGGTCAGTAGTAGACTTTGCTGTGTTTGACTGACAACAAGCGCTGCGTCCTTCATTTATATATCAGCATATCATCAAACACTGCATCACTATTAAATTTCACTGGAAGACACAAGTAGACACAGTGCTCCCAGCTTTTGTTAATGTGGAAAATGCTAATTATGCATGGGCTAATAAGGGCTCGACTGGTGGAGGCTAGTGATGAGGTAGTCAGCAAACAAACAGCATCAACAGCAATTGACAGCACAGCTAAAAATGCACCCAGATACTAACCACAAACCACTTACTCAGTAACTCCGTCACCCATACACCGACACACAAACAAACTGGAGCCATAATGTGGATATATAACCACTTGTGACTCAAGAAAATGTCAAATAATTCACATGATTATCTTAAATCTAACACGAAATTATGTGTATGTTTACGTATTACAAAAAATATTACATCAAATGAAAGAATCGGGGAAGGTCTCATTTTTTTAACGTTACGTTACAATCTGCCCACATATGGCCAATAAATAAGTGAATAATGCATGAAAATTGCTAGAACTTGTTATACAGAACAACTTTATGATTTATATAACTATATGATTGGTTTCTCCCACACATTAAGAAACTAAAACAACTGCAAAATTAAATAACAGTATTAAAATATGTGTATATACAGTATGTGTATTGTAATTAACCTCTTTACCTTCTTGCTACAGGACTGTCTGATCTCTTCCACCTCATCGTCTTTGCTCTCGATCTCCTTTGAATGGGTTTGACGTAAACGCTCCATCTCCATCTCCAAACGCAGCTTGGCCTGAAAGAAGGAACACAGTCATTGTAAACTCTGCTCTCATCATGGCTTAAAGGCTTACGGCTTTACGCTTTGCTGATATTCAACCTTATTTCCATATATTATTCATAGGCGCGTATGTCCACAGTACTTTCAGTTGTTTTCTATACAGCTAACAAGCTCTGACATGTGCTCATCGTGGAGGACGAACGGGGAGTTCAGCTGCGAAAACCTTTACTTTCTCCTTTTCTGCTGGGAGCAGCACTACAGCTCAATGTACTGGTGAAGTTTAGAAGGGCACTGTACACTGAAAAACAGAGATCTTGCAAAATGTACAGCATGCAGGACCAGTTCAATAATGCATGAATTGATCAAATATATCATATAGACAAGGTAGGTATAGGCTACTGTATACCTTGTGATTGTCACAATGGAGGACAAAACTGTCGCCGTGATAACTTTTAAGAAAAGTTAAGTCCTGTCTCATAGCATTATTAACTGCTGTGAAGTGTTAATAAATATTCAAACTCATGGATGTGTTACTCAATCATATCTCATATAGTCATTGGTACTGGAAACAACAAGCCACCCCTACTGTAGCCATGGTTAGGGTGTGAATTCAGGAGTAAGCTATCTGACATGCCAAGGTCTAACACAAAAGTGCATAGCATATTGGTCCAATCTTTACATTTTTTAGATTCCCAACATCTCTAAGAAAATCATTAGCTTGTGTTCTGTAATAGATAAAATAGATCCTACTCTTAATGATAGACCTTGGTGGTGAGCGCGTGGATCGTGTTGTGCTGGATCCAGCGATAAGTAAGATGCAAGATCTCCTTGGGGCGACCGTGGCTCAGGTGGTAGAGCGGGTCGGCCTATGCTTGGAGGGTCAGCGGTTTGATCCCCGCTCGGCCAACTGCATCATCATGGTCGTTGTGTCCTTGGGCAAGACAATTCACCCACCTTGCCTTTTGTGAATGTGTATGACTGCTGTATGTTTGAGGTGGTGGTCGGAGGGGCGATAGGCGCTGAATGGCAGCCACGCTTCCGTCAGTCTGCCCCAGGCAGCTGTGGCTACTATCGTAGTTTACCACCACCAGTATGACTGTGTGTGAATGAGCGACTTTGGGTCATTGAAAAGCGCTATATGAATAAAAAGCATATCGATTAGTGCGTGTTTGCCTCCTTAGATATCAGTGACAGCAGGAGATTGAGGTAGTTTTTTTTTTTTTGTTGTTGTTTTTTGATTGGAGAATTACCGCAACACCTGCTCCCTCTTCATCCCTTCCCCTGCAGCCTTGCCAGGAATAAAAACTTTCCAGGGGATGAATAATATGGTTGAAAATTTACAGGTTAAACACGTGTAGGCTAGGATAAGTCCAAACTAAGATCTTTTGGGTTGCTTTCAGTTCTCTCATTTTTAAACGATGCAAGCACCGTCTGTTTAATCACTTGTATCAGACTTTCTGTCAATGTAACTTGTAAACTGTAATTTGTTGCTCTTTTCTGTACACGCGACATCTATTGCATGTCTGTCCGTCCTGGAAGAGGGATCTCTCCTCTGTGGCTCTTCCTGAGATTTCTTCCATTGTTTATTTTATCCTGTTAAAAGTTTTTTTTTTCCATCAACATGTGAAGTTTTTCCTCACTCGAATCGAGGGTCTAAGGACAGAGGATGTTGTTCACTGTACAGATTTTAAAGCCCATTGAGGCAATGTGATTGTGATTTTGGGCTATATAAACAAAATTGATTTGATTTGATTTTGGTTCCATTCACGTTCTATTGTACTGCTGAACGCAGCTCCATTTACACCTGGTCCAGTCCTCAAACCTCCTAAAACCTGTCTCGTCGCCATAGTTAAGTTTATCTGTTGTTGTCTCATCTTGTGGTGAATAAATGTTCGACCATAAAGTCGTTGTTTGTAGTATCTGTACATTTTACAGTTTGGTCACTGAACGCATTCTGATTTTGCTCATGCTTTACATAAATTACAATTAATTATTTTTTGCATTCATTTTTACATTATGCTTGAGTATGGATTAAACAAATTAGATATCTTTTCATTAGAGACTTGTGTTGTTACCAGCTTCTAAAATTTGGATAGAGTCAGGCTAGCTGTTCCCATTGCTTCAGTTTTCACACCAAGTCGTCAGACTAAACTCAACTCCAAGTGAATGTCAGGACTCAGTTTGTCATTTAAGTTTAGTATGCTTCTGTCCCGAAGTGACCAAATGTAAACAAATGTAGTTTTAATACTTAAATAATATCCCTCAGTTGGAAGCACTTTGCTTTGTCTGTACCTGCTCCAACATCTGGATGGTGCCGGCTTGCTCATCCAGCTCCTCTTCCTGGTCCTTCACCTTGGCCTCCATGTCGCGAAGCTGCTTTCTCATCTAAATGATAGGAAATAGTAAAACAGTAAAAAATAATATACATACAAATTAGCTTATTTACTTAAATAGGGCACACTTTTACTTTGTTTTTATATCTTTGGTTTGTGTTCATATAAAAGAATGAATATCTGTACTGTACTGCGAACGTAACTGCTGTAGCGCTGAAAGGGAAACGAAAGTTCAGTATCAGAGCATGTAAGCGGAGCTGAGCGGCGAGAATTTCTGCTCCCCACTTACGTGGGTGTTCACTCCTTCGCTCCATCGCTCAAAGTTGTACCAGAGAGCTCCGCTCAAAGACCGCTCTCCGCTCACCTAAAATTTAATTCAGCTCCGGTGAAATCGCTCCACGCTCGCTCAAATTTAAAAGAGGAAGCAATTCCTGACGTTGCACCTATATGACCGGTCTGCTTGCTTTTCGAAATATTTTACAAACTCCATCTCTCAACGAATGACCTCTGATGTAGGCTAACCCTTGAAGACACACGTGAGTGTGGACTTGTGCATGCCCTAGACTCGTGGAGAGCGGTATCAGAACGGAACTGGAGCGAAACGGAACCATCGCTCTGGCCTTTGGATTAAAACCCGCTCTGCGCTCCGACTATATTTCGCACGCTCGACTCCTCGCTCCGCTCACGTGCTCTTTTCAGTATCAGTTCAAAGATCTGAAAAAAAGCAAATCTCAGCCATAAATACAATAAAACACAAAAAAGGAAGATAAGAAAGAAAAAAGGTGACCTTGGCCAGCGATGCCTCATCCTTGGATTCTTGGGAGTTGAGGTCCTGCAGCTCGGCCTCCAGCTGGTCCAGCTTCAGGTTGACTGCGCACACCTCCAGGTCCTTGTCCTATAGGACAAATGTTTACCGTCAGAACAGAGAGGACGTGGAACGGCAACAAACACGTGATTATTTACTCAGCTCAGCAGGTAGCTACAAGGTGTACGCACACACACAGAAATGTTTCTACAACTTGGGCTCATAACTACAAACTCATGCTGTATGTGAATGTGTAGTGCACACCCATGGAACTTTATTGTAGATCAAAATCAGGAGTGGAAATTACAGAGTAACTCATGATAAAACATGAATTAGAACACACTTCCCAAGATAATGACAGTACAGTAATGAGATTATCATCTCACAATACACCATGATACCTTTTATAACTTTAAAATACAGGAATTGTGTATTTATTTGGTGTCAGTTTCGCAGAATTTGACACAACTGAGGTGAGACAGGGTATCAAAAAGTGCACTGAGTCTTAGCTTTGTGCCTCCCTAACACTCACATACTGACTGCAAGTTGTTATGTCCATGTGTACCATCATTCCAATGTAAAACAGCCAGAACCTGACAAAAGGCTTAAGTGCCAGAAAGTAGAACAGTTATGGAGTTGAAATGTTTAAGGAAGCTTACAACTATGGCTCACTAAATTATTTTCAATCTGCCTAAATTAACTTAACATTCCAAAAGTTATGAAGTAGTGCCTCTGGTAGGTCACATTGTCAGAGGAATCCGTTAAGAGGACCTGCAAGGTTTAATAAGGATACCACAATTTTGCACCAGTGTATCTACAATCATATTGCAAGAGGAAGTTATATGATATATTGCTGTATTGATATTTTGTCCCAGCCCTAATCAACATCGATCACTTTACAAAGACCAAATAAGATTTTAAAAGCTAATGTGTCTAAAATAGTGTCCAAGGAATGCAGGTTTCTAACACTGATGAAATGGTGCAGCAAAAAAAAGGAAAAGAAAAGGGACATGGAATAATTGAAATAGTTGGACTAGTTTACTTAATACAACGTATGAACATGAGGTTGACAATATCACTTCAAAAACAATGAAAATTAATGTGAACCATCATTGCAAACACAGCTACAACCTTGGGTCAAATTATATTTCCATTCCATTTATTAAACTATATGCTTTACATGTCCTGGGTAACTGTGATATTTGTATCAGTTCATTTTTGCATTTGATCTGTTTTTTAATAATTTCTAAGACAATTTCCTTTGACAGGCTGAACAATTCTCTAAGTCCAGTGCATATATATTTTGAGAACAGTCTTATTTTTCTTTGAAAAGTCACATGTCAAGTAATAATATAAAAACTAATAGAGTGACTATGCACAATAGTAGTTCTATTAGAGAGACTGTTTATAATTCTATACTTACCAGCCCAAACTTTAAACTAGTGTTGCCAATTGTTTATAAAAGTTTCTAAATTAGTGCTGCCTTTCGGGGCACCTGCCACTGACTTATGACTGTCACCACTTGAGCTTGCCATCCCACAAACTTAAGTTCATACATAATTATAATGGCCATAAGAAGTTGTCTGTTTAAAGTAAAGTGTGGGAATCTTCCTTGATGCATTTGATAATGTTATGAGTACCTAGTTTGAGTCGATGTAAACTTGGAAGAAGGTTTGAGTTCAGCTTGCAGGTCAATTGAGTTCAGTTTAATTTCTAAATTAATCTTATTTTCTAAAACTAAAGTAATAAGCTTGTTTTGAAAGTTTTCTAAAGAGTAGAAAGTACAGATATTTGTGTTAAAATGTAGGGGGTGAATGTAAAAAGTTGTTACAAAAATAAATACTTAAGCAAAGCACAGATACCTGAAAAATTTACTTAAGCATAATCAAGAGGTACTTGTACTTCATGACCTCCCACCTCCGATTTTCATCTGCCTGGATGCTGCTAGATCTGGTATGTTTAGCTCTGTAGCTGGGAGTTTCAACTGAATGGTCTTGCAAATGACGATGAATATAAGCAGATGGAGTTTTTGTTCAGTTGCCATGGTGATGAATCTGTTGACATACTAGCTCAGTAGAGGAGTGAAGTCATAACAGCTACTGAGCTTGCAGGTCAACAGATCCATGGCCATGACAACTGGGGCAAACTTCATCCCTTGATGGAGACTATTGATGTGTTTGCATTACCCTCTATTTAAGAAGGGTATAGCGCAATAAACTTACTGAGTTTGTAAATTTTGCCCTCAGAAATTCTATGAATGGAACAAAAGAAGTAGTGTGAAGTACAGTGCTTTCTTCACACCGATGACAATAAGTACAATAAGTGTTCGAAATCTGACTTCACTGCTCACTACAGGCTCTATCTTACACTTGGTGCAAGGTGGCCTGAGGCAGCTTGAGATGGGATTGTTTTTTCAACTAATATTTATCTTCTAACTGCTTAGGGAGTATTAGTACATGTGTACTTGACATGCCTTACATGCGATGCCTTTCTTTTGAATGTTGTTTTAAACTTGTTTCTGGCCAGGGATTACTAATGAAAAGCAGCCTCTTAGCTAATTCTGGCATATTTACCATAATGTTCATTAATATACAGTATACTGTCCCTGAGAAATAAACTGGATGATTAATAAGATGTATTCATATTTGTTTCACCAAAATTGTAGTCAACTGTAGTCATTTCCACAATAGATGTAATTTCCAGCCACTTTACAGTTGACTATCCATCCTATTTGTAGCCCCATAATACTTTACCATCATGGATGTGACTATGGGTATAAGCTGTCACTTACCCAGAACTGCCGTCTAAAACCCTTTCTTAGAGCAATTGATATGGCGTATCATTCACTTTATGGATTAAATTCTACTACAGCAACTATTGTTGCTTAGCTCATTTAGTTAACGCTTCAATGCATTTATGACACCACGTATGACACCACAGAGAGGACAGTCCCATCACCAGAGCCAATCTGTATGTAAATACTAAAGTGAAACTCGATCATTTCAACATTTGTAAAGCAAACTGGACAACACAGGCACAAACCTCCAGCTGCTGTCGGAGGCTGAAAGC
>OZ023162.1:32748839-33051339 GCA_963678695.2 Diplodus puntazzo | reverse complement strand
CAAGTTGTGATGGTGAACTGGGGATGTCTTGCGGAGGTCATGGACTGTTGGGCCTTCACCTCCCAACTCCAGAAGACATTCTCACTCATCTGGGGGGAACTTGGGGACATGGAATCTGAATGGGCTATGGTCGAAGCTTCCATTGTGGAGGCGCCTGCTAGGAGCTGTGCTCAGACAGTCATGGCGTCCTGTCGTGGCGGCAACCGAAGGCTGATGGCCACCAGTGGTGAGGAAAGCCGTTAGACTGAAGAAGGAGGCCTTTCGAGCTTGGTTGGCCCAGGGGTCTCAAGCAGACAGCTACCGGGAGGCCAGAAGAGTTTTAGTTGCTCTTACTTATGTAGGAGGTATGTCAGAAGGAAGCAGAGATCATCGAAAAGTGATTTCCTTAAATTGACAATCTTGAGGCACATGTCAGATTTTATGAATTTGCTGGGAAGCATGAACTGGACACGACCCCTACTGAGCATGACTTGTGCCTCACAACAATTACTAATCACATAAGCCATTTTCAGCAATGTCTGCAGCCATAAATAACAACTGTTAGACGGCAAAGTTGACAGTGCCCCCTTAAGTCTTGGCTGATTATCTGGACTTGCTCTAACTCTGACAGAAGTGTGTGCAGCAGAGTCAATAAATGCCTCATCTTAAAGCTGCCATGTGAAAAAAATATCACTGTATATTACAACAAAAGTGTAAGGCACTGCAGATGTATAAATGTTTTGTTTTTCGTAATGTTCATGTATTGAAAAGATGCAGCTTTTATTTTGTAGACAACTGTATTCTCACTAGTGGAAGGACTTTCTAAATAAAAGGGGAATTTAAATGATGAAATGTACCCATGTGCATCAATATAGATCACTGAGGATGCCATACACTGAGATGCATTGAGAATCCTTATGCGTTCAAATCAATCATAGCTGAGTCATAATCGTAATTGAATTGTTTCATGGAGTCAGTGAAGATTCACACCTCTATAGCCCAGGCTGGGCTCCTGCACTAGACTAAGGGGGCAGAGTCTGAAGCCTCAGGGGAATACTCATATAGACAGGCAGAGGTTGCTGTGGTAGTCAAGAAGCTCCTTGGCAGCAAGGGAGCAGGGTGTATGAGATTCGTCCTGAGATGCTGAAGGCTCTGGACATAGTTGGACTGTCTTGTTTGACATGCCTTTTCAGTGTCCTGTGGAGGTCGGGGACAGTGCCTCTTGAGTGGTTCCCATTTTCGAAAAGCGAGAACAGAGGGTGTTCTGTAATTATCTGGGTATCACACTGCTAAGCCTCCCTGTGAGAGTTTATTCCATGGTGCTGGAAAGAAGGCTCCGACCGACTGTCAAACCATATATTCAGGAGGTACAAAGCAGATTCCATCCATCCACCCATCCATCTATCCATCTATCAGGGCTGTTGCCACGAGTTATCTGGTCACTGTATAAACCAAAGTGAGAGCTCTGTCTGTACATTCTGCAAAAAAATCACCTAGGAAAGGGGAGGATAGCCTGTGCAACTCAAGATAATTAGTCTATCCTTTGCCAGACGTGCTGTTATTGGAGCTTCCATGACTGGTAATGCCAAAAAGTGTTCATGATAACCCCTCCACTCAACCAGGGTTCCCTGTCCCCTTTTGCTGGTTCTCTTTTGTGTTGCAGGATGTGTAGAGGGAAGAGTCATCATTATCTTTATGAGGTAAGCTTCGGTCCGGTCCAGTCCTCTGTCAAAGCTCATCACCACCTCCTTTCCAGTTTCTTTCTTGACCATTGCGGCATGGATTTTCAGCTCTGCTTAGTTTGCTACTGACATACACACACCCATGCACTACTGTCGACTGACACTCATGTTTGTTTTCATTGATTGCATTTTCATACATGTTAATCTCATCTGGTCTCCCCTCCTTTGTCCAGCCCAAGAGCCGACAGTGACATCATAGAAAGAGAACTTCAGAATAAGTCCATTCTAATACACTCAGTCCAATTTTAGTAAGATATACTATATCTTACTAAAGATCTTACTATCTTACTATACTATTTTGAAATATCTCTATATGCCAACCTAATGTGCAATCATTTTGACATGAAAAATACCCTCATGATTGTGTTGCAACATCATTTGACCTGGTCCAAATCTCTACTATGGTACAAACAAGTAAAGTTGTTCCAAACTATGCAGCAAGAAGGGAGACTCAAAAAATCAATTCAACATTCACAAAGTCTGCATGCCACACAAAGACAGCTGATAGTCTATATGCAGGGCGCCTGGAACTGAAGTCTTCGATAATTTTTCAATTTAAACTAATTCATTTCTAATGTATTTCTTCACATTGGATTTTTCTGGGCTTTTGCCAAAGCATTGATTGGACACCACCCCTGCAGTCTCTGCACCTTTACAGAAAATCTCACACTGGGCTTTTTGGGTGGAAATAACTATTAACGTCTGTGTGTGAGTATGCATTTTACAGTTCATACTGGGAGTGGACAAAATAACAAAAACATATCACAAGTTTGATAGGAAGTTTGTGTTGAGACTTTAAGAGGTACACGTGTATCGCATTTACACATCCAAAAAAGTCTTAGGCGCCTTGAACTAAGCCCAGAAGGAAGTTGGCCATTTCGGATTTAGTTCAAATGTTTTGTAAGACCCATGAGTGTTGCTACGGATCCTCTTATGATGTAATACTAAAAATATTTCCTTAACCCATCTAGAAAACATAGAGCACTGGTAGCCTTAGTCATCCACATACAAAGATAATTTACATTCAAAATTCCTGAACTTTTCCTTCCTTAATAGCAATATGTAGCCTTATGCTGATGACCAAAGCTCAAGTGCTGAAATGTGATCAACAGAGGACTAACACAGTATGCCCATCTTTTCCAACTTTTAAGGTTATGAGGTAAAGATCTATTACCATTAGTAAAAATGGCTGATTTTGGGCAAGAATAAATCACCAAATCTGTAGCGTGCCCATCTGCATCAAGAAAACTAACTGCAGGTGTACTGATTACTTCATATTCAGCATACATTATGTTAAATAATGATGGGTGTTAAAAATGAGGGTTTGATCAGGATGTCTAGCCTGGTGGCCAGCATCCTTGCTACCATATTCTGATCACAGTTTAACAGACTGAGGGGTGACTTCTGGCTCAGCGAAACATGGCTTATGTCACACAACGCGGGGCTCCGGCAGACTTTATTTTTATGTGTTTTAAAGCACTATTCATTCTTTTCCTACAATAATGCCGCCCAAAGTTAATAAAGGTGGAAACACCATACAGTCACACCTGCGGCCTGTCGCCCACTATGCCTCCTCACCATGTGGTGAATCCACGTCTCCGCCGAGGGCTACCAACACGCGGTCCACCTGTACAGACTCCGCTGCGCTTAAAACTGAGCTACTTCTGGCTCTCCGTGAGGAACTCGCAGTTGTATTCAAAGTGGAGCTCCAGGCGGCCCTGGGTGAGAACCTTTCTTTCATTAAGACTGAGCTGCTCGCCTTCAAAAGTGAACTATCCTCCTGCTATGCAGCAAAAGTTTGTCGGGCTGAAGGGTACCGCAGCGGAGGTGGAGCAGTCTCTGTCTACCTGCACCGATGATATTGTAACCCTTCAAAACAAAGTGGAGCACCTCACTCAAGAAATTGTCAAATTGAAAGATAAGTGTGATGATCTGGAGTCAAGGTCGCACCGCCAGAATATCCGTATCAATTGCCATTTCTACGAGTGAGTTTTTAATGCAACATAACATAAATACCAATAATTAAATGTTAATTACTGCAGTGCCGTGCACATTGCTTCTGTGAGTAGGAGTGTGTCTGACCTGTGTCATCATCATCATCCATCTCTCCACTGAGTTCAGAAGCCCTGATGAGTCGAGCCTCCATCACCTCCATCTCCATGGACTCCATCTGTTTCTTCATGCTGTCGAACTTGGCCTTGTGGATAAGAGACAAAAACTGGTTTCTATGACAATATAGACACATCCATTTAGATTAACCTCAGATTTCTGCCAGTTTTCATGAATTGGAGCCGAAACGGAAGGACACCAGATTAAGTCTCAGGGGTCCTCAGAGGAAGGTTTTGGGTGCTGATGTTGGACTGAAACCTGAGTAAAAACTATGGTCACAGTCAGTCCCATCATGATGTTATTATTGCAATGTTTAGAATGGCTCATTGCAAAAATTACTATGCTATTTGTAAGCCTCAGTGTGTAATTTTTGCATGTTGTGAAAAAGCTTTAAAAAATTGAGTTGTCTGTGGATAAATATTTTCCAATTATTATTTTCATAAGTGTGTATATATATATATATATATATATATATATATATATATATAGATATAGATATAGATATAGATATAGATATATATATACACACACACACATATATATACACACAAACACACACACACATATACATATATATATACATATATATACATATATACATGTATATATACATATATACACACACACACACACACACACACACACACACACACACACACACTTCAGCATTGACATTGTGATATGCGCAATCATCACATCATAGGATGTGCAATGTCAAAGTTAGGGAAATCAACTCAAACACCAAACAACAAAACTTGAATGATTCTCATTCTGTCTGATATTAGACTGCTTACAAATTTGTTGCCAAAGCAGGGTCTGCTTTGGTTGTTGGGTAAAATATACTCCTCCATAAAATCACCTCAATCATTTTTTAATAATAAATTATCCATCCATCCATTTTCGTCCGCTTTATCCGGGGCCGGGTCGCAGGGGCAGCTGCCTGAGCAGGGACACTCAGACTTCCCTCTCCCCGGACACTTCCTCCAGCTCTTCCGGGAGGATCCCAAGGCGTTCCCAGGCCAGCTGGGTGACATAGTAACACCAGCGTGTCCTGGGTCTTCCTCTGGGTCTCCTCCCGGCGGGACATACCAGGAACACCTCCCGAGGGAGGCGTCCCGGGGGCATCCGAAACAGATGCCCGAGCCACCTCAGCTGGCTCCTCTCGATGTGGAGGAGCAGAGGCTCTACTCTGAGCTCCTCCGGGTGACAGAGCTTCTCACCCTCTCTCTCACCCTCCCTCATCTCTAAGGGAGCGCCCCTCCACCCTACGGAGGAAACTCATTTCGGCCGCTTGTATCCGGGATCTTATTCTTTCGGTCATGACCCAAAGTTCATGACCATAGGTGAGGGTAGGAACGTAGATTGACCGGTAAATCGAGAGCTTCGCCTTTCGGCTCAGCTCTCTCTTCACCACGACAGACCGATACAACCACCGCATTACTGTGGCTGCTGCACCGATCCGCCTGTCAATCTCATGCTCCATCCTTCCCTCACTCATGAACAAGATCCCAAGATACTTAAACTCCTCCACTTGAGGCAGGAACTCTCCCCCAACCTGGAGGGAGCAAGCCACCTTTTTCCGGTCGAGAACCATGGCCTCGGACTTGGAGGTGCTGATTCTCATCCCAGCCGCTTCACACTCGGCTGCAAACTGCCCCAGGACATGCTGGAGGTCCTGGCTCGAAGGAGCCAACAAGACAACATCATCCGGGGAGATGAAATCCAGTGGCTCCCGAACCAGATCCCCTCCGGCCCATGGTTGCGCCTAGAAATTCTGTCCATAAAAATAATGAACAGAACCGGTGACAAAGGGCAGCCCCGCCAGAGTCCAACATGCACTGGGAACAGGTCTGACTTACTGACGGCAATGCGAACCAGGCTCCTGCTCCGGTCGTACAGGGACCGTACAGCCCTTCACAGAGGGCCTCCGACCCCGTACTCCCGGAGCACCTCCCACAGAATGCCACGAGGGACACGGTCGAATGCTTTCTCCAAATCCACAAAACACATGTGGACTGGTTGGGCAAACTCCCATGAACCCTCGAGCACCCTGCGGAGGGTATAGAGCTGGTCCAGTGTTCTGCGGCCCGGACAAAAATCGCATTGTTCCTCCTGAATCCGAGGTTCGACTATCGGCCGAATTCTCCTCTCCAGTACTCTGGAATAGACTTTCCCAGGGAGGCTGAGGAGTGTGTTCCCCCGATAGTTGGATCACACCCTCCGGTCTCCCTTTTTGAATAGGGGGACCACCACCCCGGTCTGCCAGTCCAGAGGCACTGTCCCCGACTGCCACGCGATGCTGCAGAGACGTGTCAACCAAGACAGCCCCACAACATCCAGAGACTTGAGGTACTCAGGGCGAATCTCATCCACCCCCGGTGCTTTGCCACTGAGGAGCTTCCCAACTACCTCAGTGACTTCGGCTTGGGTGATGAATGAATACACCTCTGAGACCCAGTCTCTGCTTCCTCTATGGAAGGCGTGTCAGTGGTATTGAGGAGATCCTCGAAGTATTCCTTCCACCGCCCGACAATGTCCCCAGTCGAGGTCAACAGCTCCCCACCTCCACTATAAACAGTGTTGGTGGAGGACTGCTTCCCCCTCCTGAGGCGCTGGATAATATATAAAAATTATAATTATGATTATTTTATAATTATTGATTTATCAAGAGGAAATTGCTGTATTGTTTAATACCACAATATTTATCACAGAAAATCTAAATGTTTCAATGTCCGGTTTTTCCAATATTCTGCAGCCTACAACAAACTACCAAAGCATGATACTGATGTTACTTTATATACTTCTGCAAATCTGTCTTCTGACATTTTAAATGAAAATCATGGTTTTAGGTTATTAGTATATTTGTGCCTATTACATAAAGGTAACACTTAATTTTAAAAAATATATAAATAAGCTTGTTCCAACAGAAAAATATGAGTGACCACTGCCTTAATTTGTTGTTACTTTTAACTCTTTCTGGAGACATCCTCTGAAGAGTTTTTAGAATGAAGTCCAGGTACCCACTAAATCCACCACAACAACTTACAATAGAGATCCAGAGTACATCTGGTCCATTCCAGTCAAAGATTCCCAAGATGCATGAACCTTTTCCTCTGTGTGAATACCCACATTGCCCCCTTGTGCCTCTCTCATTGCTAGCTCACCTGGTGTTTTGATGAACATATATTCAGTGCATTTAGGATAAGCTTGTGTTTTCCAACTGCATCTCGATACAAAAAAACAACATGCCATATATGCAGTCAGCTGAAAGAGGTGATGGTTGCTATAGTCACTACTCCTATCTATAATAGCTGCAAAGTCATCCCTTCATAGTGACAACACTGTAAAGATGGTGAACAAAATCAATAGTCCTCAGCAAAAATACATTCTTAAGTTGAGTAACGTTAATACAAGGCTTCATGAGTCTGTGTTACAAAAATCATCACAATCTTTTTCCATGGCAGTCTAATGCGATTTTATTGCTAGTATTTTGTCTGCAACTTGGAATACTAAAGCCTAATATTAGCTTCAAAAAGTATTTTTGCAGAATACTGGGACCATTTCTGACAATGTATTTGCTATATGAAGAAACCAATTTTTCAGCCAGTGAGGAGAGAAGGAATAATTACAGAAACCCAGTTACTCGTTCAAAATACTGACACAAGTACTCAAAGAGATATAATAATACAACACTCACAGAGCCAACAATGTACAAGCAGTTTGAATATAAATACTCAAATCAACTCAAGCATTTCACTAAAATTAACCTAATACCAAAATTATTTTTCTGTTAATCACATCATAACCTTCTGATGATGTGTTGTTGGCCGCTGTACTAACATTTTCTAATTGTTTGGGGTCCTCTAATACCACGCGGCTGGACGTGTTATGTTTGCATGAAGCCCAATGGAAGCACATTGTTGAGATCTTAATTTTAAATCTGTGATCAAAAATAATCAAAACAAATGAGTTCTTTGGTTATTAACCATATGTGCCGTTTATGCCAACAGCAATTCAGAGGATTCTGGGATGCATAAATTAGATAAAAATGTCCCCAAATATTGGCTTTATTGGCTATAGCGGTGAAATAGTACCAAGAGAGACGCGACATGTAAACACATCCTTGAGCTCTGCATGAAACAATCTCTAAAACAATCAAGCAACTAACCAAATCGTATCCTAAAACCTCCTAGTATACAGTAGCTGCAGTTTTTCTTCTTTTTCTTTTATTTCCCAAGCAAGCTGCCAAAGCCCCGGACTCTCCAGTAGTGGGACCCCCGGCAGACACCTTGGCCGTCGCCTCCATAATGGAAGCTATCAAAGCCTCTGAAGGGTCGGTCTTAGCCAAGATAGAGGAGACGGTTTCTACACTATCGGCAGACTTACACACTAAGATAGAGAGCCTCTCCGCCGAGCTACGCCAAGAAATGAATACAGTCCGCTCCGAAACACGGGAAGCTCTGGAGACGGCTAACCAGGAGCTCAAGCTACATGCTACATCGATACGTAGCCTGGAAGACGGGGCTAGCCAGTACTCAGACCGGGTCGTTGAGCTCGAGACACAGCTCACGTCGCTATCCTCCCAAGTCAAGCAGTTAACATCTGGAAGATATGGAGTCAAGGCAGCGCAGAGATAATTGCCGAATTATCGGAGTGGAGGAAAGCCTCGGGGATATTCGTATGGAAAGGTCAGTGGCTAAGTTACTACAAGACGCACTGGGCCTAGACTACACTCCGACACTTGACCGAGCTCACAGAAGCCTGCTGCCCAAACCCAAGCAGGGGGATCCCCCGCGACCGATTGTGGTTAAGTTTCACTATTTTCAAGAGAAGATGGACATCCTGAAGAGAGCGTCAAGCCGGCGCCCAGTTCTACATAACAACAAGCCGATTTACATCTATCCAGATTACACTGCTGCTGTGAGGAAACGTCAGGCTGTCTTCAAGGAAACGAGAGAGCTGCTGAGCCACTGCCCCAACACCCGTTTTGGTCTGCTGTTCCCCGCGACGTTGAAAATCACTGGCCCAAATGGAAAACAGAGATCTTTCGACAACCCTGCTGAAGCTAAGCAATACATTATCGGCCACTTGCAAACCGAGGATACAGGTAACTGAGAGACGATAAACCCCACGCTCATATTCAACCTGTTATGCCTCTAAATGTCATGTACAGTCTGTCTACTTTTCATCTGAATGGTAAACTCAGTCATGGCAAGTTTGAAAAGGTGCATAAACCAAGTCATTATTTACATGGGGTTAATTTGCAATAAGAGCACAGTGATCATTATCAATACTGTTTCCCGTCCTAACACTCCTTTCAATTTGTTTGCTTATTCATCCATTTATTAATTTTCATTCTCCCTTATTATCATTGTTATTACGCTGACGCTGATTAACAAACCATTACACGGACTTTACATTGAGTCGACAGACAATCCTCAATTTACACCTTTTTTTTTTCCTTTGTGTATTTATTTCTATTTATTTATTATTTCTTTAATTTTCTTGTTTATTATATATATATATATATATATTGTATATATGTGTATATGTATACATATATGTATGTATGTATATATACATGTATCTTTTCATCACTCTGTATTATTCCATGTATGGCAGCTACTTAATGTAACTCATTCAGTAATCCTAATGTTAGAGGATTATTATCTCTATAACTGTTCTGTTCATGCATAGTTCTCGTAGGGCTTAGTTACCACTAAGTGTTCTTGTCTGATGGTATGCTCAACTGGTGCTGGAGCAACCTACATGGGTGGGCTGATAGCTTTTAAGGAAGGGTACCAAGAGTTTTTTGTCAACCTGTTTTCAACTCTTCAGAAGTTTTCTTTGAGTTTGTGTGGGCCAGGGCTCCTGGCTCTGTTTCTTTCATCTCCTGGAAAATTAGAGGCATGGGCAATACAGTTAAACGTAACAAGATTTTTTGTCATTTGAGATCATTTAGCCCAGACATTATATTTCTGCAGGAGACACATCTGAAGGTCAATCACCACACAAGGTTGAGAAATGGTTGGATAGGCCAGGTCTATCATTCCAATTTCAACCACAACTCAAGAGGTGTTGCAATTCTTTTTAGGAAGGGAGTCCAATTCAGCCATACTAAAACAATCCACGACCCCAGTGGTAGATTTATCATATTAACTGGCAAGCTATACAACTCTCCCATTATTCTTGTCAATATCTATGGCCCAAATTGGGATGATCCTCAGTTTTTTACTAAAGTAATTTCATCCTTAACTGATGTCAACACCCATCAGCTTATTATAGCTGGAGACTTGAACTGTGTGCTTCATCCACAATTAGATAGATCCAATCCCAAACCGGGCAGCCAACTGTCCAAATCTGGTGTGTCCTTGACTCTTTCATGCACTCCTACAATCTTGCAGACCCGTGGAGGAAGCTGAATCCAGATACGAAACAGTTCTCCTTTTTTCACCTTTCCACAAAAGTTACTCAAGGATAGATTTCTTCCTGATCAATAATAACCTCCTCCCGCATGTTACCGACTCACAATACCATAGTATTGTAGTGTCAGATCATTCTCCTGTACAATTTGACATTCACCTTGCGGACAACATCCGACCACGGCGAGCATGCCGGCTTGATCCCTCTTTCCTGCTATGCCCCAAATTCAAAAAATGTGTTGCTGGACAGATAGACCTCTTCTTCGAAATCAATGACTGTCCAGACATATCTCTTCGCACTTTATGGGAATCACATAAAGCCTACATTAGAGGTCAGATAATTTCATACACGGCACACAAAAATAAAGAGCACAATAAACGCCTGTTGGAAATTGAGCAGGCTATAGCAGATATTGATAAAAAATGTTCAACACCCTCCACATCAGAACTACACAAAGAGCGCATCCTGCTACAAATAGAATATAATAATCTCTCTACCCATAAGGTAGTAAGCAATCTGCTTAAAACTAAACAAAAATTTTATGAGCACGGTGAGAAGGCGGGTCGGATGCTCGCACACCAGCTCCGACAGTCAACCAGCAATTCTCAAATTATAGAGATTAACATTGGCCCAGGCATAACCACATCTGACCCAAACCTTATAAACGACCAATTCAAAAACATTACTCAAACCTTTATGTGTCAGATGCGGACACAAATACAGTCCTTCCTACAATCCTTCCTGGACTCTCTAGATGCTCCCACTCTCAATCCAGACATCCAATCTTCCCTCGATCAACCTCTCACCACCAACGAGATCCAAGCCGCAATTAACTCCTCGCAGAGTGGGCGGACCCCAGGACCTGATGGGTTCCCAATTGAGTACTATAAGGCATTCTCTTCCAGACTAGTTCCCTTACTTAAATCAATGTATGACGAAACTCTGGAGTCTGGCTGCTTACCACCAACTCTAACCAAAGCAACTATATCAATAATATTAAAAAAGGATAGAAAAGAACTTGACTGCTAATCTTACAGACCCATCAGTCTCCTCTGTTGTGATTATAAAATCCTGACCAAAGCCTTGGCTAACCAATTTAACGATGTGATACCGACACTTATACATCAGGATCAGACTGGTTTTATTCCAGGTCGACAACCCTTTTTCAACCTAAGGCGTCTCATTAATGTAATGTATTCCACCCATTCCACACAACAGCCTGAGGTAATTTTGTCACTCGATGCCGAAAAGGCTTTTGATAGGATAAAGTGTGAGTATGTACATGCAGTGCCGAAGAAGTTCGGATTCGGAGAAACATTCAGAAACTGGATCAAAATCTTATATAGCAGTCCTATATCTGCTGTAAAAACAAATGGTTTAACATCAGCATATTTCCCATTATATAAAGGCACGCGTCAGGGCTGCTGTCTGTCACCATTTTTATTTGATTTAGGCATAGAACCTCTGGCCATTGCAGTTAGGGAAGATGGGAAGATCAAGGGCATCACTAGAGGAAACACAACCCATAAGACTGCGCTTTATGCAGATGACTTGCTCCTTTTTGTCGCCAGCCCAAGTCAATCTATACCTCACCTTCTGCAGTTATTACAGGAATTTGGGAGTTTCTCCGGCTATAAATTGAATTTATCAAAAAGTCTACTTTTTCCCATAAATGATATAAGCAATACACTAGACTTTGACACATTTCCCTTTAAAATTGAACATCAGTCCTTTAAGTACCTAGGTGTACATGTAACCAGTTCATTCAAATCACTTAAAAAAAACAACTTTGACAATTTATTAGAACAAACCAAAAAAGAGTTAGAGAGGTGGTCGTGCCTCCCCATTTCGCTGGCGGGCCGCATTAATGCCCTCAAGATGACAATATTGCCTAGATTCCTGTATTTGTTTGTAGCAATCCCTATCTGGCTCCCAAAACATTTCTTCATTAAACTGGATAAGTATGTCTCATCTTTTATATGGAACCATGCTACGCCGCATATTAAGAAGGTCTATCTGGAAAGACCTAAATCGGAAGGAGGATTGGGTCTCCCCAACTTCCTCCACTATTATTGGGCATCAAATATTTCTAAATTGGCATATTGGGTGACATCTTTCTCTGACAAAAATGGACCTGCCTGGGTGATGATGGAGCTTTCATCACATACATTGATATCCCCTATCTCGTTGCTAACAGCTCCATTGGCAGCGCAGACAAAAAATAAGACCTTTTCTAATCCTGTGGTGTCTAATTCCATTAGAATTTGGGTGCAATTTCGTAAGCATTTTAACCTCGATCAGATGCACTGCCTCTCCCCTCTTTCTTTTAATCATCTCTTCACACCCTCACAGACGGACCAGAATTTCGCTGGTTGGCATCGGCATGGACTGGTTTTCTTTGATGATTTGTTTGATGAGAGCTCCTTCTTGTCATTCGAAGCCCTAGTAAAAGACCATAATATCCCAAGATCTCATTTTTTCAGATATCTCCAAGCACGCAGTTTTGCCTCCAAACATTTCCCTACTTACCCCAAGCCGCCAAACAAAGATTCTGTGTATGATTTATTAAACCTGAATCCATGGAACAGGGGTTTAATCTCCAAAGCATATAACATAATACATAATATGGATCCCCCATCGCACGCTAAAACGCGTGAAGCATGGGAACGGGATCTGGAAATTGTGATACCGGAGGATGTCTGGGCTAGATGTATCTCCATCACACATACCTCCTCTATGTGTATAAGACACAGGCTGATACAATTTAAAGTATTCCATCGGTTACATTACTCCAATGACAGGCTAGCTTAAATAAACTCGTCTGTTCTCCCTACCTGTCCCAGGTGTGACGACCAAGTGTCATTCGGCCATATGTTCTGGTCCTGTCCCTCCATGGTTGATTTCTGGTCCTCTATTTTTGACTGTCTATCAGTTCTGTGTAACACACCCCTTAAACCCAATCCACTCACCGCTTTATTTGGAGTCACACCCTCAGAAATATGTTCCACTAATACACAAAAGAGAGCAATAGTGTTCTCTAGCCTTATAACCCGCAGGGTGGTTTTAATGAATTGGAAATCTAACAAATGCCCACCCTTCAGGAGATGGATTCAGGAGGTTTTGTCTCTTCTTCAACTAGAAAGGGTAAGACTTACACTGAACGGCTCGTGTGACACATATACCAGAGTGTGGTCTCCCTTTATTGAGTATGTAAAGAAATTAAATCTCTAACCAATCATGTTTCTCTTGTTGACCCGTCTGACTAGCCCATTGATTGATATGCAGTATTGGATCTTTTTTTTTCTTTTTCTTTTTTCTTCTTCTCTTTCTTACTCGTACTCTTGGTCCCAAGGGAGGGTATGTGGGGAGGGAGAAGGGGAGGGTACTTGTATGGGATTATGTTTATGAGAATTGATATGTATGTGTATGTATGTAGGTTAATCTTTGTTTCTATAACTGAAAATGTCTTAAATGAAGTTGTTAAAAAAAAAAAAAAAATCATTTAGTCAGTAATGATATACAGACCAGCAGGCTATGTTCTCCTGCTGTCTCACAGCAGCATCTGAAGCCCAGCACCACATACCAGGAGGGCTGGAAATATTTCATCCCATATATGGGAATATATAAATTAATGTGGACTTGCGTTTATGTACATTTACAAAGCGGAACCTTTATATACATTTTTTTGGGAAGTTTTCTATCTGTGTTTACATTTTAGGAAAAAAATGTATTCAGTTCATAGCATCTAGAAAACTGTTCTGCGTGTACAAATGCATTCAAATGATCTGTGTTTTTTTCCTTTGCTTCTCTTTCACTGCTAAAAGCAGTAAGTACATCGTTCATCAACCCTGTGCAACGTAAAAGGTTGTTGTTTTGTAGTCTCAACATTGAGTCAACATTGTGGTCCCAACATCGAGCTCATCGCCATCGGACTGCATATTATTTGTCACGGGAGTCTACAAGTGTCATCACCATAACTGTTCACATTCCACCAACTAGGGACGCCGAAGCCGCACGTGACATCGTCCACGCTGCGACCGCGGCACTTCAGACGAAACACCCCAGAGCCTTGTCATCACTACAGGTTACTTCAACTACATCTCTCTCTCATCCACACTCCCAATGTTTCCAGTTTGCCAAATGCACAACAAGGGACTAAAAAACAATAGATATTAAAGATGCATACAGCTCCACTGCCCTCCCTCTCCTGGGCAGGTCAGACCACAGCCTCGTCCTGCTCCCCCCATCATACAAGCTCGTGGTTCAGCAGCAACCAGTGACAGTAAGGACTGTGAGGAAATGGTCTACCGAGGCCATGGAATCACTGCAGGGTGCCCTGGAAACCACTGACTGGGATGTGTTTTGCGAACCACACAGCGAGGACATTGATGGCATAACTGATTGCATTTCTGAATATACTGGGTTCTGCATGGACAACACCATCCCCACTAAAGAGGTCTGCTGCTACCCAAACAACAAACCCTGGGTTACCAGAGACCTAAAGGCCCTACTCAACCCTAACCTCAACCCTATGAGAAAAAAAGGGCCTTCAGGTCAGGGGACCGAGTAGAGCTCAAGCGTGTTCAGAGAAAACTTAAACACAGCATCAGGGAGAGTAAGGACAACTAACTGGAGTACAAACTGGAGAACAACAGCTAGGGCTGGGCGATAAATCGGCAAAATTGATTAATTCGAGTTTTTGGTTTAGGACGATTTTTAAAAATGAAAATCGATTTTTTTTATTTAACTTGCTCCGCCGCTGCTCCTCGTGGGCTCCCGTAGTTCATAGTCGGCTCTGCCCTCCTCCACGCATTGACTTTTCACAGAGGAACAAACACAACATGCAGCGAGCAAGGAGTTTGTTCATAAAAAGGCACTCTCTCGTTAGTAGCTTGGTTTTGTGGCATCAGACCTCGAACAAACCACCGTCCGCTGCAAAGTTTGTTCAAAGGCTGTTGTGACTATATCCGCTATAAGCTCACAACATTAGCGGAATCATTTAATCATCGTGTCCCGTATGAGAAAAAAGGGTCCCGGTGAACAGCTGTTACAAACGCAGTCACGTTGCATATCGCTAAAGATATGCTGCTCGTATTTACAGTGGAAACACCGGAGGTTCATCCACAGCGCTGAAAATGTTGAACCCCAGGCTTGTGTTATGAAGCCACAACGGGGCATGATGTCTCAAGCCAGAGGAAGCAGACAGGCACTGTTTACAATGGCAGGGCAAATTTGTTGTAAATCATAGCATTAAAATAAAAGCAATGCTTTTAATAATTTCTTTGTAATTTGAAGTTTATTCTTGAGAAGAGAAAAAAAAATCGATTAAAATCGTAAATCGAGTTTGGTGTGAAAAAATCGGAGATTCAATTTTTAGGCCATATCGCCCAGCCCTAACAACAGCTGAGGGAAACTAACAACAAGCAAACAAGTTCAACCTGCTTTTCAACAGATTTGACTCCAGCTGCCCCCCTGCTGCTCCTCTGAGCAACCACTCAAGAACACACACATAATTTATTGCGCTTGAAATTATTATCTCTGTAAATAAACTGCACCTTAAGTTCCACTTTGTCAGCATTTTATTTTATTCAACTCAGTATTCTATCTTATTTTTGTAACTGCTTAAGCATTTTATTGTATATAGTACTTAGCTGTTTTTTGCATATTGTGTATCTCTTATGTGTGTCTTATTTGGTTCTTGGAAAGAGCATAATTACCATATTAAAATCCTTATAATGGCCCCCTTATTCAAAGCTCCAAGCTGCTAATGTTTTTATTTCACAAGTTTAACAACTGAACTGGATGCTTCATGTTTCCACAACACACTTGTCTATGCTGAATATTGGATCAGGATTGGCCCCAAACTCTTTGTGATGTCACAAATTGTGTTCATAGTTCCACCTCTTCAAGTCAGATTTTCAGTCAGCACAGAGAAAATGTACTCTATGAGCAATTAATGTAAAAACAGCCTTCTAGTGTCAAACAAGAAGATAAAAACATTTCTGAATGGAGGGGGACTAGTCTGATTTATAAATTACTTTTTACATGACATTCACACTCCATTAGCATCATTACAATCCCACATGAGAAAAAGCATGAGTGGCTAACTGTTCTGTTCCTCAGTAATGCAAGCTAGTATGCAAATGGTAATTTTCATGTGAATGAGCATTAAAAGCATGACATAAAATGAGTTACCTTACTGCTAAAGGCCTAATTGGTTTATTGACTGTAATCCATTTTGATTTTGCAATCACAATAAGGCAGTTCCATTTTCACCAGCCTAAATAGAACTCTTTGACAAAAGCAACAAGTGAATAAATGGTTGAGTTTTTTTAATAAAGACAGTGAGACATTACTCCCCTAGTGTATGACAGTTTCAATAAAACCTAACCGAGGCCACAGAAATGCAGTGATGTAGCATGTGAGCACAACGCGGATCTCTTATTCTATAGATATGACTGTTGTGTTGTCTTACTGAAGTCTGTGTGTGTGTGTGTGTGTGTGTGTGTGTGTGTGTGTGTGTGTGTGTACTGTATGACTACCTGCAGGTCCTTCATGTCTTTCTCCAGGCGGAGTCTCTCAGAAGTTTCAGTCTCCAGCAGCTGGGAGGCCGACTCCCCTGTATTACGCTCATCAGCCAGTTCTGACGACAGCTCTGTGATCTGGTGCAATACACAAACACACACATTGGAATACTTACTCCATTAGGTGATATCATTTTGGGATTTATCATATTCAATAACAAAAACATGAGTTAGCGCATTCATTTTGGCGAAAAAACTGACATTACCATGGATGCAGCAATAATGTCAGAGCATATTCACAGCTGTAGGAAAAAAACAGAGCAATAAAATATAGAACTCCATTAGAAAACTGGAATAACCACTGAGTACCTCCAATCACAAACAGCAAAATTGCAGTTCCAGAGCTCTAGCATTGAATAATTGCCTGAACATTTTTTGCAGAAATGAATGATGTCACAGATAAGTTCTCTTTGACCTGTTGGATATAAATTGTTATGACTTCATTATTTTACCCCTGTTAGATTATGTGAATTGAATGAACTGAATTGTAGAGTACTGGCCAAAAATGTGTTTTGTAAGGTTACAGTGATTTTGACCTTTGACCAACAGAACTAATTAGCTTATCGTTGAGACCGAGTGGATGTTCATGCCGAATTTGATGAAGTACCTCAAAGCGTTCCTGAGATATGCAGTTCAAAGAATGGGTTTCCATGAGGTTTCAGTGATCTTGATCTCTAATCACCAAATTCTAATTAGTTCGTCCTCAAGCCCAAGTGGATGTCCATATCAACATACGTACAACAGGAAAACCTAATGCCACAGATATTGATGTTGCAGAGCAGTAAAAATGCACTTTTAAAGGCAGAGCTCCAGACTGCGACCATATGGTCATTTTGCGACCAAAATTTGAGACAGTTCAACTCAATGTTACATCTAGTCGCGCATGTGCGACCAGTTAATTTTGCCAGTATAAAGAACGAACTCTTGACGCTTATTTTCTCCCTGATAAGCCCAGTAGTGTGCCAGAGTCAAATCCTAACTCAGAGGATGAGTCTGGGTCTGAAGACCCAAGTGTGTTGAAAAAGGGCAGAAAATACTGCTTTTGTGAATAATAGCTTGCTCGAATTTGACTGGTTAAGGTTTCTCAGAGAGACGAATTCCATTAACTGCAAATTTTGGAGTTGATACATGCAACATGCGGGGAACACAAAATTTGCAGGTAATGCTGGCACTACACAGTTAAATCATAACACATTGGTCAGACGCAGTGGTAGTCTCAGGCATAAAATATGCCATGAGCTGTACTCCAATGAAAATGCAACTCCACTGTCAGTTGCATTTAGAAGGCAAGAGGTTAGTGTGCTGAGGAGGCAAATTAATACTTGAGTTTAACACAACCTTTTTCATTGCCAAATATAAAGGCCAACTCGACCTGCAAAGAAAGAACGGTGTGAAACTAAACTCAACATGAAATAATTTCTTAAATCAATTAAATCACGGGTTGCGCCCCTACATTGTGTGATTGTGCTTGTAGTAAAAAAAGTTAGTCTGGAGCCCTAAAAGGACTTCCCCATTGGCTTTAATTTTTGAACCAAGAAGCCCCATCCACTTACCATACTGTGTATGATCATGTGGCAGGGGCTAAGACACAATAATAGGATACAAGTGAGCAGTGGCAGCCTTAGGCATCTGGGGGCCCGTTTTAATACTACATATGAGGCCCTATCCCATAAAACATTTAATTACCGATATGTTTGCGCCCATGCGTCTCTGATGCATTGAAACCTGAAAGGATGCAAATCAATCTGTGTATCATTCGTTCTTTTCATATTCAATTGAGATTCCAGAATCGAAAAATTTGTTTATGAATCTGGTACCAAAAAAACAAATAACGGTTCATTTTTTGTACTTTCGATTTATTGCTCAGATCAAAAATAGGAAATGAAATAACTGGCCACGGAAAGATTTTGATTTTGATATTTAATTTGTCTGATTTATGTGAACCGGAAGTCATCGTCTTTCTTCGTGTGTTGCACTTGGAAGTTTAACAATAGCCTTCAAACCTGGATACATGGAAGGGAAAGCAGCCGCAGCAGTCGGCACAAGGTGGGCAGCAGCGGAAACAACCACCGCAGCAGCAGCAGCAGACACGGACACGGAGGCAGTGCCGGTCCGAAAGAGCTGCAAACAGAACCAAACGTCGGACACTTGAAATGCCACAAGTCCGTGTGTGGTAACTGTGCTGGGAGAGTGGAAGTAATCTGCAGACTGTGACCAGTGATCAAAACGGATACTTTTTTGTTTTAGATCAGCTCGTTTATTGATTATTATTATTTTTTATCATATTATTAAGTGTTAAGTTACTTTCAATAGTTAATTTTCCTGTTCTGATTTTTCTCTATTAAAATCTTGTGTAAATATATTAAATAATTACAGTTTACTGTGCGATGATATGAATATTGATAAATGTATAATTAATTTTGTGAAAATGTACATTTTGGTGTTATTTCGTTTATTTAAAAAATATCATGACACAATGAATGCATTCATCACTCAATTTGGGTATTTAGCTACATGAGAGAATATAGAGTTAGTATTATCTAGCGGTCCAAATGACCGCTTACGGCCGTTCTAGTAGTGTTTGAGTTCCGGCCCTTCTGAAGTCCTTCTGACACTTTGGTCCAATCAGAAACATATAATTTGATACATTGTGACCAAGTGTTAAAATCTCTATAGGGCAAGAAACCAGGAATGAGCAGGGGAAAAAAACGAGGATTGAAGTTGGTTTTCAACCAAATGCAAATGCATTTTTCATATTTATGTGCATTTTAAGACATGAACAGGTATCTTATTACAATCCAAAACTATAACACCTATAACAATCATGAACTTGAAAATTGGCATCAAAAGTAGCCTATAAGCGCAACGTGCTCCGCATTATTTTGCAGCACGGACAGCGTGCAGGAAAAGAACAGACAGGCTACAGACAGACTCGTCCTTTACACAAATCCGCCCTTTCTGTTTTTCAGTGCTGAGAATGCTCTAATTATGTCATCTCTGTCGAGTGATCTGGTGACGTCTTGCTCAATTGAGATTTGAGCGAGCGCTGACAGCCGCTCCTGCAGCATCGTGGACCTCAGGTGTGTTTTAATTAGTTTCAAGCGAGAGAAACTCCTCTCTACACTTGCTACAGTCACAGGGACTGTCAACATCAGTCGGAGGGCGATGCTGAGGTTTGGGTCCAGGTCCAGCAGGTTGTTGGTGTAGATGTATCTCAACATCTGCAGGCCAGTATTTTCCTGTACCGGCACAGCGGTGACAGTACCCGATACCTCGCGCACAAGCTTTTTTTTTATTTATTTATTTATTTATTTTTTTTTGATCGACCATCTCGATTGGCCAGTGGGTGCTCAACGTTGTCAGTGGGTGCTCGAGCACTGGAGCACCCACGGGATCGGCGCAGCTATACCCTTGGCTGCTGGGGCCCGTTTCATTTTTTGTGGTTTCAATTGAAACGGTTTAAAAACATAGTTAAGGCCGCCTATGCAAGTGAGGAAACTAAGAGACATTTAAGACAAACGAGAAGCTGAATCATTCTGAAGTACTGTACTAACATTATAAACCTTGTACAAAATGCTTTGGCAATATTGCATTGAGTCGAGGCAATTATACACATTTATATTCTTCTCATACGACATAGCATCTCTCTATAAAAACAAGAAAGCTCTGTCTGTCTGTGTGTGTATGTTACTCAAATATCTCTGCAGATCAGGATCAGACTGACCTGAGATTTTCAACATGGCTGCTGCGTGGTTCAAGGGTGTGCAACTTCCGATTTGTTTGGACTACAAAGATACCGTTAATACATGATTTAATAAATGATTTGCGAATTTCACCAGCACTGTCAACCATAGCCACCATGGCCACGTGCGCACCAGAGCCAATCACTGCAGAGCCCACCCCCATGACACACCTTAAGAAACAAGCTGCTTTGAGTGGAGATATATGCGAGACACACAACAAACGTGAATCGGGAAACACAACAAACGTAATTCGGAATCAGATACTTACACAGAGCAATGGTATGCGAGATATACATGAGGACAACAAACTGGAATTGGAATTTGTGGATGTTCATGTGGGCAGGATGCTCCGTCTCTCCGGCGGCTCGCGGTGGATCTATTCCTGCAGCGGCGCGAGCTTGACCGGGATTTTGCCAGTGGTTCTGTTCTGTTCTGTGGATCTGAATGGACTGCTATGGATTAATGAGACTGAACGAGTCTGGACCGAGTCTGTTCTGGTCTGAGGAGATCCGGGTATGCGAGGACAACAAACTGGAATCAGAATCTGTGGATGTTCCTGTACACTCTTGATGTAGGCGATCCATAAAATCAGAAACTTCAGGCTTGCCCCTTCTGCATGTGACAATGACGTGGACTTCCTCAATGAACTAAATAACTTCTTTGGGAGGTTTGAGGCACCGAACAACTCTCCTGCTGCCAAAGAAACCTCAAATCACATCACTCAATGACTACTGGCCCATTGCACTCACTCCTATTATGATGAAATGCTTTGAAAGGCTAAAGGAGCACATCACCTCAAGACTCCCTGCCACATTTGACCCCTTCCAGTTTGCCTACTGGCCAAACCACTCCCACTGAAGATGCCATCTCCCCCCGCTGTTCAATTGAGCCTTGCACATCTGGAGGAGAAAAACACTCATGTTCGGATGTTGTTCCTGGACTTCAGTTGAGCGTTTAATACCATCATTCCACAGCATCTGGTAGACAAACTGGGACCCCTTGGCTTCAGCACCCCCCTGTGCAACTGGTTGCTAGACTTCCTCATTGAAAGTGTGGGTCAGTCAGAATACCTCCAGTGTCATCACGCTCAGCACAGGCTCCCCTCAGGGCTGTGTCCTGAGCCCCCTGCTGTTCACTCTGATGACTCATGACTGCGTTGCAAGGGCTACCACCAACCACTGTGAAGTTTGCGGATGAGACAACAGTGGCGGGCCTCATCAGGGATGACAACGACCTTGCTTAAAGGGAGGAGGTGGAGCAGCTGGTGGGCTCGTGTAGCAAAAACAACTCTATCCTGAACGTGGACAAAACCAAAGAGATCATTGTCGAAGAAGCAGCCCAGCCAGGCTCCACTTCTCATCAACAACACGGCTGTGGAGGTGGTCAGCAGCACCAAGTTCCTGGGGAAGCAAACCACAGACAACCTCACCTGGTCTGTGAACACTGCGGCACTGGTCAAGAAGGCACAGCAGCGTCTGCACTTCCTGTGAAGGATGAGGAGAGTCCTCCTGCCCCCGCCCATCCTCACTACATTCTACAGGAGCCCCATAGAGAGCATCATGACCAGCTGCATCTCCATGTGTTGTGGAAGCTGCAAAGCCTCTGACAGGAGGAATGTGAGGAGAGTGGTGAGGACAGTGGAGAAGGTCATTGGGACTTCTCTCCCCTTCATTCAGGACATTGCTCCTCAGTGCTGCATGTCCTGAGCTGGGTATATTATCTGAGATTCCTCCCACCCTCACCATGGACTGTTTTCGTGCTGGCCTCTGGAAAGAGGTTCTGCAGCATTCGGTACAGGACCAAAAGGCTCTGTAACAGCTTTTTCCCCCTTGTCATCAGACTGCTGAACTCTAAGTGACAAGCATCGTTTATTCTGGATACCTTGTTTCCCAAAAATATTTGCACTACCTAACTCAACAATGTCACTTTCAACATTTTGCTTTTGTTTTTGATATTTATCATTCTTATGGTGGTATTTCTTTGATATACTTTTATATTTTGATTCTATGCTGAGCCGCTGTAATGAAATTTCATTCTGTGTTCACTTGTTGCACACTCAATGACAAAAAAGTCTGTCTAAGTCTAAGTCTAATATGTATGTTTACCCGGCTCTCAAGGCGATCGTTGCTGAGTCTCAGCTCATTCCTCTCTTTCTCCACCTTCTCCAACTTCTGCTTCAGCTGCTGGATCTCTTCCTAAGAAGGAAAAAACAGACATGTTTGTAAGGATACAGCAGATAGACTTACTTAATCAACATATTAAATAATTATACACATAACCGCACTGTAATTTTCTTAAATTGTAGGTGCGTATTCATGAGTTTTCCTTGTGCACTACCTCTTAGCTGTATTTTCACATGAAGTACATACTATGTCTGACAAAATCTAGAGTTACCTTATCACACATATAGCCTACAACAGGAGATTGTCCAGATGTGTTGTCACCTACTGGAAATACATTGAATGGTTTTGGTGCCTGGGCAGAGCATGCAGGAGGCAGGACATCATACGAAAGTACACTGTGGAAATAGCTGTTTTTTGCTTTTTCTTTAGACTTGGATGTTTCTATTTTTCCAGTTTCACTAATTCACACGCCTACTCCATCACTTTCAATTCCCCAACAATGACCTGACATTTTCACACATGGGCTGAGCTTGTTACATGACTCGACTTTGTAGTCTGTTTTATGCCCGGTCCAACTGATTCTGACATTTCCATCCTCACATACAGCTTCTCCAATAAAGGGACTTTATATCTTTCTGATAGATGTGATGCAGTTTGATTGATTAAATATTATTATCAAAAAATATATAGGCATGGGGAACGTTTCAATGCAAATCTTAACTGTCTCGTGCTAAGTTTCTGGTGCCAGACATTGCCATTTAAAAACTTAATTCAATTCCGGGCAAAGTGCTTGAAAATGTCACGGATATTTTAATGTGGATATGTTCAAATCTAACAGCAGCCACTATGGAGATGAAATGAAATAATGCTGTTTCATGTGTACTAGTTCAGTCGTTGTGACTAAAAAAAAAGCAAAAATTTCAAAGCATGCATCATTTGCACTATTTCTATAGCTATTATCCAGCACGTGTGTGTGTGTGTGTGTGTGTGTGTGTGTGTGTGTGTGTGTGTGTGTGTGTGTGTGTGTTTACTCACGTCTTTGCCACGGATCTGTTCCTCGGTGAGCTGCACCTCTATCAGAGGTCTGACTGTGGTCAAGAGCTTCCACCATGGCCAGTCTTTGACACCACGATTCTTTTTAATGTTCTTCTGAATACAGCGGATGGCCAAATCCTGGATCTGTCAAACACAAATGCAACAACATTAGTCAGAGGAAGAACACAGAGTAGCCAGCTGAATAACTGCTGTTTACTGAAAGGAGATTGGGAGTTTTCTTCATGTGCTAATATGTCTGTACGAAAACCTTTTTATATAGTCAATTCCTGACCTCTGATAAGTAGGTATGGGTATAGTACGTAGATTTATTGTACACCAGCTATACATTTATAGCTATTTAACAAAAATATACAATACGTATACTGTATTTTGTCACTATGACATTGGTAAGAAGGCTGAACTTCCTGTTGATATACTACAGCAGCTCTACAGGACTCTTCTGTGTATACAGACTGGGATATATTAAGAGATCCTGCCACCAGGGAGAACCAGATCATTCTTGAGGAATATACATTGACAGTGATATCATACATGCGCAAATGTGTTGATGTTGTCGTGATGAAGAAAAAACAACAATAAAATCATAAAGCACTGCCAGAGCGAGACAAAGAGCTGGCATCAAGGAGGACAAGCAGAGACATCAAGAGAGTCTGAAGATAGAACTCAGCACCAACAACACCAAAGGTATGTATCAGGTGATCCGGACCATCACAGGCTACAAAAGCAGGAGCATGATCAGTGAGACCACGTTGGCAGAAAAGCTTCTAACATTCTATACTCTCTTTGATCTTCTCAACAAAGAGGGTAATCCTGCTGACAGTAAATATGAGTAAATCTGCTAGGCCTGATTACATTCATTTCCATGTACAAATGCCATGTGCCAACCAGCCTGTCATTGCTAACAATTTGTTGTTGTTGTGATACAGAGTGACAAAATAAAACATGGAGAGGAGAGACATGAAAAACATGTATGAATAATAATGTTATTATGATGGAATGACATCAACATACTAATTAGTTAGCATTTTTGAACTCTTGGTTCCCTTGTCTAAAAGTCTATGGCAATTTTGAAATGGTGTTCAATTCAATACCTCAAATAAGGTCTGTGGTTATCACATGCTTAACTCTTTCATGCATAGAGGTCACTACAGTGTACAGCTATTTTAAAAGCTGTTGTCTTGTATATGCACAAGTTTTGATGGCATAGTTGCACATCAGCCACTTCAGTGGATGCTATTGCATCATCTCATACACTGCCACCCACTGCAAAGCCATGGCAAGTGGAAAAAAAAAGAGTGAAACCAAGATGGCCGACAGACAGTCAGCAACACCAAGTTGGTCATTTGTGTCTGTTAAAAGCTTCTACAAAAAGAGACCCTTACAGGTAAGAAAAATATGGTGACATCAAGTAACATCTAAGGAGTCATGCAATTGCTAAAGTATTGATTTTATTTTGGGAAGAAATTATGATTAATCACATGTCCACTTAATTGTACATCACGCATCACTGGCTATATTTCAACCACAACCCATAGGCAACGATTAGTATATTACTGCTGCTGTTCTTGAAAATACTACTTACTCTGCAGTAACTTTTTTGGCTGTAAATCAACATGTTTAAGTTTTTAGAATGTTACTTGGAAGTTTCTGTGTATTTTATTTTGTAGCGCTTAGGAGCAGAGTGTAATAGACAGGCCTACAAGAAAGTGGAGGAATTACCACAGTCAAGTGAGGAGGAGGATGCTCGTAGCAGTGCGGAGGAATGGCTGCCAGAAGAGGAAGGATTAGCAAATGCTAGCAGTAATGACAGTGGAGCTGAGGACACAGAGTCTGGAAAGGATGCTGAGGGAGATGAGGATGCACGTCACACGTTGACTAGATCGCTCAGTGGTCCACATGGCCCCTTCCTGCATTGGACAGTCTTCATCAGACGTGGCCCAGAGATGGAGCAAGAAAGAAAGGGGTTTGCTCAACATCCCAAGGCCATTTTCCGTGAAGCTGTACAATCAGCATATGGGAGGAGTAGATCTAATGGATCACTGTGTTGCAATGTATACCCACAGACGCAGAAACAAACAATGGTACATCCAAGTGTTCTTTCACTTCCTTTACATGACTACTGTGAATGCCAGGATGCCTGGGTTGGAACAGAAGGACATTCTGCACTTCAAGGCATCTACAGCTCGTGCGCTTATAAATGCAGAATCCGTCAAGACACGCACAAGAGAAAGACCCAGTGCCACCCCACCTCCGGTGAAGCGCAGAGCAGGGTCCAAGGCACCTCCTAGGATCCGATTTGGCCCTTGAAACCACTGGACCCAGCTCACCGAAGCAATAAATGCTAACAGATGCCATGATGCTGCATGCACACACAGAACCAAGTACATCTGGGTGCTTTGCCAATTATCATCGAAAATAGTCTAAACTAGCATGCTTTGACAAGAAATCCATGACGCATGACACCTCTAGTCAAGATACTGTGAGGATCTATATTTAGTTCAGAGACTTGTTATTAGTGTCATACTATGATCACTTCAGAGACTCTAACGGGTCCATTTTTATGCCTGTTTTGACCTGGCTAATAAAACAGATTTTAGTTCTGATTTATTTATTTATTTTTTTTATATTCTTTTTATTGGTTTTTCACTTTTATAAACACAAGCATTATAAAAAACAAACAAACCAGACAACAGAGCACAAAACAAAAATCCAACCCCAAATTAACAGTGAGAAACGCGTTATACATTTCTACATATACATAAGATAAATAAGTAAATAAGAAGGCGACAGGAGACAGATAAACGAAGAGCACATACAAGAAACAAATGAAAGGGCAGACAGTCCTCATCTTCCAGGGACAGATGATGAATTATAGCTTCTGTAAAAAGGAATGCAAAGGTTCCTAGATCCTCCAAAACCTGTCCGATTTGTGATTAATGAGTCAATTTCTCGAGGGAATAAGAACAGAGATCTGTGATATCCACATGTCGACTGTAGGGATCTGGGGAGTTGACCACCGCAGCAAGATACATTTTTTAGCCAAAAACAATAGAATTATCAACAGAGATTTGGTGTCCATGTCCGGGAAATTGTCTGGAGCATGGTTAAGTAGACAGAAAGAAGGAGTCAACAGAAACTTTTTACCAGTGACCTGGATTACAGAGTGAACCCCCTTCCAGAAAGTCTGGATGCGGTCACATGACCAAAACAAGTGGATAAATGTACCTTTGTGTGTCTTAGATTTATAACAAAAGGTTGGAGGTGCCAGGGAACATTCTCTGGAGGTGAACAGGTGTGTAATAAGCTTGGTGAAAAAAATGTAAAGTTCTGTTCGTGTATAGAGATTGAAGTACATTTAGGGAAAACCCTGCTGCAGATCTTGTCCCAGTCTACACAATTGAACGTCACCTCCAGATCGCGCTCCCACAACAGCTTCAGAGAGTCATAGCCTGAAGAATCAGAATCAAGTAGTGAAGCATAAATCTTGGAATTCAGTCCTTTGGGAGATTTGGCCAGAACTATAGTGTTTTCCAACTCTGACGGTCTCATGCGTATCCCGCCTGTCCCCAAGAGAGACCCTATAAAGTGATGAATTTGGAGATACCTATAAAAATCTTTGTGGGGAATATTAAAATCAGCCCTGATTTGATCGAATGACTTAACAGAGTCTTAGTTCTGATTTTGATGTGCTGACAAAGTTTAGAGTAGGTTCCCTTGCAGTAAAACTAGCCATTATATTATTTTATAGTTCACATCACATTTCAACACACTTTATTATATAAGTTTATTCATTCATTTGTTAAATACATATATTACAAAAACACATGCTGTACACCTGAGTGGACATGTAATTCTATCTTTATAAAACATTAATTGAAAAAAAAAAATATCAAACCTCGTTTTTCATGCCTAAAGATGAATGACATTAAACCGAACAATGGCACTAATACATTCAATAGCCTGTCTTTACAGATGGACTTCCGTTGCTAATTATTCTCACTCTAACTTTACAACTTGTAGATCAATTTACAGAAAAATCGTTTAGTAATCTCTCTATAAAAGCAAGGAATCTCTGTCTGTCTGTCTGTCTGTGTGTGGGTCAAATATCTCTGCGGATCAGGATCAGAATGACCTGAGAGTTTCAACATGGCTGCCGTTTGGTTCAGTGGTGTGCGACTTCGCATTTGTTTGGACTGCAATGATACCGTGAATAAATTATTTCATAAATGCTTTACACATTCTGGAGCATAGTCCATCGGAGCTACCACAGTGACATGCGCATTAGAGCCAATCACTGCAGAGCTCAAGCCTACGACACATGTAGCGGATGTATACCTGCGGCAGCGCGAGCTGGACCGGGAGTTAGCCGGCGGTTCGGTCCCGTTCTATTCTGCGCATCTAAACTGACTGTTGTGGATTAATGAGACTAAACGAGACAGGACCGTGTCTGTTCAGGTCTGAGGAGATGCAGAGACGCGCGGACAACAAAGTGGAATCAGAATCTGTGGATGTTCGTGTGTAGCTAGCGGCTAGCTGCTAGCCGCTAGCTAACCTACACGGCCCAACTCCCGAGCTGACGGACCGGACGCACCGACCAGTCCAAAACCGGACTTGGGGTAAATAATGTTCGCAACGCTTTTTCGTGAACATTGCCGTCACGTTTGCTTTGTGTCTGGTGCAGAAAAAACGGTAAAAACGGGCTTTTGTCACGAAAGTGTTCAAGCAGCAAGTTTGATTGTAGAGGAACAGGAAGTTGTGGGAGGGACTTCGGCGGATGAGTGACAGGCAACGACGGTGTACAGACAGCGATATTGAGAACTGAGAGATTTGTGACATTGAGCGTGTTTGGAGAGTATAGTTAGTGTGTTATGTAGTGTGTTTAGTGTGTAGTGGAGTCGGTTTTTTGTTTAATGAGTCAAAAAAGGAGAAGCTGAATGTGCAGCAGGCAGTGCAGCTCTTCATTCAGCTGGAAGGAGCTCAGGCAGACCTGAGCATTGCCTGCATTTAAATGTAAATAGTTACACAGAACTTTGTAAATTTTTATAATGTATGCACTTATTCAGCAAACAACAATTTATATTTGCATTATAAGTAATAAAAATGGTTTGTTAAACATATTTGTGGTTTTCACAGTAAAAAAATAACTTTTTCTACTCGGATTTTATGTTTTTTTGTGATTTTAGGTCCATTGTGTTAGTACAGTATGTCAAAATGAAAAAATAACTGTGCAGTCACACATGTGAGGTTGTGCTGAAAATAATCACACCAAGTAAGTAGTTTTAAGGTGAAATATAATGGCAAAATCAAAAATAGTCACAAACGGCCAATTATTCCCTGGAATATCGGATTTCACAACAAACCTAAATATCCCAGACTTTCCACCTTCAAACACAGCCTCATTTGGCCATCCATGAAAATGCTTCTTAACCTCCCACTTTTCTATAGGAACACATATTTCCTACGGGCACTGCACTAGTAATAATAATAATAATAATAATAATGGATTGGATTTGTATGGTGCTTTTCTAGACACTCAAAGCGCCTGACAGGGTTCCAGGTTCCATTCATTCACACACAGTCATACTGGTGGTGGTAAACTACGATGGTAGCCACAGCTGCCCTGGGGCAGACTGACGGAAGCGTGGCTGCCATTCAGCGCCTACGGCCCTCCGACCACCACCTCAAACATACAGCAGTCATACACATTCACACGGGGCAAGGTGGGTGAAGTGGACACAACGACCATGACACAAATGGCAGGGGCGGGGATCAAACCACCAACCCTCCGAACATAGGCCGACCTGCTCTACCACCCAATTTTGGAGTAAGACGCTTCCTCACCATTGGGTGGGAGCCACTGAAGAGTGACATTTGTTTATGTATTTACTCATTTTTATATATTCAATTTTTTCCTTCCTCTTCTTTTATTACACTTGAGGGGAGAGGAGTTAGACCATGCCAACCCAATCCCATCCCATCCCCACCAGAAACCAGACCATGCAACAAGAGGGCCAGGAGTGACATTGCTGACATTTTAAACATACCACTGACACAGATGAGTGTCATCTTCTGCAATATATCAGCCACCATCATCCCTGTACCGAAAAGGCCTGACCTGTCAAGTCTAAACAACTACTGCCCTGTAGCACCCATTCTGATTTAAGTACTCAAATCACAGATTCTGCAATTTTTTTAATGGTCAAATGTCTGATGAAACAGAATTAATATAAAGTACTATGGTGTAGCAGAAATGCTTTGGCCTGAAAATTTAGTTCTCCAGATGTGATCAATTATGTTTGATAGTTTCAGGGAAAATGTCATTCGTGAAGTAGCAATCATCAACAGCAGCAGCAGCGTCTGCCTGACACCAACTGTTCCCAGTTGAGTGGTGGCGGTAGGGCAGGGGTTCTGTCTTTAGGCAACTATTTAATTAGGCTCAGTGTTGGTTGGCTGGCAGGGGAATCCCCCTTGCTCCTCCACTGTCAACCGTTCCCCACAAATTTCAAAGAGATAGAGAGGGGAGAGACAGTCTACATGGCTTCAACGCAGTGAGAGGAATTCTAATATTTGTCTATTCCTCCATGGAGGGGCACAGTCTCTCTTTCTCCAGTTTCCTTCCTTTTTCTGTTTTGTCATTCTCACTCTCCATCTCACTTATTTCCCACAGTATAGCCTGCGCTGTACGGCGGGGGGGTTACGTAAGGGATAATGCCCGACGAGGTGTCCTTAATCAGGAGTTAATGGATTTCGCGGAGGCCTAAGAACGTTGCCTCTGCGAAGTCCATTAACTCCTGATTATGGACACCTCGAAGGGCATTATCTTGCTTATACCATGGTAACTTGCCAAAGAAAAGAAATTCAGACCATTTATTTATATTTTCATGCGTTTTACAATCAAAATATAAAGTTTTTCACAAGCCATAACTACATTTCCCTGGTAATGCCTGAGGGTTTGACTCATCCCTGGAACAATCATTACTCTCCCGTAAGATTCTTACGCAACGGAGACGTTGTCCACTCCTCCAGTAAATAGGACGGACCATAGATACGACTTGGCAACGGGCGATATTTCGTGAGATAATTCGTGTATCAGTAAGTTTAGAGGGGAGGTGTACTTTCTGCAGCTTGTGTGTTACAGTCACCACTCTGTGGTGTTCAGAATTTAAGGCACTGAAGGACCAACGGACTGCACTTAGTGTTGGAAAACAACATATTCAGATTTGATACGCCAGCTAGCGCATTGATTTAGAACGGTGAACAGACAATTTGACTGGAACTACTTAGTAGGTGTCCCTATATCAGGGGTTAATGGACACCCTGTAGCCAATCAGAATCGAGTATTCCCCCAGACCAAGATATAGCTTGATTTAGCACATGGTGAATCAGTTTCAAATCAGCTATTAGTATTTTCACTAGCTGATTTGGTTGATTTTCAACACAATAATAAAGCCTTTAACAGGTCAATCCTATATCTGGCTGTCAGGCTCACTCAAAGTTCCCAATTACCTTTCATGAATGGAGATGCTGCAGTCTGTACCCAATACTAATAATGGTCAGAAGATTTTTATTTTTTTTTCTGAATTAGTGATTCAATGCATTTACGTTCTTTAGTCACCTCTCACCTCAGTTTATATTTTGGATGGCTGAATTAGCCGTTTCCGCTCTGTATTCAAATCACCTTCAAAACACTGTTCACTTGCTGTTAACTCTCCCACAGCACATGCCTGTCGTTCTGCCCTTCTGCAAAGTTTTGCGTCCTGCAGCGCCCCCTGTTGGCTATTCAGAAGCAGCAGTAGTGTTACAGCAGATTAAGGAGTCATGGTGAGCAGAGTGCTACTGGTTCTCCTGCTACGTCAATTGTGGGCTGGCTGTGCTCGCCAGCCCACTATTGATATTCACCGCGGCTCTTCTTATTATTCCCCCTCCTCCCAAATTTCTGTCGCTAACTCGTCCCACAACGTTGGCCGCACACAAACAAAAAATATATCAAAACGTGCAGCTTGTTTTGACTCGGTATGCTATTATTCAGTTTTCCAGAATATAAATTTTTCGCGACATAAGTCGCAAAAAACTGCGAAAATTTCCCATAAGGAATGAATGGGACGAGGTCAAAAAAGTCGCAAATCTGCGATGTTTTTCAAACATCTCCTGCTCTGGCATACGTTCACCTAGAAACACCATTCAAACTTTAAAATGTAGGCACAAGTCCTGTGTATTTAAGTTGTATTTGAACTTTTTTCCCACGATGTGTAGTTTTTGAACTGTGACCCTTGAATGACGGTGAGGGATTTTGGAAAAATTCAGGGTTTTCAATGATTGTGTATGGCAGAATGTTCGTGCAGCAAAGTGGCGGGGGCCAACTGACAGAGTGACAGAGACTCAAAAATTATCTCAGAAATTTTCTCTTTCCATGATGATCCTGGCCATAAATCATGCTCAAATCAGTGATATTTTCCAGAGTTGTAGCCACACTTGTCATCTTTCTTCCGATGTGTCGGATTTACGGTTTTTGAATTATCTGCCTCTAACCGACAAGAGTAGCTCTCAACTGCTCCATTCACTCCAATGTAAATCGGGGAGAGGGTTTTCCAAACTGCACCCTTTTTTAACTCGCTCTTATTTCCACATTTCTGAAACTAGGACCACAAAACTTCATGAGTGTGTTCTTTAAGGCCTTTCCTGCGTGACGGTGAAGATATTCTGCCGATATCATGTTTGGTTTTGGATAAATAGCACTAGTTTTACGTCCTAGTTGTGAGGCTGAAATTGCTCTGAAAGTAGCTGTTCCAGTCTGTTACCAGGGCTGGTCCGCAACGATCACCGTGGCAACCAAGATCAGCTTGGCCAACAGAGAGAGAGAGACTCTCTCCCTGTCTCTCTATCTGCCTGCCTGTCAGTCTCTGTCTCTGTCTCTCTCTGTATCACACACAGACAGACACACAGAGACAGACACACACACAGACAGACACACACACAGAGTCAGACACAGAATATTCATGTTTTCGCGATGTCGCAAAACCTGCATAAACTTTCCCTTAAAGAATGAATGGGACAAGGTCAAAAAAGTCGTAGACACACAAACACACATACACACACACACACACACAAATACACAGATTATTAATCAGTCTTCTAGAACATTCATGTTCGCGAAAACCTGCGTAAACTTTCCCATAAGGAATTAATGGGACGAGGTCAAAAACGTCGCAAACACACACACACACACACACAGATCATTAATCAGTTTTCCCGAATATTCCTGTGTAAACTTTCCCATAAGGAATGAATGGGACTAGATCAAAAAAGTCGCAGACACACAGACACAGATAGACAGGGAGAGACACACACACACACACTCACATGCACACACACAAAGTGAATGAGACCAGGTGAAAAGATTGAAAGAAAGATTTCAAACATCGACATCTCTGGCATACTTTGACCTAGACACACCATTCAAACTTTAAAATGTAGACAAAAGTCCAAATTATCAACCTGGGATTCAACTTTTGCTCTAGCTTTCATAGTTTTTTTCGTCACGGGGCAAAGCGCAGTTAACTTGCCCCGCACTGTTGAGCACACACAAACAAAAAATATATCAAAACGTGCGCCTCGATCTGACTCGGTATGCTATCATTCAGATTTCCAGAATATTAATTTTTCGCAACGTAAGTCGCGAAAAACTGCGAAAAATTTCCCATAAGGAATGAATGGGACGAGGTCAAAAACGTCGCAAATCTGGGACGTTTTTCAAACATCTCCTGCTCTGTCATACATTGACCTAGAAACACCATTCAAACTTAAAAATTTAGGCACAAGTTCTGGCTATTTAAGTTGTATTTAAACTTTTTTCCTACGATGTACAGACACACAGACACAGACAAGACACACACAGACAGACACACACACACACAGAGATAGACACACAGACGGACAAATACACACAGACAGACACACACACAGATTATTAATCAGTTTTCCAGAATATTCATGTTTTCGCGACATAAGTCGCAAACCTGCATAAACTTTCCCATAAGGAATGAATGGGACGAGGTAAAAAAAAAGTCGCAGACACACACACACACACACTAGAGTTTAGATCGGGCCCAAAATATCAAGCCCGACCCGACACGAGCCCGTGCACGTTGTGTCCGAGCCCGGCCCGGCCCGGCACATCAACTGTAATTATGAGCCCGAACCCGATTTAAACCCGACATTTTTTTAATACGTGGGTTGTTATAACTGACGTTCTCAAACTCCATGTTGCACTAAAACTACACAATCAGTGACGCCGGTAACGCGTTCCTCTAATCTGACCACTCTTTTCAGTAATGAGTAATTTAACGCGGTAATATTTCCAAACCAGAAATCAGATTAAAGTATTCAAGTCACTGTGCGTTACTATTATTTTCGTCATTTTCCTTGTAAAAATATATATTTTGCTTTCTTCTTGCGTCTCGAGGAGTGACGTGACGTGCGGGAGAAGTCACATTTTCAGCACGAGGACAACTCACATGTAACACCACGCAGCGACACGAGAAACATGGAGGGAGGAGAGAGATGCGCGTTTTCTAGCTGGAAACACAGTCATTATTTAGAGTTATTAAAACATACACACACACACACACACACACACACACACACACACACACACACACACACACACACACACACACACACACACACACACACACAAATGCTTGATCAAGGGCCCGGCCCGGCCCGAGGAAAGTGACGGGAAATATCGGCCCGGCCCGGCCCACGGGCCGGGTCGGGTCAGGGTCGGGCTCGGGCAGAGAATCTAAACTCTAACACACACACATATTATTAAGCAGTTTTCCAGAACATTCAGGTTTTCGCCACATAAGTCGCGAAAACCTGCATAAATTTTCCCATAAGGAATGAATGGGACGAGGTCAAAAAAGTCGCAGACACATAAACACACGCACACAAACACACACACACAGACACACACGGACACACATAGATTATTAATCAGTTTTCCAGAGCATTCATGTTTTCGCACCTGCATAAACTTTCCCATAAGGAATGAATGGGACTAGATCAAAAAAGTCACAGACACACAGACACAGGGAGACAGAGAGACACACACACACATTCACATGCACACAAACACACACACACAAAGTGAATGAGACCAGGTGAAGTCCAAATTATCAACCTGGGATTCAACTTTTGCTTTAGATTTCATAGTTTTTGTTTGTCACAGGGCAAAGCGCACAGCCCACTCTCGTGACTCCCCGGCGGGGAATTGTCTAGTTGATATTTAGTGTACCTCTGAGATAATGATTAGCAGAGTGACTCAGCATGTTCAGCAATGTACGTGCTCTGGTCATGTTCTGATTTCCGTTTGTCATTTGTGTAGGAGACACTACCTTGATAATAAGATAATTACTTACTGGCAATTAATAACACTTTAGACGGGGCACCACCTTCCTGTTGATTTATTCCGAATAACGGGAAGGACATTATTCAGAACCCAATCCTACAAGTCTGGCTTGAACAGTTGGAATCAATTTAATCAGTCTGTTAAGTTTCAAATGTATATTTGATCTCCTATTCTGAAGTAGTGAATTCTTTCCACGATCCCATCGATTTCCCACATCAAATTAAACGTGCACAGACAACGACATAAGATTATATATATTCATTGACTAAATAAAAGCAGGGTGAATAATATGGGATTATAATGCAAACGGGTAACAACAAATAACAGAAAATGTGAAGATTGTGGGAGTGAATTATTGAAGAGCTGATTTCTAACCGATGGTGGATTTTAGTGTAACGATCCATTACTTCATAAAATCACGGGAGTAATCTATCTATTCTAACGGGACGCTATGCGAAATTTCCTTGAGTTTATAAGGTGGAAGTCGAAACTTTATAGACACCAACTCTGATCTTTGTGACTCCAGCTGTGTGCAGAGATTTCAGCCTACTTCTTTGTAGCAGAAGAGGTCCACGGAGCGTCCCTCTGGTCCTGTGGCTGCAAGTGCGGCCGCTGTTTGGTTGCAGGCTGGTGACGCAGCAGCTTCCCCGATGACATAGTTCACCGGCCCAACGGGATTCCCGTTTGAGTGCGCAGCAGGCGGTCGGGCTTGGCTGGATGTCAACTTCTCTGGTCAGCTGGAGAGGCTGTTCCGGTTTCTTGAACAGTTTAGTTTCTGTACCGGATTTTGATGTATGATCAGCGTCTGAATCAGAGTCTCTTTGGAGTGGTGACGATTTAACTTCGACTCCTTAACGGATTTAACTTCTCTTCAAAAATAACTGGAGGATGCAACGCTCGCCGGGCGTGACGTCCTTCATTACTAGATACGAAAATACACAAAAATGGCTTCTTCTGGGTTTAACACGATACTTTAACAATATAAAAGGGAAAACTGAATTAATTTCGTTCTTGCTTAAGTTTCAAAAATAAAGGTATTCTCAAAATTTTTATGGTTCTCTTTTATGACTATTGATTTCACGGTAGCATGGGACAGTCAGATGCTGGAGGGCGTCCTTAACACACGGCTCTTGTTCTCGGACAGGAAGTTGGTTGAAGGAATATTTAGTCCAAAGATAGGCTTTTGTTTGTAAGCCACAGTTTATAATATAATAGGTGATTAGAGGGAGTCCGGTGATTCCACTCGTGAACTCAGCAAGCAGTCTCTTCCCGCAAGCAACATGTTTATGGCATGTCACATGGTGTCTTCTAACCAGTGAAGTGCAGGGAGAAGGGGAAAAAGGAGCTAGGTCATGATGAAGTGGCAGGAAATTAGGTGATAGGTGAAACGGACACGGACATGCAGATCGCATCTCCTTGTTGTGGCATAAACGACAAGTGCATGTTCCTACATTTGTGCTTTTTTTTTTTTTTACTGTGTGCCCTGTAAATATATCCATGTATAAATACATGGATATATTTGATGTTATTACATAAAGACCATGCATAGCATTTTTCATCTAAATTCAAAGTTGTGGTACTTGAACATTAGCTGTGATTCCACCATCTAATAGGTTTCACAGTCTGTTCAACTTACCACTGACAAATACACACCTATTTTGGCAATTTATGTGTGACTTTGTCCATTTTAACGTTAAAAAAACTACATTACATTAATACACTACATTATTGGGCTGCAAATCAGTCTTTATCATTCTTTTGATCCTTTTATTTAAAAAAAAACAACAAAAACCATTTATTGGGAGTTTTGTTTGCATCACTGTCATTAAAGTTAATTATCAGCTTCATTATGACTCTGGGACAAACAGACACTTCTCTCACCTTCTAGCAATTTCTTGATCTCTTTACTCTTTCAAGATACAGTTATCCAACCAAAAACCAAAATAAATAAATAAATGAATAAAATAAATCACCAGAACAACAGTAAGTCACAATCCAAAGAACATCATCCACTTGAGAAGAAATGTACTATACAAAGGCATCGACTGCATGAGATGACCATCAAGTCTGAGACATGAGGCTTCCACAGGCAAAACCAAAACTTCTGTGATCATACTAACAGAAAATCAACAGATCCCCACTGGCAACTTGAAGAGTCAGTCAGCACAATTTTTTTCCACTTTCCACCTTCAGTCTGGTGAATAATCATGCACACACAAAATTTGCTCCTCCTCAAAGCGTCATGCCAACTGCTATTTTATGGAGGCCTTCACACCTACTGAAGGGTAGGTGTGGGATTTAAGTTGTAACTATTGCCTATGTTGGGACTATTTCAGTTGGCACAACCCTTAAAATGTAAAACTTTGTTGTAAATTAGAAATTACTTTCAATCTAGGCTAAGTTTGAATTTACGCATTGCTGGTGCAACCCAGTACAGGTGACTATGGAGAAAAGTCTATGACAATCAGGAATTCTCCTATATATATTTTTACCATATATACAGCTGAGGCCAAACGTCTCAGACTTTATTGAAAATCTCTAATATTGTCAAGTAATCAAGGATAAAGTAAAAGCACCAGAAGTCTGGTTATTCTTCTAAGCAAAGAAAGGTTTTCTCAGTATCAAGTCACGCAAGACTCAAGGTTTAGAAGGCAGCAGTGCACGGAACTCTAATAATCTTTGCAGAAACTGGATCAGACCACCTGCTGCTCCTTCCCTTTCAGAGCAACGTCTTCAGGAGAATGAAATCCCACAGTCACTGATCAATACTAAAGTGGTTGAAGTTATGGTGGTGATGTTCCAGTAGAGAGGTACAGCAGACTGACAGGTCTATGTTCATTCATCCAGGCCTGTTTTGCTTTGGCAGACTGACAGCTGATCAACAGGGAACATTGATCTGAAGCTCATATTTTGTGTTACACTAAAGCAAAAGCCCAGTGGGGAGGTCAGCAATAACATGACTAGAAGGAACAACAACAAAAGGAGCTCAAGTGCATCTCAGAGGAAATGATTTTACAACTGCTGGCTTCATGCCCTCAAGATTTTTTACACTGACTTTGCTCAGGCCACAAACAGATATGCAGCCCTTAGCAGTGAATTGAAGGTAGGGAAGGTGATTCTGGTGAAAAATAGTTCATTATTGAGTCGCATTCCCAGGTCATCAAATACAGTTGATTTGGTATTGATATTTGACAACCTGGGAAAGAGTCTAAACAATCAACTATCTCTCTTTGTTGGCATATTCATTACAACTACCACAAAACACAGTATTGCTCAGGTTTTACATTATGTGCAGCAGTCTTACCTTCCTCTTCTTGAAGGCATGTCTAGCCAGGTATCCCCTGCATGCAGCCTGGAACATAGAGATGTTCCTCCTCGTCTGCACGTCCCGCTGCTCCTCCAGCCTGGACAAAGTCCCTGCCCTGAAGAACACCTGCAGTAGGAGAGAAAGGGTTAAGCAACACAAGATTCTTTGCTTGAAGGTAGGAACATATGGCTAATATACAGCTGTATACACATGTATGGGGTGGAAAATTGTTCTCAATCTTAAAGAAATGAATCTTTGCATGTGCTTCAATATGTTAAGCAAGTGATTGTAAAAGCTGCTAGGATTTCAGGTGGATTTCAACCTATCTGAAATCCTATTGTTTGAAATAATGATTACTTTTAAGAGATCTCCTAAACTCCATGTTGTTATGATCTGATTTTAAGAAATGTAGTGTATAACCTTTTGCAGCAGTTGACAGCTACAACGAGCGAGTTTTTGTAACCCTGTAGAAAATCTTTCATCTTTGGCACACAGACAAAATCTGAATGGATCTTTGCCCAGATAACTTATAATAGCTTTTATAAATGGAAACATGCTAACCCTGCACTTAACAATTTCACAAAGAAGTCCAATATCCAATCACTTTCATCGACCATGAACCACCACGTAATTCTTATCTCTTGCATATTGCTGACCTCTAACATGCAGCTGGAATAGCATAGCCATAGCCCTAACCTTAACCCAAAAGCTTTAGTCCTTACAACCTTAACTTATGTGTTGTCTGGCGTTTAATTGCCAAATGAGAACAATAACAGCTTAAATCCTTGATGATTTACATTTGCATTAGTGACAGCTGTGTCCACAACTATGCACGTTATCAAATGCAGCCCCTGCTTTTGCCACTGTTGCGTCACCACGGTACCATAGCAGCAAAACAGGTTATATGAAAGGAGAAACATTTGTACACCCATAAGCCAAACATTTAAATCAACTAACAGAAATTATTAATAACATTAATCAACTCTTTACAATGCAGTTCTCTGGGAAACATTGAGTCCTGACATTCAAGATGTGAATGTTCTTTGACCTGTACCAATCACCTACCTAATACAAACTGTTACGGCAATGACATTAACTGTTGACTGTGGCTGCCCCAGCAGGACAATGCACAATGTCACTCTACAGAAACCAGAAATTGCTTTAGGAACATTACATAGATCTCAAGGTTCCAACCTGGACTCCAAACTCTCCATATGCCAATACAATCATGCAATACACCCACATCAATCACAACATTAACTTGGAGACCACTGCAAAACAAGCAATGTTGTAGTCATGAGGGGGTGTTCTTGGTCTGCAGCGGTGTTTATATGGATGGTCAGTGGATGCAATGGTTCCACTGACCCAAAAAAAAAAAGGGGGAAAGGGGGGGGTTGCATATGTATACTTGCCCTTTTGCCCTCTCTGCTCATTATTTATGTTATATGCCAATGTCTTAACTCTCAAGAGCAACTATCCCTGTGATTTTCCTAACCTAATTCTTATAGTCTCACCCAGAAAGATGCCCGTGTCTTTCATCCCCTTTGCTGATGGTTCGATGCTTCTTTCTGTATACCAGTGAGCACACAATTTAATTTTTGACTGTAAAGAGTCACAATGGGCTGCTACTTGGCCCCATGTACAGGCATCATACATCATAATGCCTCCAACTCATTCCTAGATAATTTGTCTGGGGACAGACATTGCTCTGTTCCTCTGCCCTGAATTTGCTGGCAGCTCCTTGAGGAAGCAGATTCATTAAGCAGTTTGAGTGATACTCTGTCCTTCAGAGGACCTAACTGTTCCTTTCTCTGACTGTTCCTAACTCTGTAATTTTCAAAATTTGTCGAGCAAAGGAGATAATAAGGAATACAGAATGATGTTCCAATGTCATGTGGACCTTGTGACTTCACCACTGTGTAACAATTTTGTGCAGTGGAATAAATATGTACCCAGCATGCAAGCATTTTGCAAGGTAGGCACTCATACCATTTATAACAACTGTTCCATTGACAGTCCACCTGAAGAGCAGGCATTTCTAAAGCACACTGTGACAAACAAATGGGGTCAGCCCAGTCATGCAGTGGTTCGCACTGTCACAACATGTTGAAATAGTCTGCAAACTGTAGGAGGCATGGTCTCATGGATACACAGTGTGTGACAAGGCAGCGGTAAGGGAAACAGGTAGCAGTGGCTGACAACAGCTAAAGGTAATCTGTTAGTGTTGTCAAGGTAAAGGTGGGGGGCTTGTCAATCAAATGACAAAAACTGGTCAACTTTTAAGGTTAGTCCACTTTAATTGAGCCTGAGTCGTAGTTGTCACTAACTCGGTGGCTTGCCCCCTTCACTTTAAACAGTTGGTGGCAAGCAAGACAGGCTTGACCTGGTTCCTGGAAGTGTAGCATTACTGTAAATGTGCAAGTACATAAGTGTGCTCAAAGACCAGCAGAAATCCACAACTAGGTTGGAGTCTTTTTACACTACATTCACAAAAAGAACAAAACAATCTATTTAATAAAATGTTATGTGGAGGATGAACTGAGGAGTCTCACAGCCTGAGGATTGAAGCTACTCTGTACACTGGTGGTATGGCAGCAGATACTTCCTTATCATTTGCCAGATGGCAGCACGGTGAACTGACTGTGGCTGAGGTCATCTTTTAGTATCCCTGGGCTTTTTGTAGACATCTCAATTCATCGACATCACTGAGATCTGTACATGGGTGCCAATGATGTTCTGGGCGATTTTAATTACCTGCTGCAGAGCCCAGTTTGTGATGTTTCCAGTAAGAATGCTTTCAATTGCTCCTCTGTAAAAGTGTAAAAGTACCAGAATTTAGCTCCTGAATTTAGTCTCCCTAATTTTCCTTCAGAAGTAGAGCCTCTTCTGTGCTTCTTTTTTTTATTTTTATTTTTTTACTCAGTGTGGCAATGTGTGATGACCCATATAGATTCTCAGGAACTTAAAACAGTTCAGCTGCTCCACCTCCACTGTCGTAGACAGGGGTGTGTGTCCTTGCCTCTTCTTCTCTAAAATCAACAATTAGCTCCTTGGTTTTGCTGATGTTGAGCAGTAGCTTGTTCTCTGTGCACCACTCTGCAAGATTTCCTCCCAATATGAACGCTCATCGTTGTTTGTAATGTGGCCAATAATGGTTGTATTGCCCGCATATTTTGACAAAGACTTCTCTTGATGTCTGGGAGTGCAGTCTTGGTGGTACAGTGTGAACAAGAGCAGAACAGGAACAGAGCGCACAGGCCTGGGGGCTCTGGTGTTGAGCACTAACGCGGAACAGCTGTGACTGCCAGTCCATACTGTCTGGGGTCTGTCTGTGAGGAAATCTAATATACAATTGCTTAGTGTGGTAGTCCAAGCTGAGCTGAATCAACAAACAGCATTCTGATGTACCTGTTCTTATTATGGTGTGTGAAGATTGGTTGGATGGCAGTGAATATGGCATCCTCTGTGGATCTGTTGGTTCTGAAAGTGCTGGTAGGGATGTTGTCTTTAAAGTGTTGGAGAACCAGTTTCTCTAAAACCTTAATCAGGATTGTGGTAAGTGCAACAGAGCGGTAGTCGTTAAAACTACACACAGCAGACTTTTTGGGTACAGGGATAATTATGTGTATAAATGCATATTGGCTTGAAATTTTTTTCTGATTATTAATACTCTACAGTATGAGTGAGTGGGAGTACAGTATATCATTTCAGAACTCTGGTATAAAATGCTGCTGCGGGCAGATGATGGCAAACTAGCTGAGGAGGAACCAGCACATCTGGTTAGCATGAACTGCTATGCTCCTTGGAGACCTGTTTGTTAGTGCAGGGATGGTTTAATGATATCAGGCAGACGGCCACATACAAGTTGGCAGTGAAGCACAGATGCAGTTTGGCAGTGAGAAGTGGGCCATCTGCCAGTCTAGAAAAGATGCAACTACTTGCACAGTCCACACTTCATGTGTCATGGGTGACACAATTATGTTGGATGATAATCATTCAGACAACAAAGCTAAGGTAATAATATTTTATATTTTCAGCTACAGAGATTAGCGAAAAAAAGTGTTTGTTCTGTGTAATTTATACCACTGGATGTTGACTGCTTTAAAGGGATAGTTCGGGTTTTTTGATATGGATCTGTATAGCATCCCTGTCAGCAGTGTAGTGCAACAACACTGACTTACCTCCGACTGTGTCCTATGCACCGAGTTCTTGCCCGGCTTTGGTGCTGACGAAAGTAGTCCGGCAAGTTGTCTGGGGTCATGAAAATAAAGCCTTTTTTCTTCTCAAAACAAATGTGTTCAAAAGAGTGATTAATTTGCATCACGAAACCGTTGTCCACGAAAAAGTCAGACCTCATAATCGCTTGGTGCCATTTTCTCTGGATTCGTATCACTGCGCGCTGCTGCTGCTGCCAGCCTGTTTCACTGTGTTTACTGCTCAGAAAGTTAACAACATGTCTGACTACGACACCGACGATCATGAAGACTTTAGCACAGAGCCAAGGGGGTATCTTTACGAACCCGAATACACTGATGCCGAAATTCGCCAGATGGAGTTAGAACGGGCGGAGAGAGACAGGAGGGACAGAGAAGTGGTCCAGGTTGAAGCTGGAGCCACAGCTGGAGCCGTGAGAGACCGGTTGACAGACAGGTGGTGCACTTGTTTTAAGTGTCAAATAATGCCCACAGGGGTGGAGTGCTACTGCTGCCATGAATGGGATCTCATCATGCCACAGCTTATAAACTTATCGCTAGCTAGCTCTCACGTTAGCTCTCTCGCGTCGCTGTGGTCGTTGGTCCAAGCACGTAAAACACTGCCAAACAACTGAAAAAAGTGTTGGATTCGTGCGCGGCTGTCAGCTGGCGGCAGCGCGCAGTGATACGAATCCAGAGAAAATAGCACCAAGCGATTATGAGGTCTGATTTTTTCGTGGACAACGGTTTTGTGATGCAAATTAATCACTCTTTTGAACACATTTGTTTTGAGAAGAAAAAAGGCTTTATTTTCGTGACCCCAGACAACTTGCCGGACTACTTTCGTCAGCACCAAAGCCGGGCAAGAACTCGGCGCACAGGACACTGTCGGAGGTAAGTCAGTGTTGATGCACTACACTGCTGACAGGGATGCCATACAGATCCATATCAAAAAACCCGAACTATCCCTTTAAAGAGGATGCTCTGTTACTGTTGTTTCAACAAAAAAGCCTCTGTGATTATTACTGCATCTACAATATAGACCAAACTGAATATAGCAGAGATATGACAAGTTGCTAACAGGTATATTTTGCTATTAGCTTATTATTATGAATACATAACATTGCTAGAGAATGTTTGTAACTTTAGCTTAAAAAAAAATTACTATTACAGAACAACCAAATCTGTTAGCTGTAAGCTTGTCTGTAACATACGTTTACAGCACTAAAACAAAGTTAGTTGTTTCACCATTATCATATTACTATAATTAAGATATCATCACCATGCATTCTGAAAACAGCCGTGTTTACAAAAGAAAAATAGCATTAAAATGAGTTATGTCTTCATTTCAATCATACATATCATTTTTCACTTCAAAGGCTTTATTGGCATGAAGGTTTCAAGAAAAACAATTTTGCCAAGGCATCAATGTATTAAGTAAATATTAAGACACATGTTAGTGTCATCTAAGTCTGCAGATGTTTGGCATTAATAGGACAACAATGTTTTAGTATTAGGTCTTTACAAACATTTATTTTCACATTTTAAGATCTCTATCTCTACCTCACGTATTCAATGACACAGACTCTTCCCTCTGGTGATAGCCAGGACTTCTCGTGTCCTCCTTTTCTTATGGCTAAACTGTGGTCACCTTGTCTGTGTTTGTACAGTATCTGTCTCTGCTTTATATATCTGAGAGTAAAGAGATAATGCCAATTTATCTAGGGCCAAATAGCCATTAAGTTTGTCTTGAGTTTTTTTTTAAATTCGTCGAATGATCTGCTTAGATCTGGCAACATGTTCTGGATTAGAGCCAGCCCCTCTGTGGAATAAACCTGTGGAGTCACTTCAGATTCTGCTCTGATTGAGAACCGTTTACTAGAAGGAGGACAGCTCAGCTCATGTTCTGAAATTCTGACTGCCAGCTGGAGTTGTGGGGTAAACAGAACAACATTACAGAGAGGAGATCGCAAAAGCACCTTGTTTTATTCTCACTCTATAAACAAGCTTTAAAAATTTTAGATCACAAGCCACAAAAATGGCACCATTGCAAAATTATTGAGAAATATAATTTGTTGACTTTTTCCAGTTTTATAAAATTCTCTTTTCTGAAAGTTGTCTTTAAGTGCGTAAATGGACTGGCCCCACAAGCGGTGTCTCCGATTTTTAAAAAGACAGACAACTGTAAGACAATGACAAGGAGCATAACTAAGCAAAACTGTAAAGTTCGAAGATGCAGGACAACATTTGGCCAATCATCTCTCTCAATGCAAGGTATACACCTATGGAATTCTTTACCATCAGAAATTAAATCCCAAACAGAATCAAAAACGTTTAGTTTGAAAGTTAATCTGTGGCTCAAGCAGCAGCAGAAATGTGAACATTAACTTCATTCAAGTCACTGTCCATACAGCACTCTATTTTATGTTTAATGCTAAATTTAACTTGTATTTAGTCTAAAATTTATAACTGCAGCTGTGTTTATTTACCTATTCACTGTATTATCCACTGCTTTTGTATAATTGCATTTATTGTATTGAGAATATTTTATTCTATTCTAAAGCCTGACCAGGGACAAAGCCTGCAAATTAGCTAAAGCTAGACGTCTTATGTGCATCACATTTTCCCATTTTTTTGTGGCAATGTTGTATGTATCGTCCCTGTTAAATAAATATTAAAATAAAATAAGAGAGAAAGAAGAAGAGCCTCTGGTGAGTTGGCTTCTGTATTCACAGAGAGTAATCACACAGCCTGAATGTGTGTTGTGTCTTGTAGAGGGACGCGGAAAATCAGCATTTTGACATTGCACTGGTAGGAAACACCTTTAAATCTGCTCTGCATGCATTGGTTGGTGTTTCTTTGGATGTTTAATATGGCCCTACAGAATTCTGCTTGTACCATATATTCTGATACTTGAGTGGCCCCCAAAGTTGACTGCCTCAAAGGCAGATTGGTTGGATTACACTGTCAAATTTTTAGTCCAACTTCCAAATATTATGTCACTTTTGTAAAATTTCCTTCTAACTACATGAAGTGCTCTACATGCTTGCTTGCATACATTGATTTAATTATGTCATAAACTTTTCTGCCTATTCTGATTTGGAGAATTTTAAAACAAAATCCTTCTTGCCAAACAGAGTCAAAGGTTGCTATCGTTATTTCTCTTGATGATGATGATGATGATGATGTATTTTTTAGGGCCCAAGCAGGTCTCAACCAGCGAGGTCACTTTTGTTTTTCGAATTCTTACTTTTTCGTCCCGAATCATCGCATTTTTCACTGCCTGAACATACCCCAAAATTTTACCCCTGAATTTTGCTGAATCTCGTGATATAGGCCACGCCCATTTCCGCCTCGTGTTTTTTTCCGCAAATTCTGTGGATTCTCCTGACAAAAAGTTATTAAAAGAATTTTGATATTCCATACAATGCTCAACTTATTAAATAACAACTTCCCGTATATTTTGCTCAAAACACAAAGTGTTGCATATCTCCACATTGGTCTGTCCAAATGACATGAAACCCAGGTGACGACTTCCCCATGAGCCACTAAGGCTCTGTGAAAAGATAATAAACGTACTTTTTCCAACTACTCCTAGGCCATTTGACCGATTTGCAATAAACTTTGCAAGTAGCATCTGTGGACAAAACTTATCAAAAGCTTTCACCTACGTCACACCTGGTGGCGTGGTCCATTTTGATGCTTCGCCATAAAACCATCAACTCATAACTTCCACATACAATTTGCCATCTACTCGAAATTGCTCAAACATGTAGAGGGTCTTGCTCTGAATACATCTACGCAACACACACTGACGGTAGCATTCCCCGATGAGCCTGGACTGTGATGGGGCTGCGAGGACGCTTCATTGCTGCTAGCAGCTTTAATCTTATGTGTTTTCTCTCAGTGTTTTAACATAAGTTTGTCTCAGGTCTGTGTTTTGTGGTTGACAGTGCTTTAGGTTAGGCTGCTGTCTTAATTTCGTTCTGACATTTTTTCCATTCCTTTGTTGTGCCACCCTTCCTTTGTCAGTCTCTGTTAAGATACAGAGCCATTCTTAGTCACTTCCAAAACAAATGCACATGCTAGCCAGATCAAGATCTTGTGGAATTCTGTGATGTAAATCTTTGTTTCACTACTTTCAAACAGTGACATTATTGTTATCAGTGTATTGACTTGACAGTAATTTTCAAAACATCAATGTACTGACTAAGTCCTAAACGAAGTCTAGTACTGGTTGCTGATAGCTATTTTAGTTTTAGACGTGCGCCCAGCGCGCTCGAACGTAACAAACGGAAATCTCAGTGATACGATAATCTCGCAGGTTTATTTTCCATTCAATATCATATAGCGTCAATAACGGTAACTCATAATACATATAACCAAAAATAACAAACCGGATTGCTTACCAAGTTAAGGTACATAGACACATAAGCACATAGGGCACCTGGGCACAATCGAAAAACTGTTTGCTTCCCAATCAGCAACACCTGTGATTAGGTTCCCCCAGGTTAAATGGTCTAACTCTGCAAAACCGGGGTCAACTGAGCCACACAGCAAGTAGCTACAGCCCCCTTGTGGCATGGGGCAAAATTGCATGAAATAAAGCAAAATTGATATGGCTCCTACAATCAACTTTAGTATTTCAGCAAGTACTGTATATAGAGTAATAATAATAATAATAATAATAATGCATTTGATTTAAAGGCACCTTTCAAAATAAAGTAAATAATAAGAAGATGCAATTACATAGAGCCAGGAGCTCGGCACAGAACTCATACTCCGCAGTCCTCACCATAGGCAGGTTAGGCAGGGTTGAGCTTCCAGGGTGAGAATAGTGCAATAGAGTGGAATAAAGAATAGGCAAGAGTGTTAGTATGTAGTTTCTATTGCCCAGTCTGACTTGGCAGACACCTCATATATGTCTGTTAGTAGAAAAAGTAACATTAGTAAAAATTAATACCACAGAACAAAAAAGTTGATGTGGAACTTTATCTGAACTTGGAAAAAATAGGGAGCAAGTATAGACTGACACGCACCAACACTTAGGCAAGGTTAAACTTCTTGCAATGTCTGCCAAATAACTTCTCTAATTGAAAGCTCAAGGCGCTCTGTTCTTTATTACACAGACAGATCTAATTAACAAAACGATCGGCCTGTCTTTTTCCTTGTAATGAGCTGGGTGTTTTTATCTAAGAGTTGGAGTCTGGCAGTGTCTGACTGTTGCTTGGCAAGGGTCACTGATACAGTCAACGAAGACCAGGTCCTCTCCATGAAAGGAAAAATATTACCAACAAACACACTACAACTAGAGAAACTAAGAAGTGGGAATACAGTGGAACAAAACACTACTGACCTTTCCATGCCCACCACAGCTTTTGTTATAAAGGTAGGTACACCCTCCTACAGGTTTTATAAAATTCTGTTTCATATTAAACTAGGCCTACAGTAATGTGTAGGGCGGCCTATAGTGCCATGTATAAACAAGTTGGCAGCACTTGTGTGACTAATGCAGGGGGTGAGGCTAACATTCCTGACAAGATGGAGAGTATGTCAGAGACCTTTGCTTGATAAGTTACACAACGACTCACCTTGTCTCACAAGAATGTCCATACGCTTGGGATAATAATAGATAACTGGCCGATACATTTTAATAATATGTAGTCAGCTAACCAGTTTGTTGTTAATGATAGGACCCGCAGTTTGATTTAGCATACAGTTAGGTTAGCTTGCTCACATGATGAGCACATGTTGTTTTATGTTAAACATTTGAACTACACTACACACTACTAACTACTTGTTAGGACAATATTCCTGCGACCCCAATGCCAATTTCTGTTAAAGGTCCCATATTATACTGTTTTTCATCAATTTCACACAGCTGTCAGAGGTCCAACAACACTGTATTTGATATGCATTGCCCCAAACCCATCCATGGTCCTGAATTTCAGCTGTCTAAAAGTCGCTCAAGTGAGCTCCACTGAGCTCTACTGAGCTCTACTGAGAGCAGGCTGTTTCTGTGCCTGCACCTTTAAATGCTAATGAGCTCCGTCTGTCAACGTCTACTTGGAGAGCCTTGCCTGCTACTCGCCCCTCTCAGGAAGACGATGCCTCTTACGCTAGCGTTAGCATGCACTAATGTTATGGTGGCTGTACCGCTAGATGCTTTTCTTCAACCATACAAGTTTGACCCAGAATCGGACCAGAAGGAGAAGCTGCTGAAGAAATACAGACTCTGCGGCTGCAGCAGGACGTTTAAGAATTGTTAGTCTGTCTGAATAATGTTAGTTTGTTGTGTTGTGTGTTGTTGCAGTTACTACCATGTAGCTAATGGCTAACAGCTAGCGAAAGCTCTTGGACACTGTTCGCATCGTCTCTGTCTCCAGTCTGCACGTTTTCAGACTTCTCACTGTGACAACCAAGCACCATCATAATATTGTTAACATCAAAATCGCTTGAAACGCCATTGCATAGCCAAAGCAGAGCGAACCAATTTCCAGCTGACTTCACTATACTCGTAGGCAACTGTAAATACAGTCAGACCTCGGCAACACTTACCTGTGGCTCGGGTGCAGTTGCTGGGTCCGGTATGGTTGGGACTGATCCTTTTACTAGGGTCAGTGTCGAGGCAAAGCCAGCTTTGTACTAACCCTTGTTTACTGAAGCAGTCCGATGTCAAGTGGTTAGCACACACATACAAGCTAACACGAACCGCAGCCGCCACGCAACCACTGTCTCTTCTGTTGTTCTGTAGCTGGGACAGAATATAGGCACTTATGTTGATTTTTGCAACCAACAACAGAGCAATTTGCATGTCTAACTCTGAGCGACGACATTGCGAAATACTGCTGTCTCACCGCTGGACACACCAAACTTCACCTCGGGGATGAACGCCCCCCTCTCGGATATCTCCTATCACCGCGCAGAGGAGGCCTGCCTATGAAAATGACTCCTTTCGTTACGTAATGAAAGGAGCTGAATCTGAACAGCCTGTAGGAGCGCCGTTTTACCAGTGGGTAGGCTGCAGAGACCATGCAGGACTCGTTTGCTTTCCTCATTCTGGGAGTTGGCAGGCGAGGACCAGTTTATATATGTAGAGACCAGAGAAAACGTGTTTTTCATAATGTGGGACCTTTAAACCCGTTAACCATTCACATAATGGTTAGCATCAAGCTAACGGAGAAAGCACTCGTTATATAAAATCAATTCAAGGGGCTCCCTGGTTGCTCAGTTGGTAGAGCGCATGCCTCATAAACAAAGGAAGTGTCCTCACCAGGGAGGCCCATGTTCAATTCCAGCCTGTGGCTTCATGTCATCCCCACTCATTCTTTGCATATCCTGTCACTGTCTGCCTGTGATGTGTAAATTATGTTTTGACAAATTAATCTTTCCTTATAATTTGTTGGTGTCTTGTGAAGGTGTATTTCCAGTACAGACACCAGAGAGATTTTTCACCAAAACATGAGCAACAGGACCTTTCTATAAATATGCTTGTTTCAGATGAAAGTGGTCTATCTGCTGTTAAAGTTGCAACAATTTGAAGTTACAGCATTATGGTAACATTCTGTATTTGTATAATGAGATGATTAGTGTGCGTGGGCATGTGTGCAACTCCACTCACCCTGCTCAGCCCCATGTGGTAGCTGCTCTTCTCGAGCTCCAAGGTGTCGAGCAACTCCTCCACTGCCTGGAAACCAGCAAAGCAAACAGTAAGACACATAAGCAAAATTCACCACTGCTCATTCTGGCCTTACCTCTTCATGACCACATGACCTAGTTACCCAGATGATGCTAGCCTGGCACCATAGTAACAAACACCATGCCACCTTAACACCAGAAAACACAAACACAAACACCTCACCCTGATCTGCCTCAGAGGACTTGATAGGACAAGTCAGACAGAGAAGCTTCTCAGGTCCCTTTTCTTTTAGGTTTCGTCAATCTTGTCAACTAAACCTTTTAAAAAACAAACTGCAAATTGTTTGGTGGATGGGGCTCAACTCAGAGCGTTTTGAAGGCTGATGCTAGAATATCAATATCTGAATAATACCATATGTCATGACAGTCTTCAGTTCCAATGATTTCTGCAGCATGTTTCTGTGATGGAATGAGTGGAACACATACTTTGTATAGTCTGTAACTATTTTTAGGTTATATTTGCCCAAATTGTCATTATGATCTGACAGTAGAATAAGATACAGGTCAGCTGTGAAAAATCCACTGTCTGTGGCTCCACCCAGTGGCCCTAATTTGATTTGCAAGAATCCCCCACTCCCGGTAGAATATAAGTAATCAGAGCCAAGGAGAGTGTCTGAGAAGTGTCAATCATTCTCGTGCATACGCTGCTGGCGTCCCCCCTCCCTCACGCAGTGTGTACTGGGCAGTGCCCCTCCCCCAAACAGGCGCAGTGCCTGCTCATACCTGGTCAGATACGTTCAAGCTCAAACTGTAAACAATGGCAGAGAACAGACAACAACAACAGAGCCGAAAAATGCCTCACCATTGCCCACGTCAAAGAGAAGAAATACAAAGAGTGACGAAGAAAAGCAGTGTAAAAAGAAATACTTGGACCGAGCCAGAAAGAAAACAAGTATAAACATCAGAGCATCATTTCAGAGGTGGAGGAAGCTGCGGGATTTGTAAGGACTCAAGAGCGACGCAAAGTTAGTGGCTTTTCTGCTGGACATGTAAGGACCCCTGCTTGATATATGTTTCATTCTATGTTTTAAACACAGGGCTATGGTGGCGGCGGTTACAGTAATACTGGCAATAGTGTGGCCATATGATGTTGCAGTCGGGCTACGTAGCTTGTTGCTAAATCTAGCTTGTTAGCTTGTATGCTAACTCTGGTGTTTACCTTTGTGTTTATGGCTACTGGCTAGCAAAAGTGTCTTTCAAGTGACCGGGCAGTTGTAACGTTAGTTTGTGTTGAGGACGCTCCGAAGTGGTTGAATTGGTTTGGAGAAATAACGTTACTCATGCTTCAGAGAAAAAATGTTGCGCCGGGTAATGATTAGCTGGTAACTTCATCTACAATGATGTGAGGAATAGTGTTTTTTACTCAGGATGTATTCAGTGATCGGCATGAGGCACATGTCATTGTAATTTTGTTGTATTGATCAGAAATAGAACAATCAGGGCTTATGTTGTTGTTGCTATTTTGAACACGCTGACTTAGTTATCTGGCGTCCTCTTGTTACCATGCAAGCCTGCTTCTGTACAGCAGGCTCCTCCGTGGGAGGGGCTTTGAAGGCAGGGCTGCAGTGCAGCAGAGAGGAAGAAGGAGGGACCTGGGAGCTGTGCTCTGTCAAATTTTCTGGATAAATCAAAACTCCAGACTGCAGCTTTAAGTTTGGTTCAATAATTAATATATTATAGGTCTTCAGAAAATGTGCTAATGTGTAAATCTGCTGGATCAACAATATATATAAAGAAACTTGAATGATCAATTTTGGTGATTATAAAAAGTTGTGCTGTTATACAAATTTGCATGGCCTCTTAACTTCTCCTGAGTGATTCTGACTGATAACGACTGATGCCTCTTCTGGGACTTGATTTGAACAAGTCAGTAAAGTAGTTAAAGGTCATAGGCAATCCACCAATTGTCAGTCCGAATGCTGTTTTGAGGTGGCTGTTTTGTTATTTTTAATTCTAATGTTTTTGTTCAGCTTTAAAGATTGTCAGACACTGGAATCCTTGAGAGTATAAAGCCAGTGTACCACAGTCTACAACATTGTTGTGAAGACCTCCTTACAAAGCATGTAGATCACTATAACTCTCCAGTGATATGATAATAATATGTAATGGATCATCAGGCAATCAGGGGACAATGACAGGAATGTTGTGTGATGTGGTGGATTGCCTCTGCTGTTAGTCTGGTTGGTCTGAAAAGCTCTTGGCGGTTACACCATCTGGCTACTGACATCATAGCTACATCGCATTATGAGGGGAACTGACAGAACTGGGCTGTCAGCAGCAGAAAAACAGGGCTTTTTGTTTGGCAAAAATAAATAAATAAAGAATCTCAGGCTCAGCAAACCAAGATTTTCTTTTTGTCACTTTCTCTTTCTGTGAGAAACCAGTTCTCTCAGATTATACGCCCTTCTCGGTCTTAGACCGCCTTCCTTCATCCATCTTGCTTCCTTTCTTTCTTCTACGATGTTCATTCCCATCTACCAACAGAACTGGGAACCATTAGTTATTTCTGAATGGGCTATCCTCTCTAATCTTATCGACCAGGAACCTTGTGAGCCACGTTAATGCCAATGTGTTGTGGTATATTATAGAGAGGATAGCTCGATCTGATTAATTAAGCTTCAGTTAAATCTTCTCTGTTTACAGTGACAATTTACTTCAATGTTCTCTTTAAATATTCATCATTTAAAAGACACATGCAAAGACACAGGCATTCAGTTAACTAAATTTCACCTTTAAATATAGGAAACCTTAGCACATCAGTCGAGAAGGCCTTAAAGATGACGTGATTCTGACAAAAGATTAATTCAATTTGAACTAGACAGCTAAACAAATAAACCCCTCCCTTAAATGCTCCTGCGCTATGCCTCTTAAATTCATGGATGCGCAGCACCATGGCAATAACACTTACAACTGGGCTAGCTGACCAAAAGATAAATATGGTGAAATCCAGAGCATCTATTGGCCAAAGGTAAGTCAAACTCAATAGGTAACATTACACAGGTGAAGATGTGTAATTGCAAGGCAAAGAATGTGAGGTCTACCCTTACAAGTAAAATACTGTATTTCTGTGCTTAGTTGGCCATGTAGTACCTTCAATGTTATTTATGTATCATTAGTAGCACACTGAAGTGGTGGTTTCCCTGTTGCAAATTGGCTAGAATAGTGTTTTTTGGTGTGGTCCCATTTACAGAGTCAGTGCTGTGCACAAATGATCGATTTCTTTTCAGCACAAACAGAGAACAAACACTTAGCAGCCCATGAGGAGATATTCTTGGAATTTGACAGAGTGTTTTGGATTAGAATTGCTGCTTGCACTTTTAATGTAGATACGTATTTTCCTCCAGTAGCCCCACCTTCCCTCACAAAGGCTAATCACACCTTTGTGGAAAGCTGCTATATACTGCCTGAACAGAATGTAGATAAGACATTTATCATACGCTCAGGGATGTTATTAAACTGTTCTGCCTCCTATATAAAAGGAATGGAAAGATAACGAGACAAGAAAAAAAATCAGAAAGAGACAAGAAAATAGGAGGGGAGAGGGAGAGAGAGGAGCAAAGAAAGAGCTCTTCCTACTGCCGGTAATTAATCAGTACAGTAGCCGTATGCTGCCAGCCTGCCCGATCATAATTAATTACACGCAAGAGCAGTCTTGGAACAGGAAGAGGACAGCAAAGAGAGGAGAGCAGAAGGGGAGGAGGAATTGAGGGATTCTGTTCACTGAATCTCCAGACGTTACAGTTTCAGCATTCTACCACTTCTTTTGGCTGACAAATAGCTGTGATTTTTCAGGAGCTACTCCAGTCATTTACTCTTGCACTTCCATATAGTTAAAGTACTAGCAAGAGACAGTATATTAATGTATTAAGTATTAATTATATCAATATTAATGCAGCAGTGGCAGAGAAATCTTCACTTTAACTACACAACTCCACCACATTTCAGATAATAAAATTCAGCTCATGAAAATAAAACTGATGTTATTCTACTTGAATCTCAGAACCTGACCAGCATTATTTATCTTCATCTTGGGCCACTGGCCCATAGCTGAACAGTTGTTAACATACTGTACTACAAAAGTAAAATATGATGTGTAGTTAGTTAACAACCTCTTTAGCAAAGAAAATATGTATAACCTAAGTTTCATTGAGGACAGTGTTGATGATTTGCTGGTGAAACACATGCTGTAGTGGATTCAGTTAAGACAGACCAGGAGGTTATTTTCATCTAGGACACTTTAGAATGTGCACATGAACATTTAGGATTTGGTTTTAACAACCAACCCCACTGTGTGAAATAAGATAAGAAGAACGAAAGTGTGGTATAATTCATACTTATCTAAATCTTCACATGGAATATTTAAATGTATTTTTAAATTGGGTGCTATGATAAAAACAGTGTAATGTAGCTATTGTTGTTATAATGTTATAATACATAGTGTTAAATTAAGAAATTGGCATTCGGTGAGACCCAGCAATTTCTGGGTGTAACACTACTGTCATAAATACAAACCCCGGGTCTGTAAAAATGTTGTCAGACATTATGTAGGTGCTGACTACAAACAAAGCTCATTACGTCAAAACAATCTTATGTCTTGAAAGTTTGCATGTTGAAGTAAACATGTATGTAACATTGTGAAGCTACCCTCTCACTGAATTTACATAGTGCAGGAACGTGAAGCAGGTGATTATTGAAAATTATTGAGAAGCTGATATTTTAAGGTAAAAAAGCTACATAATATTGGTAACGTGGGACGTTACACTGAATAAAGAGTAGGTGGATTAACAGCATCAATAATAAAAAAAAAAAGCAACTAAACTTTCATCTGTCATGGCAGACTGAAATCATCTCTGACAGACTTTTTACATATAGCATACAGGTGTGCTTGGAATACAAGGTCAATGGATCGTGCACAGGATATGAGGAGTTCAATTTGTATGTAGACCAAAACCAACATTTGTTATATCCTACTAGTACAGTGTGTGTATCCAAAGCTTGCTAAATCTTCTTCCTCTGTGCCATCCAGAAACCCTTTAATCATTAAATCAGTAAGCCACACTTTTGTACGGGGTGAACTGGTGTACTGATGTTCCTTCATCACCATGAACACATGACTCAATCCCACATACACTGTCAACCTGCTACAAATTTTCACTAGAGTACCAAATTAATCGACGGCTAAAAACAGTATCCAACTATTGGTTCGGAAAAGTTTGTGAAGCACTTCAGTGGCCCTTTGAAAAAAGAGTAAAACTATACATTTGTAAGCTGTGTGGTACTTACTGAACATTTACGGCTTTAATAGAAACCAATGGGTTTGGTGCTGAGAGCCACAAACAGGTTTGAGGGACAGACAAGTACATTTGCTGGTTATGGCATTTTCATGAGATTTGTTGTTAGTAAAATAAATTATAGACAGTTTAATCATTTAAAATCCATGTAACAAGGCTACAAGGTCAATGTATTATTTCTTAGTTTTTTTAAACGTAAGTGTTTGTTTGAGTCCTCTGTGCTACATCTATTTTAGAAAAGTGTGTTGGAGTGTTGATGATGAATTGAGGAGTTTAAGCGTGGGGAATGAAGCTTCTCCATAGTCTGGTGGCTACTTACTACAACAATCATCCCTGCCAGTAATCCATTTTTAACTACCATAATTATTGTGGGGAATACAATTGAAGTCAGAAAAAAGTAGTAACTATCATTTCAGCAGTCATGAGTATCAGGCTGACCCTGTCAAACACTCACCCTCTTCTCATCTGTTACAATGTAGTGGCGGCCATGCTTCTTGGTCAGATGAGGTGTCAGGACATCAAAGCGCCTGCGGAACTCAGAAAATACCATGTGGTCTGGGTATCCTGGAGCCAGGGAGGCAGCAGAACAGAGAGGAATGCACAAATATGCCAAACAAAAGTTTAAGAACTGTCTAAGGCTGTTATTTTCAGGAGAACTACAGAAAAGGAAAGACTTTGACAGTTGGAAATGCACAAGGTTACATGTGTTTCTCAAGCTTTAGAATAGAGTTATGCTGACAGCAGTGTGTGTGTGTGTGTGTGTGTGTGTGTGTGTGTGTGTGTGTGTGTGTGTGTGTGTGTGTGTCTGTGTGGATCAGGAGTTGAAGGATCAAAAATACATTGTGAGCCACAGTAATCCAGTCATGACTGGGGAGATATGTTTTGTAAGACTGGACAAGACTCTGAGTCTTATTAGGGGTAAGCAAAAACAACTCTCTTGGGCCAGTGCATCATGTGTGCCTCCAGAACATAAACTGTATATATATTTGCATACAATATAAATTCATCAGAGAATATATAGTGTGTTACTGTTACTGGCAAGCAACGGAATGAAAAATTATGAAGGCACAGGAGACAAAGAAGTAACTTAAACTGAGAATTTTTGTTTTCCTTTTTGCACACCCATACAGGTACAAATACACTTGAATTCAACAGAAAACAAAAAGCCAAGGATCCACAGTGACTTTATTACCTTGCCTATAGATGCGTAGCGCATCTAGCAGTTTGGATCCTCGGAGCTGGGCTCTCAGGAGGCCAACATCCAAAGTCATAAGGCCCGAGTCTGGGCTCTCTCCATGCGTCACACGGGGCTCACCTCCTCCACCCACTGCCTCTGCTTTGGGCAGTAGGCAGTGGACAAAGTGAACCCTGGAGCGACGCACCATGTCAATCAAAGCATCCTGAAAATAGAAAGGAAATGACTAGGATATCAGATATCATTGATAGAACAACAGAAAAAAAGTCACTGTGTCTTTTGGTAGTTTAATCATGAACTTTTCTTTACGTTGTGGTCGTCTGTGCTGGATGGAAAAATAGCAGTCTTCTTGCAAACTACAGTATTTGCATGAAGCTACTTGACATTTTTTCTGTCTATGCACAACCACACAGATGTTGTCAATTACTTTGGTTAAACATAACAAGAAGAGTAAGGAAGATGCCAATCAATGAAAACTGTACACATCCACAATGTTGTGAGAGGGGGTATTCTTAGGAATTGTGTAGATCACATGTGGGTGGACTATGGGTGAGCAGTCGCTGTTTTAGTCAATTAAAATATCCTCAGTGGAATACAAAACCTCTTCAAATGCTAAAACTCAATGTAACTCAAACATTATTTAATTCCTCTTAAATGTTAGACAGCGTAAAACATTTTTTCATACAGTTTGAACAGTACAGCACTGTATCACTATAGATTAGCCATGTCTGGTGGCTGCAAGGATACAAGTCCAAAATTTCAAAACTTCCTCTAGGATGATTGTTGAGGTGTTGAGACCCAGCTGTGACCTGGGGTAAATTAACAGTCTGAAGAGTGGTGTAGCTATTAGACTTGCACCAATGCTCACTTTCAAGTTCTAAAAGAAATGATACATTAAAAATCAAAGTATTCTTGATACCCATGCAAGTTGCATTTCTGAGGTAACTTTAACTTGCACAAAGCAGCAATTTGGTGGCGTTGACTACAGTTGTTGATAAATCTTTCTTAACATAAATTATTATTTTTTTTAAAAGACGACTGTAAATTACCTCAGCAATAAACCAGTTTGCAACTGGTGTTGGCTAATACCTCCAAAAGCTAACTGGTGGGGCTTTTTTTTTAGGAATCAAGAACAATGTTTTAATTACTTGCTCCAGACTGTTCTCATGGGCCCTTACCTTTCTAAGGTCGACATTGTAAATACCCCTCTAGAGCCACTTCTTAAGGCGCCCCTCAAGTATAGTCGTATAAAGAGAGAAACAAAAGGGCCAGACTCAGGGTGGCTGGGGCGATCAGGTAAAACCTTTCACAGGACTTCCCCTTGACACTGAGGTTTGTGTCCTATTTGTGACCAAGAGTCAAGAGTGATTTGTTCTAAATTTATGTAACATAAGTAGGGTTGACCCGAAGGCTTCAAATTGTTGCCATGGTAATCAATGCCCAAATCCATATACAATGGCATTGGTTGGGTTTTTTGTTTTGTTTTGACTCATTAGCGCTCAGAAGCACCTTTCATTTTAAAAGGAGTCCCAGTGTAGGTGTCATCAATAAACTGGAATAACACCTCATAATGTTTACATTTGTGATTTTTTTTTTGGTTCCACTTAAACAGAAAAATATGTTTAAAATCTCAGGGCTGCTGACATTTGTGTTGTGACTGAGATCCTGCATCATGAAAATTGACAAAGTCATTGCTCAAAACATTGCTCAAGTTTTTTTGCTCAAAATCACATTACATAGCCTTCAGCCTCATTGAGTAGCAGTCCCTGTCCAGCTCTTATTTCCAGAGAGGGATGCTGTTTTCTGTCAAGAAGTTCACCAAAGTCTCGGTAGAGAAGACTGACAGGGTTGCAGTGACTTTCCACTCAACAAAATAAAATAACTAAACATTATGTAACTTTTTACCTGAAAATATCAGCTTCAAAGTTGCTTTGATAGTACAGTGCCTTGTAATAGATACATAGGTGTGATTGGCAAAGGACAAAAAAGCAGGAAAATATATGTCTCTCTTTACATTTATTTTGTCCCATTGTCGGCTTCAGCTAAGAAAGAAATATTTCACCTCATGTCCAAAATTCTTAGAACACAATGTTTCCCCTAGATGTCATTGTAGCAGATGTGCTCTGAGTTGGTAACCTAGCAACACTAGGGGGGTCTGGTGGCATGCCCCCCCGGAAATTTTTTCTGAAAAACAACCCTTTAAATGGTGACTACTGGTGAGATTTTTGAAAAAAAAAAAATTCATTTTCTGAATTTCAGAATCAGAATCTAAGATATGGGACAAAATAGTGTAGAAGTCGACATTGCTGCTTGAAAATATGTGAACCTCTTCAGCATTAGAGAACTTTTTACCATTATTTTCTTTATTATTATAGATTTTTTATGGAAACAGAATCTGTTTCAGAAGTCAGTGGGCCACATGACATGGAAGCTATTGAGAAAAAATAAATCACAATTTCTGCATATTAATATTCATATAAAATAGAGGAAGCACTAAAATACAATAAAAAGAGCTGTGTTTCATTCTTCCAGTTTACTAATACAATCTGCTGCTGGTTTGGAGTCACTGGGCCACATGACATGGAAGATATCGAAAAAACTGCAATTATTTTGTATAATTTCTACACAGCAGCAGCACAAATATACAAATAGCAGTAATGACAATAATAATCGATTTCAAGATAACTTAGGGTGTAGTGCTTTCACTGTGTGCAACTTTGATACGCCATTCGCCCGCGATATTAAACCTACAAAAATCAGGTCTTTTTTTTCAGCAGCAGCAGAATGCATATAGGGGAAACACTGACACATCAGATAACCTTCCGCAACGATTGCAGGCTCTTTAGTGGAGTTCTGCTTTGAATGAAATTCTGTCATGATAAATGAATGGACTACTTGCAGAGCGACATGAATGAATCAGAGGCACAAAAAACGTTGACAGCGGCGGCCGGTCATTACATTTACTAATGCCTGACCCGTGCCTTGTCCACATATATTTTCAGCAGTTTCGTCTCATGTAAGTTGCCAAAGACATACCTCCTACCACATTACTGTTGTTTGCTCTTATAACATTCGTTGAAGGTTGAAAGGTGGGAAAGACAGTAGCTGAAATACAGTAGCTGAAATAGTGGTAGCTGCCACTAACATGCTATGGCTGCTCCTGTTCGGGGCACTTGACACTGCCACTAGTTGAAGTGGTGCTGCTATAGTGATTCCAGTTTCCAGTGTGGCAGCAGTGTGCAGATTCTTAAATAAATTATAATGGCCATAAGAAGTCATCTGTTTGAGGTAAAGGTGCAATAGGGGATATTGCTCTGTTGCAATTTTCCTTCATTCGTTTGATCATGCTTTTCATGCAAGCTGTGAAAACTCGCTTTAAGTTCATGTGGACCAGAAATAAGGTTTGATTTCCACTTGACAACAGCAGGTCAGTTGAGTTCAATTTAATTTCTTGTAAATGGTTTGTTGATATTTTAATTGTCAATGTCTAATTCTGTGAATTTCATAAATCATATTTGCCATTTGGGCACAATAGCCATGGTGTTTTTATGCTCTTTTTGCTGTCATTGAGTGAAAAAATCATCTGCTTCTTGTGGTGTTGACATAAAGGTTATTTTTTTCTCTGCATGCCCGTATAAATGCCTAATCTGTAAGATTTTATTTTGTATTAAATGTAATTGTTTTCAAGATACTTTTTTAACATAACTGCCATTGAAAAACAACTGCTATGTCTACATCATAAAAACAGATAAATAAAATGACAGGTTAAAATAGGTTATGAAGGAATTTTTAAGACCCCTTAACCTGACCAAGTACTGTGTTGCCGAAACCTAACCAAACTGACCGTTTCACAATGTAAATAAGGGTCACAAAGTCTTAATATGTTATGTTTGTCAGCAAGCTCTATCTTTAAATTTTAATCATACTTTGTATTTTACGTAGTATTGCTTACTTAAATGTGTAGCCCTTCACGTGCAAAAGGGACACTAGATTGGTAGATATAGCATCGTAGTTTGAAACTTTAAGCCACTGACCAAGCTGCCACATTTGACAAGTTGGGTGTGAGAATGTGTTGCTATTTCCTCTACTTACCACTTGAAGTTTGACTTGGATGCAAAGGCTCTTCTTCTTGACAGCAGCCACGCCTGTAGTAAAGGTTTTCCTCATACTGGTTGCTCGTCGCAGAGCAAGCTGGGAGCTACCCTCCAGTCCGGCAATGGAGCCTGACAACACTGTGGCCCCGCTGGCCCGGCCCATGAACAGCCCACTGATGTTCTTCCTATGGTAGCAGAATAAGAATGGATTGCTCACTGCTATCAGCAAGTGATTGATACTACAATATACAGGGAGCCAAGTTGATTGTATTAGTGGCATATTCCATTGTTTGGAGACCCCTATGCTGGCGGCTGCTCCCTGCGTCATTTTGGATCACTGTGTCGCCTGCTGCTCTGAAACTGTGGATCTCATACCAAAGGTCTGAATTTGGTTTAGATTAGCTGCTGTATGCAACAAGACACAGGTATTCTAAAATGTGACTATGAACATAATGAGTACAGTAATTCTTGGGAATCTGTTGTTTAGATGATAAGTACTGGCCTTAGGGCTGGGCAATACGGCCTAAAAACTGAATCTCTGATTTTTTCACACCACACTCTATTTATGATTTTAATAGATTTTTTTTTCCCTTCTTAAAAAAACTACAAATCACAAAGGCATTATTAAAATAGTTGCTTTTATTTTAATGCTTTTATTGTAAACAAAATTGCCCTGCAATTTTAAACAGTGCACCTCCAAACTCACTTGAAAAGAATGTGTCCCATTTTGATAAAATGCTTGTGTAAACATAAATTTAACATGTCAGATTGCATGTTTTTATAAAAATAGATCAGTTTCCATATTGGAATTGATAAAGTGTGAACATAACTTTCATTATATACTTTCTGTAAACAAAAGATGACTTTTGTTATTACATTATTTTATATCCCTGAAGATATGTAAACTAAATTAAACATGCACGTATTGCATAGTAAACATCACATGTTGGGTCTAAAGTTTTCAGCATGTGGATGAACCTCCGGCTTTTCCATATGTTGGCACCGTATCTTTAGCGATATGCAATGTGACTGCATCCGTAAAAGCTGTCCATCGGGCCCCTTTCTTCTCATACGGGATACAATGATGAAATGATTCTACTTATGTTGGCTGCTTTATAGCGGGCTGCCACGGTCTTGTACATCTCACGACAACAAGTGTCTCACTGTGATGCATGTGTGTGTTCGAGATGCTGAAATAAATGGGTCGGTCCGCTGTCTTCAATCGCAACGGCCTTTAAACAAACTTTGCAGTGGACCGTGGTTTATTTGAGGTCTGACTACTAAAAACTACTAATGAGTAGTTGTAATGAGACAGTGCCTTTTTAGGAACGATCTCTTGGCTTGCTGCATGTTGTGTTTGTTTCTCTGTTGAAAGTCAATGCGGTGGGGAACGTGGAGCTCACTATGAACTGCGGGAGCCCATATGGAGCAGCGGCGGAGCAAATTAAAGAGAAAATCGATTTTCATTTTTTAAAATCGTCCTACACCACAAACTCGAATTAATCGATTTTACCGATTTATCGCCCAGCCATAGCCACTGACTTATATTGTTTTAATAATTATAGGCAGAAACCTCAGAGACAGATATCCCAAAAACTGGAAAAACTAAAATTCTAGAATTCTTACCGAGTTAAAGGTGTCAACGTTAACAATGATTCAGTCACTTAAAGTGAAACTCTTGCAACCTTGGCTTTTTTGTGGATGTATATGAGTCAAACCTTCGTGTAAAAGCATATTTACGACGAAAGAGGCACTTTTAAGATTTGCAGATTTAGGTTTGTGTACACAGAGTTTGCTAAAAAGAAAGTTTTTGAACAACTCACCTAAGCAGTAGCTTGTTCCGCCCCCAGTCGTCATGGTAGCTGAGAAGTGTTGATCTCAAAATGCGACATAACCTGGAGGACAGTTAAGGTGGACCGCTCCTAAAGCTTAGTTCCATATAAATGTACGGATAATTTGTTGTTTTGTCGTTAGCGAAAAACAATATTGACCTTGAAGTTGAAAAAGGAGCCTCATATAAGAAACAATACTAAAACAAATAGCCGGAAAAGTCACGTGAGATTTTGCGTGGATAGTTGTTGCCGCAAGACAGTAGCGGTCCACCTTAACTCTCCTCCAAGTTACATCGCATTCTGAGATCGATACTTCTCGGCTGCCATGGCGACTGGGACGGAACAAGCTACTGCTAAGGTGAGTTGTTCAAAAACTTTCTTTTTAGTAAACTCTTTGTACACAAATAATTTTCTCAATGCTCGTGTTCATGTGTAGAGACCATGGTGATACTACGAGCAAAGTTTCATGTTGTGTCGAGCCTTCTTAGTGTTTTAAAAATAGCGATTTTGATGCTAGGGTAAAAGTGCCCATAGCACTCCACTGAAAATGAGCTTGACCCGAAAACGAAAATACGTTAAATCTTGTGCCTCTTTCGACGTAATTAGGCTTTTACACGAAGGTTTGACTCATATACATTCACAAAAAAAGCCTAGGTTGCTTTTTGGCGAGAGTTTCACTTTAATTTGGCATTCTAAGGCTGCCACGGTAGCTCAGTTGTTAGACCATGTGCACCATGTATAGAGGTTGCGTACAAGCTGTAGCTTGTCCGACCTGTGGCCCTTTGCCGCATGTCATCACCCCTCTTATATCTCAAGCTGTCCCATCAAATAAAGGTAAAAAAAAAAGATACCATGTGATACCAACAGCATAATACCATTGTCCCACAAACCTTGGAAGAAGCTGGAACCAACCATCAAAGTTCTTACACTGACATAAACGAAACAACATTGTTTTTTTACACAAGAAAAATGTTTACATAATTCATTCACAACCATAATAATGTTTTATGGAAAAGAGATACTTTTACTCTTCAACTTTCTGCAAGCTCATGCTTTACTTTAAAAAAAATTATGTGTCTGCATCAAAATGATATCAATATGAACTGTAAATATTACTACACATTTGACTAATGACAAGGAAAGTGTTTTGGCAAAACATTATGATTTCACAGTGAAGCTGACCTATTACATTTTGCATAGGTATATGTCATCAAATTGGAAGTTTGTGCCCAATTTTTGTCATAAATAGTGCATGAATTCTTGGGTTATTGCTAAAAATGTATGAGGTCACAGTGACCACGCTTAAGTAGCAGTTCCTCAAATGGCCACATGTGGCTGGCTCCAAAAGTGAGTCGATCCCCAAAAGAGTGTAAAGTTCATCCCATGCAGTGAATAAGAAATGAACACCAGGTGTCGAGGAGAGTTAGGAGTTTATTTTTTAACTTTTTGGATTAAAAAATTAATTTAGCCTCACTCTTGCTTCTTAAGCTGTCTACAGCAGCAAGCCACCGAGTACTTTACTCCATTACCGCACAAATTGGGATATGAAAAGACATTGCAGGATAACAGACAGAAATAGACTGGTTCAGATCTGGTGAGTGCTTTTGTCAGAGACTGACACTAACTCAAAGATGGACACACACACCCTGCGGTGTGGATTGTTGCTCGCTATCTTGCGGATGATGTACTATAAGGTATTGTGGCTGATTAGCACAAATAAACCTGCAGTTAAACTCACACAAGTAGCTTCAATAAACAAAAATCATCCAGCGATCACACTCGTGTGAATAATGTGAGGCAAAATTTGCTATACTATATGACTGCAGCACCGATGACTACACAGATCACCACAGATTCAATTCTAATAAACTGGATATTGTGTGTGTGTGTTAACTGTGAGTAGTATTACTTCTGGGAGTCCTGCAGCAGTGTGGCAGCATTCTGGGCAGCAGGGTTGTGCTTGGCATGGCTCAGCCATCCCTGAGCATTGTACTCCACCCAATCTGTCCCGTGGCTGTGGCCCAGCAGGAATAGGTGGGGCTTCTCTCCTCGCAGCAGCAGATTAGCTCCTGCATCGACACAGGAAATATTAAAATTTATGTCAGGAGTATAAACAGTAGCCCTTTTTACACAGCCTCTCCGCATTATCTCCGGAGCGGTGGTTCAGCAAATTCTCCGCCGATGGTGATTCACACAGAGCGAAGCCTCTCCGCCTTCACGTGTGTAATTCACACAGAAAGCCGGCGCTGCGGCTCCTAAAGAGGCGTGACGGTACACATCATGTTGATGACGTCTGTGTTTCCCAGGTGTTCCCCCTGTTAATCTAAACCCGCAGACAGTTTACAATCATATGGATGCTGTTATAATGTGTTATGATTGAGATACTGACCCACCAAACATCCTGGAAAGTGACAAAGTTAAGTTTTTGGCGCTAAATTACACAACTACATGATCACCATCAGTAAACAGGTCACTGTCTGACTCTCTCACTCGCGGGAAAGTTACGGTTACTACGTTACTTTTGTTTGGTCATGTAACGTTGTTTTGTGGGACATTTCTCTGTATTTACTTGAGTGAAGGACCTCATTTCCCTGTATTTACTTGAGTGAAGGACCTGTACAGTTATCAGACTACTCAGACTGACACACCCTCGCTCCGCACCTCCGGCTTATTCGTTCACAGTGGTTAGGTTCCCCAATAATGCGGCCTTGATACTACCTCCAGAGGCGGATCAGCGAAATTTCCCCCCTCGCCGCATGTGAAGCTTTCACACAGAGGAGGGTGCGGAGAATTGGCGCAGGCTCCCCACATGCAAACGGAATTGTGAATGGGGCTAGTGCTGTCTGTTGTTCATGCAACTTCCAAGGAGCTTCTGTTCATTGCTTTAGTTCTCACCTTTGTTTTCTCCCTGTGCAGAGCCGTAGTAATTGAAGAGCCTCTCCAGCATGGTTTCCTCTGAGCCCCCAGGCTGAACAGCCTCCTCCTCCATCAGCCACAGAAGGCCCCGAGCCTCATCCGTCCTAGCCAGAGTACGCACCTGTGATGGAAACCAACAGCCACAAATACGTCCTCACCTACTTTTGTATTCACAATCACTTTTCTTTTACCTTGATGGAAAAAATACTGATGTCAAGGTAAGCATACAAATATTTTTTCAGCACCTAAGCCAGCAGTTCAGAACTTAATTCTCCCCTTTCTGGTGGTGAGAGTAATTACACAAACACTGTCAATGTACTAATGATGTCATTGGCTCCACCAATTTCCTAGTTGCCGTGGCCTTCTTGCTAAGGTTGCTCACCCACTAAAGTTTATTTATCTGGTGGAAACAGGCTTTATCAGCACCGTGTGAACTTGTTGGGCAAGGGCTTGAATGTTATTTAAATTAATTATTATTATTTTAATTTAATTTAATTAAATGTTTATTTATATATCCAAATATCAAACACATTGCAATCATAGTTAAATACATTGGGTCATGTTCAAAGACATGAACAATGCAAACATGCAAAAACACCAGAGGGCAACATTATATTTAACAGTTCATTCAACTTCGTCCCTTTAGGTGGTAACATTAGATTACCAATCACAGCTTGTATGACAAGCTGTGATTGGTAAAATGGGTAAAATGCCAGTGACTAACCTAACTGTTGTACCTGACAGCACCATTGACATTATTTGACATCATTTCAATAAATTAATTAAATATAATGCTGTTGTTTTTTGCCTTCTATAACTTTATTATTAATGAAAACTTCAAGAATAGCACCTGCCATCTTGCAGTAGTGGCACCAAAAAAAATCAACGACTGAACATCTTCTTTTTATTTATATATCTATACGCATTTTGCACAGAAGATTATTACTGACACACAACGCACAGAGATTCTGCATCATCCCCCTTGCTATGTTATTAAACAGATAACCATGTATGGAAGCACTGCCTTCTGCAGCTGTAAGATATAATTTGTACACTTGAGAAGACTTTTTAGAATTATCATCAGAAAGGTGATGTTATGATTCTCCTCCATGATCATGCTTTATATAAACTCTCAAAGTAAGCTATCGGTGTCTCTGAATCTTCTTCATCTCTCCTGAACGGTCAATTGAGCCGAAATTCCACAACAATTGCCGTTATGAAACAGGGTCTCAACACAACAAAGACTGGTAAGTGATAAAATTCTTCATTTTTGCCCTTGCTATGTCTGAGTTTGACGAAATCTAAAAGAAACTGTATATTTTGGCTGAAATCAATCCAAATTTGACCAAAATGACTACAATGTGAATTTTGGAAATTACTAAACTGTGTAAAGCACAGTAAATATCGGAAATATTCGACAAAAATTAAAGCAATTGATCTGAGTTGGGCTGGAAATGAGTGCATGCACCACGGTGTATGCAGCCTTATCCAGTCGCTCCTGCTTACTTTAACTTTGTTTTCAACTTTTTTTCCTCTATTCTTTATCTTACTTATTCTGTTTTTACTTTAGTAATTTATTTAGCTAGCTTCTCTAATCATGCTTGTGTGGAGAGTTTTTGTTGTTTCACTTGTGGTGGAATCGCTCCTTTTACTCTGCCACTCGACCGTCGCTCAGCAACACCACATTGTTTATTCCAGGGATCAGCTGATGGAGCTGAAGCCGGCCGGCTTGGCTACGGTGATGCAGGATATCCCTGCTGAACTTTGGAGGAAGACACACCAGGGATGTAGAGGGAAAGGATTGCTACAGCCGAGGAAAGCAGCGAAACACCGGAGACTTATGGAGAGGGAGACATACAAGCCGTGTCTCCCTTCTCTCATCATGGGCAACGTGAGATCACTGGGGAATAAAATGGATGATCTTACAGCACTAACCCAGAGTCATCAGGAATACTGGGAGTGTAGCTAGATTATTTTCTTGGAGTCATGGCTACACATGGATGTTCTTGACCACAATGTTTCCAACGAGGGTTTTAACACTGTCCGGGCTGACAGGGACTGCACTACGAGCGGTAAGCATAAAGGAGGCTGGCTTGCTGTTTACGTGACAGGGGGTGTAATCCTGGTCACTGTTAGCTGTTGGCCTCCGTCCCCACTATTTTCCCTGTGAATTCTCATATACTATTGTAGTGGCTGTGTATATTCCTCTGTCCGCTAACCCGACGTCGGCATGTGACATCATCCACTCGACAATAGCCGGACTACAGACTGCACACCCGAGTGCTCTCATTATAATCTCGGGTGACTTCAACCATGTCTCCATAAAAAAGACACTCCCGAAATTCACCCAGTATGTGACCTGTAAAACCAGAGAGGAGAAGATCCTGGACCTGCTACACCTGCTACAGGACGCATACACCTCCACGTCCCTTCCCCCGCTAGGAGGATAAGATCACAACTTTGTGCTTCTCACCCCCTGCTATGTGCCTCTAGTGAAGAGGCTGTCTGTGACCACAGACAGTGAACACATGCTCAGAGGACTGCTGTGAGGCTCTGCAGGGCTCTTTTGAGGTGACTGACTGGAATGTACTCTGTGAGCCACATGGAGAGGACATTGATGGGCTTATGACAATCACCATGACAACCAGATGCGAGAGGACATTGGTGTGAATATCGCCGCTTCTCAATCCATAACAAAACTACTTTTTCTGCTGAAATATGAAAGCCAAATTGTCTTTACAAGCTCATGGGCTGCGCTACAAACTTTAAAGGCTGCACACCTTTTCTGCCGATCAGCTGTTATCCCGGCTGATCAGCTGTTAGCCCCACTGTTAGCCCCACTGATTAACTGTTTAGCCTAGCAACGCTAACTTCCAAACCGGCATACTCAATTCTCTGTGGGCTGTCCAGCGTTGCTTCGTTGGTCCTCTCTCCACTACGGCCTCGGGATTACTCACCGCCTGGCTACTGTATCACTCTCCTCTGCTAGTGTGATCTCCCCCGACTTACGGCGATGTTAGTTGGTTGCTGCTCTGCCGCTGCTGACGGGGTCTTCAAATACTTAACGCAGGAGCTCCTGGACCTTTGCTGTAACTTCACCCCAAACTCCATCGCTAGGATTAAATCTCTTGGTCTCCTTTATCGCCCCCGCTATATGCACAGGGCCTCAAGACGCAAATGCTATTTCCTGCAGCGCTGATTGTGGTGCTACTATTCCCTCCATGCTGACTGCCAGGTGCTCCATCACACCAGCACAACGTCATCAAAACCAACCACAGGTGTGCACACTGAGCTATCTGAGACCCTTGGCTTGTGTGAATGGTGCTGTTTCCTCCACATCCCCTGCATCAGCATCTGTGAACAACACTGCAGCTTTCATGCTGCTGAATCCACGTTCACTAAACAACAAAGGACTACTCATCCATGACATCATCACAGACAGGAAAACTGACCTTCTTAACTCTGAATCAAGCCACTCCCCTAAGCTATGTTTACATCCAGAAGCCCCGCTATAAGGTTCTTGGTGGTGGGCTGGCAGTCATACATCGAGCCGACATCCTGGTTAAACAACTTCCAGTACTGAATGTCACCTCATTTGAGTGTGCAGCCTTCTCTCTGGCTTGGCATACACAGCTACAGGTTGTCCTCATATACTGCCCTCCAAAAGCCTCCTCCACCTTACTGTCTGAGCTACTCACCTCCATCTGCTCCATGTCTATATCTACACTCCTGATTGGTGATTTCAACATCCATGTGGACTCCACCAGCTGCCCCTTTGCCTCTGAATTCCTGTCACTCCTGGATTGCTTCAACATCACACAGCATGTTAAAGGTCCCACCCATGTCAAAGGCCACACACTGGACCTGGTGTGCTCTCCAGCCACCATTGAACTCCGCACCCTAAAGACTACTGGTCGCCGCCTGGAGAGGCTCTATAAAAGATCTGGTCTACAAAGACCACATTAGGTCTTATAAAGAAGGTCTCTCCAAGGCCTAAACAAACTACTACACCATCCTAATTGGAGACCAGCAAAATAACCCATAAGCTTTCTGGTGCCCCTGACCTCTGCTTCAAGTTCCTGGACTCCTTCCAGGAAAAGGTGGCCATTCACCAGCAACTCCTGGCATCTGCCACCACCTCACCTTATGCACCTCTGACACGGACAACTGATCCTCAAACTGTTTGCCTGCCCCAGTGCTCTTTCTCCTCCTTCTCTCCTGTGGACTCTATTTCTGTTGCCAAGTTGGTCTTCCAGGCAAAAGCTTCCACCTGCTCTCTTGACTCAATGCCAACAACACTGGTGAAGCCTTCCCTGCCTGCCCTATGCCCCCTCATGGTGGACATTATCAACTCATCCCTAGAATCTGGAATGGCACTGTCCATCTTCAAAACAGCTTCAGTGACCCCCATCCTCAAGAAGTCAGGTCTGGACCCAGTTGACTTACAAAACTACCGGCAGATCTCCAACCTTCCTTTGCATAGCAAAATCCTGGAAAGAGCAGTTGCCGCCCAACTCCAGCAGCACATGTCCAACCATGAGCTCTATGAACCCCTTCAGTCTGGCTTCAGGGCACGCCATAGCACAAAAACTGCCCTCATCAAGATCACCAACAACATCCTCATCGCTGCAGATTCTGGCCACATCAGTATTCTGATCCTCCTGGACCTCTCTGCAGCCTTGACACAATCTCCCACACCATCCTCCTCACACGCCCATGTGACTACCTTGGTCTCACCGGTACAGCACTCTCCTGGTTCTAGTCCTATTTAACAAACAGGAAACAGCTTGTCACCATTGGAGACTCCAGTTCCACCCCAGCTCCAGTCACCAGGGCGTGCCTCAAGACTCTGTGCTTGGACTCCTCTTCACTGTCTACATGCTCCCCCTTGGTCAGATAATTCGCAAACACGGTCTCAACTTCCATTCTTATGCTGATGATACTCAATTATATCTCTGCACCAAACCATCCACCCAGCTACCCCCACAGTCACTCGTCAACTGCATGCACAATATAAAACTCTGGAACTTTACTCAAACTAAACACCAATAAAACAGAGCTCATGGTTGTGGCCTCCAAGGCACTGCTCCAGAAGGTTGGAGATCTTCTCCTGGACGTGGACGGCTGCTCTATCTCACCATCCACGGAAGTCCACAACCTGGGTGTCATCCTTGATTCCACGCTATCTTTTCAATCCCACATAAAATCCATCACAAAATCAGGTTTTTATCATCTCAAAAACATCTCCAGACTCCGGCCCTCCCTCTCCGAACCTGTAGCTGAGACCCTTATCTATGCCTTCATCACCTCCAGCCTGGATTACTGTAATGTCCTGTCCAGGCTCCCTTCCAAAACCCTGGACAGGCTCAAGTATGTGCAGAATTCTGCTGCCAGGGTCCTCATCCACACCAAGCCCTTGCAACACATCACCCCCACTCTCATTGGCCTTCACTGGCTCCCAGTTAAATCACGCATCACCTACAAAATTCTCCTGCTGACCTATAAATCTCTCCATTCCCTCGCCCCCCAAGATCTATCTGACCTCCTCCACCCTACACCCAGTCCCGGACGCTGCACTCATCAGGCACACACCAGCTCTCCATCCCTCACACCAAACTACAAACCCTCGGTGACAGAGCCTTCTGTGTGACAGCCCCCACTCTCTGGAACACTCTCCCAGCTGAAATCTGCAAACTGACTTCTCTGGAGAATTTCAAAAGACACCTAAACACCCATCTTTTTAATAACACCTATCAGCTCTAGATCCAGCCCCATCAAATCAATCAACTTTTCTATTTCTTTATCTTATATGTATTTTTTGTATTTATCCGTTTATTCTTTGTTCTGTTTGTTCCACTTTGTTAAGTGTCCTTGGGTACCCTGAAAGGCGCTATATAAATAAAATGTATTATTATTATTATCATTATCATTATTATTATCATTATCATTATTATTAGTATTATTATTAGTATTATTATTATCATCATCATCATCATCATCATCATCATCATCATCATCATTATCATCATCATCATTATTATTATTACTGAGTGCATTACAGACTACATACATTTCTGTGTGGATGGCATTGTCCCAGCAAGGACTGTTCTTACCCTGTGTTACCCAAACAACAAGCCTTGGGAAACAAAAGACATCAAAGCCATACTTAAACAGAAGAAGAGGGCTTTCAGAGGTGGCAACAGGGAGGAGCTGAGGGACGTCTAGACGGGCGAAAACAATCTTTTTTTTCTCCATCTTCCTCGGCATAGTTTCAAGAATATTTGCGTCCAGACGGATCCACTGAAAATGACTGAAAACGCTGTAGTTCATATTCCAGGCCTATAGGTGGCGCTTGACATTCACCAAAAACGGAGAAGAAGACACAGAGCATGCGCATAAAGCTTGTGCGCTGTAGACAAACAGACAGTAGACGGAGAAACCAGGAAACCAGAATCATTTGTGAGGACCGTTAATGAGGTCGAACTGCTGCTGCGACTCACACTCAACTACAAGGCATGTAAGTTGCAAGAAAGGCTCAATATCTTTTGCGCACGAACACAAGTATGTAGTCCGCAGGGCTCAGAGGTCGTAGGCAAGACGTCGAGGGGTGGGGCGATGGCGTCATAATTTCCGAAAGTATGCGTATTCGCTGTTCACATGAAATCGCAAGGGCAGCGTTTTCTGATTTTTCCACGCTGAGACCCGTTGTCAAAAAAGTACGATTTCGGGCGCTGTGTTTTCAGGATCCATGTGGACGGTCGGCCAAAATGACGCAATACATGTGTGTTTTTGCAAAAGACCGTTTTCGTGTGGACGGCCTCAGAGTCTTGCCATCTTCAGAAGTTTTCTGATGACTCTGCTGTTGTTGGATGTATCAACAAGGGTGAAGAGGCTGAGTACAGGGCTGTGGTGGAAAACTTTGTCTCATAGGTTGTGCTGAACCACCTGCAGCTCAACACAACAAAGACAAAAGAGCTGGTGGTGGATCTGAGGAGAACCAGTGACACCAGTGACCCCAGTTTCCATCCTGGGGCATAACGGGGACATTGTCGAACACTACAAATATCTGGGGGTGTTCATCGACAATAAACTGGACGGGACTAAGAACACTGAAGTCCTTTACAAGAAGGGACAGAGCCGCTTCTATTTTCTGAGGCTCTGCTCCTTTAACATCTGCCGGACTATGCTGAGGATGTTTTATGAGTCTGTGGTAGCCAGTGCTATTCTGTTTACTATCGTGTGCTGGGGCAGTAGACTGAGCGTAGCCAATGCCAACAGACTCAATAAGCTGATCAGGAAGGCCAGTGACATTGTGGGGGTGGAGCTGGACACTTTGACAGAAGTGTCAGAGAGGAAGATGCTGTTGAAGGTGCAGGCGATACTGCAGTAATTGCTCTCACCATCTCCACAACGCTCTAATTGCTCCTAAATGCGTCACTGAGCTCCACAGGAAGTTATTCTTACCTGTGACCATTGAACTGTACAACCCCTCCCTCTGAAGATCGGACTCATTTGGCCATTTATAAAACAAAACAAATATAACTTCTCATTCTCATTCAATTTATAACGTTACAACCATTTCATTGTATATATTTCCAGATTGTCTACTTTACTATTTTATTATTTATTTTATTTTATTGTCTACTTTAATATTTTCTTATTTTATTTTAATTTAATGTCTACTTTAATATTTTATTTTACTTTATTTCATTGTCTATTTTAGTATTTACTCATATCTTTATCTCCTGTTTCCAATCATGCAGTATTTCCATTCATGAATCATCATTTCTACTTTGCATGGAGCATTGGAACAAAAACAATTTCCCCCCGGTGATTAAGAAAGTATTCTGAATCTGAATCTGAATGACTAAAAAATAGTGTTTAATATGTATGTATGTATACATTAGAGATGTTCCGATGCCATTTTTCCCCTCCCGATACCGATTCCGATACTTGTGCTGTGGGTATTAGCGGATACCGAGTACCGATACTGATACCAGTGTGAAAAAAAACCCATCATACTATGCCTGCATGACGGTGATATGATTATCATTGTGGTGAGGCCTGGCTCAGGTTGAACCCTTTCTCACACTGAATGAATACAGCAAATGGAAGCCATTTATTTTTAAATTCAGTGCAATTCAGTAGTGCAACAGCAACTTAACTAAATAAATCTAGAAAGATTTTTTTTTAAATTAAAGTGCAGCCACAATATTGTAAAATAAAAAAGGCGTTTAAATTACTTAGAAATCACCCAGTGTGACGTTAAACCTAGCAAAGACATGGGGCACACATCGGCACTCGGGCTGTGTCCGAAATCACTCACTACTCACTATATAGTGCACTACATAGTGACTACGCCATTTTGTAGTGCTGTCCGAATGTCTAGTGGGTAATATTATACCCTATATAGTGCACTCAAAGTATCCCACAATGCATCGCGAAAAGTAGTGTACAGCCGATGGTCACTTACCAAGCAATATTTACCATCATGCATTGCGCTGCGGATGAACGCATGGAATTTTCAATTCACGTTTCAACTGCGCGACAGTAGTGACGTCATTAATGGCGCCGGAGTAGTGTCCGAAAGTCCGTTTTTCTTTCTGCCGTTGAGCTCACTATATAGTGCACTATGTTGGATTCACTATGTAGTGACTAGGGAGTAGGGAATGAGTGGGTGATTTCGGACACAGCCCAAATGTCCGTGGAATTAATCTTTGTTCGTTTGGTAATGCCTGGCTGCATGTTCAGTATGCAGCCGTTTTTGTCCGAAATAGTTAAGTTTCGTTTTGATCGAAAGTAAACAGAGTTGCGTGCATAAACTTCTCGTCCAGCGCCCTGTTTACACAACACTTACACTATATATATATATATAAATATATATATATACTATATATATATATATATATATATATATATATAAATATATATATATATATATATATATATATATATATATATATATATATATATATATATATATATATATATATATATATATATATATATATATATATATATATATACTATATATATATATATATATACTATATATATATATATATATATATATATATATATACTATATATACTATATATATATATATATATATATACACACACACACACATACATACACACACACACACACACATATACATATAATGTCTTACTGGATAAGATAAAAATCTCAGGCCGAATCACCCTGAATCTCGACCTGAATAGGCTTCACTGAACAAACACAACCTTAAGATGTGTCTTTATGAAACATTTCTCAGGACAGGCTTCAGGTAAGAGCAGACCACAAAGACATCACATGCACAGAGATGACTGAAACAGAGATAGTGTGTGAGGTTTCTTGTGCTTACCAGAGCTTGGGTTGAGGCTTGGTCAATTGCTGCTACAGACATTGAGGTACTGGACTCTATGTCCTCTAAAGCAAGCTCTATGTTTTCCTAGAGGCAGGAGGGGATAAAGGTGTAGGTTAGTAACCTAGAGAAGGTTTGCCAGCAAAAGATGAGATCATCAATAAATCAGCAACATAGTTATTCAGTTACATCATGCAATTAGCCATCACCAGACTGTGGACTGGGTTCTTGGGAGTACATTTGGTCTTAATTAGTGCAATGAAATTTGGTGTTGTCATTGGAACTACTTCATCTGTGGTAATAACTGCTAAGAAAATTGAAGATTTCAATGCTAAGAGCACCAATTGTTTTCCATTGGCCTCCACTCTATTGCGGTGAAGGGAGGCATTTAAAATTTGTAAAAAGTCATGATGGATGCCACTAGGTAGTGGCCACCAGGTGAGCAAGTAAATACAAGGAAAATATCTAACTATATTTTTATCAGACCAAACCAACTATCTATAAAGGTATATTTGACTATATCTGAAGGTATTTTTGGTCATCACAGAGAATCTTAGGATAGTTGTGCTAATATGCGCAGGTTCTAAGTATGCCACTGCTTGGAGAAATGCTCTTTAGGACCAGCAGCACCTCCTTGTATCTCTCCAGCTCCTGGACGAAGGTACGTTCATGGAACAGCGTCTGCAGCCTCTCCTGGGTGTAGTTGTGGCAGAGCTCCTCAAATGTGGCTCCCCGTTGCTGCTGAGCCAGCCGAGGGTTCTGGAAACCCGGGGTGTCCACAATCAGCAGGGAGCACAGAGAGTGTTGACTGGACTTAAGAGCCCTGGGGGACAGAAATATATCTTAACGCTTTTATGACATAGTTCTATTCTTTGTTCTTTCTTTTGGTTTAACTGCTCCATCTTTTGCTGTTTTACTTCTTTACCCTCTTTTATTAAAAACCCTTAATTTGTTTTATTTTGTGCTTTGTGGGTTCATTACTTTCCTGGAATACCCTGGAATAACCCTGCAGTTAAAGTAGGGAAGAAAGTGTTTTTTTGGCATTTCTGGTTGTGGAGTGGTATAAGTAATGTATCGAACCTTGTTATTGAAAACATTTAAATCTTTTCAAGAACTCAGTACACAGTTTAACCTAAAAGATGGATCAGATGTCCATCTGATGGAGAATGGAGAATGGAGATATCTGCAAATAGGGAGTGTAATTAAGCAGTTACCTGGGGAAGATGATATGGTACAGTCCTACTTTAAATTACCTAAAATTAAACAGCCTCCATATTTTATAAGATAATTACTAATGTAATGTATGGTGAACCTGTGCCTGAATCAATTCAACTGCTGGGGGACAGGTCGCGTTTACACACAATATCCAAGCCAGCATTTGTCATTGCTCTAACAGGCTTTATTTCAGACGCTAGGATTAACCTTGCTATTGGAAAAGTAAAGTCAGACCTGACAATAGGGAGAGGGTTAAGCTAATGACAGATAATGCATCATTTGAGTTAATGCTAGCTAACCTGCACAACCATAAAAAATCATATCTGCTTGTCTGGAACAAGTTACTGTCTTTTCTTTAAGGACACGTGTCATAGGAGCATTACATTATATTTTGGAGAAATGTATTTGCCTTTGGATGTATGCCTCTTTTTGATATCTTAAATTATTCATTTTCTGTGAATTATTATGATGTAAGGATGGGCTCTCTCTTTTATTGATATATTTTTAACAGGCAGGCTTGAGGAGCGGTCCACCATTACTCTCCTGCCTGTTAGGTCGCACACAGGGATCGACACTTTTTGTCTGCCATGACGGTGGCGCGCCGCAGATGCAGCTACTAACGTGAGTTGTCCAAAAACATTCTTTTTAGCAAACTCTGCGTACACAAACAATGTTCTCAATGCTCGTGTTCATGTGTAGAGACCCTGGTGATACTACGAGCAAAGTTTCATGTTGTGTCGAGCCTTCTTAGTGTTTTAAAAATATCGATTTTGATGCTAGCATAAGAGTGCCTCTGCACTCCACTGAAAATTAGCTTGCCCAAAAACGAAACTACGGTAAATCTTGAAAGTGCCTCTTTCGTCGTAATTATGCTTTTACATGAAGTTTTGACTCATATTCAATCACAAATAAAGCCTCGGTTGCTTTTTGGCGAGAGTTTCACTTTAAGTTTCGAGATCTCTCCAATTCACTTCCATTATAAAAACAACTTTTATTAAAACACTGAACATTGGACAGAGTTGAAATGTATAAAAAGTATTTGAGTTGTACAACGGGTCTAGCTCTGGTTAATTTTACTACCAGCTAAATCTAAACACTGAAAAGAGTGTGTGTTAAAAGGAGTTCAGATGTGAGTTATACTACATAATAGATAAAAGGAGCGAAAAGGGCCAGTTGCAACTGATGTACACTATTATGAAGAAGAGAAGGAGTAAAATTTAGATACAAAAGGAGTAATAATGAACGGATGAATGGAAAAGAAGATAAATAGAGGAGAGGGAGGGAACAGGGAAACAAAAGCTAAAAGGAAGGAAGGGAGGAAGAGGAAAAAGAATACAGGGTGAATACGGAAGCAGGTATAACATTTGGAAATCACATTGTGGATGCTTTAGAAAAAAACTCCCTACGGGATCCCAATAATGAGGTAACACATTTAAGGTTAAACATGAGGTATAACCTGTTGATGAAGGAAACGACAAGAGTGAAGATCTCAGAGTACAGTCCAGATGCCATGGCCTCCAAACACTCCAGAGCTATGACCTTAGAGCCTGATCAACAGAGGGGAGTCCAAAGACAACAGATCAGAAGAACCACATGAAGAATGTCAAATGAATTTGAAATCAATTCATTTCTAATCAAAGACACCCAGTCTACAACTGATGTGCATTTTTCAGGGCCAGTATGGGTGTTTAAGGATTACACGTGTACTCTTTTCAAGCAAAACATGAGGATAGTGTTTTTTCTCCAAGCACTAAGCTCTTTGAGACAGCATTTACAGAAATGACGGATGGATGGACAGACGGACGGACAGACAACTTTACTAATCCCCGAGAGGAAATTAGGTTATTTTAGCAGTACAATAGCAGTCTTTGCTACGTTCAGCTGCAGGTGGTTCTCCCTACACCACTTAACAAAAGGACCAGGTCCCTGTACTCATCCTGCCCCCCACCCTCTACACACCCCACAATGGCCGTGTCATCAGAGAATTTCTGCAGGTGACACGGCTCAGTGTGGTACTTAAAGTCTGCAGTGTAGGTGGTGAAGAAGAAGGGAGGCAGCACAGTTCCCTGAGGGGTGCCAATGTTGCTGATCAGACACACAGTTCTGTAATCTCACAAATTGCGGTCTGCCTGTCAGATAGTCATCCACCCAAGTGACGAGCGGAGAATCCACTTGCATGTTCTCCAGTTTAGACTTCAGCAGCCTGGGCTGGATGGTGTTGAAGGTGCTGGAGAAGTGTAAGAACATGATGTGGATAGTGGAGTTGGGTTTATCCAGGAAGGAGTAGGCTTCCTGCAGCAGGTAGGTGATTGCATCATTGACCCCAACATGAGGCTGATATGGAAACTTTAGTGGGTCCTGTGATGGACACACTAGCGGTCTGAGGTGTGCTAGAACTAGCCTCTCCATGACCTTCACCAGCACAGACACTGTCAGTTACCTAAAGCTGGCATCAGGGTTTGGGTCACATTCTTAGCATTTGTTTTTAACAGGACATTCCTAGATTTCTATCATAATTTTGAAACTATACTTTATTAGGACAAGGCACAACACATGCAAGCATTACAGTTTTGTTCAACACAACTGTAAAAAGGATCTCAATTACACTTCACTTCTCTAGACTGTATGTAAATATTTTTCAGATTTTATTCTTACCATGACAGCAAATTTAATAACTTTGGGTTGTGGACAAAACAAGACATTTTAAGGACCTCATCTCGACATTTGGGGAACACTGATAACAAATGTTCAACATTTTCTGACATTTTATAGACCAAACAACTGATTAATTGGGAAAATAAATAGATTATCGATAATGAAAGAAATGCTGGGTTGCAGTCCTAGCATATGGCTGTATGTTGCCTTTCCACATGTGCTGCTCTGAACCCTGCATGTGATCTTACAAAAGAGGTTCAAGACTCTACAGTTTGGATTTTTACCTGAGCTGTCACCTTGGCTGGCCTCGTCCGATCCACCTCTGAAGGAGGTGGAATGCTGCAGTCCTTTGGCTTGGTGCTTAAAGATCAAAGAGGACAGTTCCTCCAAGGTACAGCCCAGCAGGTAGGCGGCCTTCTGGGCCCATTCATGATGGGCGAACTGCCTACGTCCAGCTACATAGAAAGCAAAAAAGATGACAGGTATAGAACAACTAAGAGGGTGGAGGATGAATGGGGTAAAAAGGGTGCTACATTGAGATTTATCAGAAAACATATATACAATTTCTGTTCAGGTGCAGAGTGCTATTGCTTTTGTCTGAGCTGTAGCTTACATGAACTGAAAACACACTATAAAAGTACAAAAACAGTAACAACCATAGATTATCCTGTAACCCATAAAGGCGTGTGTTATGGCACATTGATGAGACTACACCACTTGAAAGTGGCACTTGACAAGCAAAAGAAAGAAAGTGCTTATGATGCACACACTGATGATCACGACTGACATATCTGTGATCTCTGTGCAATCATACAGTACAGCATTTGTCATTAACCTGTATTGTTTATTATTTTAAACAAAGTCATGTTGATTAGATTGAAACAAATAAAGCCTAAAACATGTTTTTGTACAAAATCGCCTTGTTTTGAATTTTGTACTTCTGTTGTGTTGGCAGTAATACCCAACTCATGAAACTATGACAATCTGTTTCACTAACTGCCTGTCAAGATGCCCAGCCACCATATAGTAGTGCTGTGCGATATGGACAACATTTTATATCTTGATATAGGTAATTTTAAAGTGAACAAGCTTTTCTCTGCTTTTGAGAATGTGCTGTAATGTGACAGTGGTTTGGGAGTTGAATTTGGCTGACATGTGAAGCATCAGAAAGAGCAGTGTTAAGTGTCAGCAAACTTCTGATCCCTGTGATTTTCATATCATGCAACAGAAAAGGGTGAGGGGCCATCCACATGGAAACGCTTCTGTGTGTAAACGTATGTTTCGCATCGTTTTGGCCGATCGTCCACATGGATCTTGTAAACGCAGTGCCTGTAAACGCACTTTTTTGAAACCTGGTCTCAGGGTGGAAAAATCCGAAAATTCTGCCCTTGCGTTCTCGTGTGGACGGCGAATCCGCATACTTCGGATCGACGACGCCATCGCCCCACCTCTCGACCTCTAACCTTCGACCTCTTAACCCCTCGACATCTCATAACAACAATGGCGGACTACATGCTTGTGTTTGTGCTGCAGAAGATATTGAGCCTATCAGGGTTACTTGGACAAAACATTGTGCTGCTCTGCCACTACACTGAGCAACAAAGGATTATGGACAACCGACCAGCCATTTTCATCTTCTTCTTCTTGTGTTCGGTTTCTGCTTCTACTGTCTGTTTGTATACAGCGGGCGAGCTTTATGTGCATGCTCCGTCTCTACTTCTCTGTTTTTGGTGAATTTCAAGCGCCACCTATAGGCTTGGATTATGAACTACAGCGTGTTGAGTCGTTTACAATGGATCTGTGTGGACGCTAATATTCTTGAAACGATGCCAAGGAAGACGGAGGAAAAAAAGATAATTTTAGTACGTGAGGATATGGCCTGAGAGAGAGGGGGAATCTTCAAGAGGAAACAGGCAAACACGAGAGAGGAGGTGGTGAAGAGAGGAGGAGGAGGAGTAGAAACAATAAAAATGCTAATGACTTAAAGGCCTTGAAGGAATGATAAAGGCATTAAGACAGAAAACACAAACAAGGGAATCTCGGAAACAAAGTTTAAGTGAAAACAGTCAGCAACCTGTGTGTTGTTTTTCCATTACCTTCATCTCCGTCTGCATTTCATAGGGCGCAGCATGCAAACATGCAAGTAGAGAGAGGGAGGTTTGAGACAACACAGCTCATGGATTTATCAATTCAGTTACAACCCAGCATCATGCTTTAAAGGAGCAAGCTGAGAGGTTAGACATGGAACTGTTGAAACCACAAAGCCCTGTCATATGCAAGGGGATTGTTAATGATATTCTATTGACTGCCATGAGTCCTTGGGTTTGGGTTTGGGTTTCCCAAGAAAACACAATAGACTCAATTGAAGAATGTCCTCTGAATTAAGTAAGAGCCACTGCAGACTGATGACTTTCAAAATCTTAGAAGTATTGTATTTTCATGCTCCAAGGAATTTTTTAATGTCATGTGGATGCAGGGAGGCAAAAACTGACAGATGAGGTGTGCTGATTATTCTAGTTGGAGAAAAACTGGGTTGATTATTATTTAACAAAACAATGCAATGACATCTAACATCTGAGGAATGACACTGCTCTTTCACTTTCCTTTACGCTCTGTGCAAAAACCTCACTTCATCAAAATCACTGACGCTCTGTAGATGGGTACTATGTTCTGGGCAGTCAATCGCCTGCTGTAGAGCCTTCCTGTCCTGGGCCTAAACCATCACCTCAGCTAACATCATAAAACATTAATACACTAACAAACTGAACATCAACCTTTAGGGAAAAAAAACAAGCACTACGTTACACAGCGAAAGTCATTGTATTTGGCAGAGATGGAGACTTGAGTCAATTCGAGTCACTGTTTTGATGACCTGTAACTTGACTTGACACAAGAGAAATGGCTTCATACTTGACTTGAGTCATGACGACTTGAATGATTTGTCAGTGTCATTATGATTGAGAAGCCATTACGTAGTATTAGTATTACTAATTAGTAAAATTAATTTATAAAATGCTTTTTTTAATTGTACTACATACTAGTAATTATATTACAAATCAATTAAAGCATTGTCATACTTTATGAACAGGTGAGAGAACTTGGCCTTTAATACCATTATTAGGCAGACATTGCCTTTTGTTTTCATAAAGACCAGATACTGCATGTGAGATTTAACTCATAGCAAAAATTAACTAGACAGCACTAGGCTAATCACTAGCATCATGCTAGTGTACATACAGGTCTGTATGTGTATGGTGCTTAACTTGGAGGACTTTATCTGTAAACTACAATCCCATGTTATCAGGTTTTGCTGAGGGTAGACAGAATCCTTACTGGTCAGTTCAACCAAATACAAGGAACTTTTTGTCACTTACTTGTCATAGAAGACGCACTGTCTGGCCAGAAGTATAACAATCTCAACATACTTTTACATGTTCTTTATGAGTCTTGTTTGAGGACATGCATAGGGTCTTTTTAATCTGGTTTGATCTTGATCAGACAATCTTGTCATATTTTAGATAATGATGGGTCTCCAACTTTGTGGTACTTTGAAGGCCTTCTCCTGTTTCAACAAACAATGCCCCTTTGCCCAAAGGGTTAGGCCAGCTATATAAAAAAATATATACTTTCCTGGCTGGGTGTAGATCTACTTTACTGGCCTGCACAGAGCCCTGACTTTAACAACAGCAAACAAAGCAGAGCAGATTTTGCATTGGGCCTCATGCTCTTGAGGATGAATGTGAGCAAATGACTGAAGACAGGTGCTGACATCTGGAAAGATTTCACTATTTTGCACAACTATAGTGAGAAAGGTTTTTTTTTCATGAGTAGGGTGACTCTTTAAGTTGACCATTCTCTGCAATTTATCAGTGTGACGTCAAAAAGCAGCTAATAGAAAAACTCAAAACAGTATGCTGCCTGTTGAGTGTTTACATTCAAATGTCAAGCCTGACACCTGGTGGCCGTGGTAAAAAGTCAACTCCAGTCTGAATATTTTACTTGAGTGAAAAGGATTTGCATGTATTTCTGTTCCAATTTGAGCAGGACCATGTCGTCATTTTTGTTTGAGTAATGGGGTGACTTAAATAATTTTCTATATGGTTGGCAGGACAGAGTGTTCAGAGACAGCGATATGAGAAAAAGAAAGACAGAGGAATAACTAACGGTTGCATTCCAGAATAGAAAACATGCTACATTGTATTTAAAACTTAAAAGAGAATAGTAGGTTTAGGTAACAAGTCAAAGGTCTCAAGTTGGTTCCACTGCTCCATGTAAATTTGACACTGACCACCAGGTATAACATTTTTGTTTGACTGCTATAAAATCCAGTTGTTCTGTCACAGTATTCAATTATCTGACTCCACTTTATAAATTGATTTTTCAACACACTAAAAAAAACATTCATTAATGGTACATTTATAGTTAATTAAAATTATGTTAGTAGTTATTTCACTGTTAAAAACTAACACTGTTAGTAGTTGTTTCACTGCTTTACAAACAGGCTTGAAAAGTAACAGCATATATGTAACGGGATTACGTAATTAGGATATACAAGAAAGGTAACTGTAATCCAGTTGTAAAGAAATGTACACAAATTGTAATTAGATTACAAATACATTTAGTAAAAAGAGTGATTACTAACAGGATTCAAATTTTGCAACAAAGAATGATATACTAGTCTGTAACCATGCACATGTGCACACATGATAACACCTCACAAGTCTCATCACGCTGGTCTTTTCTCCAGTCTTCATTTGCATATGTTTGGTATCCTTGAGGTAATGCAAGCAGGCACATGCACACATAAGGCCCAAGGGGTGCTTGAGCCCCTGCCCTTTTTGTGTGGGTGTTTTTTTTTTAATGAATAAATAAATTCCCTGTGCAAAGGGATGTCAAAAAACGGTGCTATAAAAACGCCACGGTTATCTACCATTTCGTACGGAATATGGTGTTAGAAATGCTGAATTTAAACTTTTAGCTCCTCAGTTGATCTGAAGGTGAAATAGTGCATAAATGGTGAATAAATGGTGAATAAATGGTGAAGTGAGACTCACCTTTGAATTGTTTATCAAATCAAAGCCATGAAGCATTGTGGAATTTATATCATACAGTGCTTTTGGTTTTCCCTTCCATTGTCCTCCGTGTCATTTGATGAAAAGGATTGTGATTCTGAGAGTGACATCAGAGTCTTCAAATCACACTGAACTTGGCCGAATACAGAGGATAAAAACAGGAGGAGAAATGTGCCACTGCTGTCTTAGAGACAGACAGAAGAGATGTCATGCATGTAATTGTTAAATATGCATATCTTATTTAGCTTATCTTTATCCACATTCAAATGATAAATCAAGATTTGTCTTAGCTGTCAGTTTCGTAAAAGGAATAAACAAAGTGTCTTAGAGATTGTGCTCTGGGCTTATCTGCCATTACAAGATGGGAACACACAAAACAAAATCTAACATCCAGTCAGGCCTTCATATTTAACCTTCAACATGCCTATCATACATCTGTGGACACAAAATTCACAGTTCCTTCCCAGTATATTTAGCCCCCATCTCAATGACCCTGTTCATAGTATGATCTTTCTCCTTTTAAAATGTCTTAACACTATATTGCTGCTATAGAGCACTGAAAGCAGACTGTCAGGTGCACATTCACGAAAAATCAGATGTTTTTGCAGCCTGTACCTTTAGTGGCTCCTGCAGCTCCCAAGTGATAAATAGCTCCCAAGATGAGCCAGAGGGCCTTCTGCTCTTCACCAGAGATGCCCAGCACCTTCATGGCTGCCTGCAGCTTGGTGAACTGCTGTGAGGCTCGCTGCTTGTCCTCAGGCTTGAGGAGATAAGATCAGATCAAACTTCCGTGATCATAATATGCCACATAGATCACACAATGAAAATGTGAAATTAATCCTTTCAAACAGACACATGTCAGTTAAATCATTTTTCTGTAGTCACCTTAGACTGGGGTAGGATCCCAAAAGCACTGTTCTCAGCCAGGTGGTTTAAGTGCAGCTCCGTTCTGGGAGAGAGGAGGAGAGAGGCAAGCTTCTGGGGTCAGGAAGTTCCTGGTTGTCAGTGAAATGCTGACACCACTGGATGTTGTTCAACATTTTTAATATCACATGAATTTCATTTTTTGTCTTTAATATAGTTTATCAAATACTAACTGTCATCTGTAATGAAAAAATGATAAGGATTCAAAAATCAAGGCAGTTAGAGTGAACTACTGAGTGATTATTCTCAAGAGAAGAGTAAATGGAGGAAACCAGGGAGGGATTTCAGACTCAGCCCCATTATAAAACAGTGGCTTTGAAGACACTGGCAACAAGGACGGTAAACTCTGAGAGAGCTGTAGAAGAGTACATTTCATCAGAGTGAGGTAATTAAAGAAATTCTTATAATAAACTCTCAAAACACTGCTGTGCTGTTCCTAACCAATATTACACAATGTTATGTTTGCTGATCCATTTGACCTTTTTTTACTATCATTTCTCCTGCTAATTCTATCAAATTATAAAATGTTTAAAATAATGTCAACAAGAAAGATGAGGAACCACAACACAGTTCTGTAAACACTAACTGGCCAGGCACAACTAATAAATAAATTCAACAAATGTGTATAATTTGGAAAACATTTAACATTTTAAATACTCCATAATTATGCTATTTAAAAACTGTTGATAAAAAATTGCTAGAAGAATCACTTCAAGCTGCTGTCGGCTCCGGCCATCAAGTAGTAAAAGACGTTGAATGTGGATTCTGCTTCAGGTCGTCTGCTCACACGCAGTTTCTCCAGCAGCATTGTCTAAACACGAAGAAACACTGAGTCAGAAGTGAGCATATTCTATTGATAAACACAGTACAGTTTGTTGAAATGTGGGTGGATTTGAGTGTAATATCTGAAACACTTTGGCTAGTTTTGGTTTATAGTTAAACTGTGAAACTACACTGCCCGAAAAAATCAAGAGAACACTGAAATACATCAGATCTTGATGAACTAATTATTAACTAAATATTTACTAGTATACACTATCATTTGTTGAGAACAGAATAACGTAACAGCGGTCAATGGAAACCAAAATCATCAACCCACTGGGGGCTGGATCAAAATCACACTGAAAATCAAAGTTAAAAAAGAATCAGTGGTGTGTGTGGCCCTCGAGCGCCTGTAAGCATCCCTGACAACGTCTGGCCATATTCCTGATGAGTCGACGGATGGTGTCCTGGAGGACCTACTACCAGACCTGGATCAGGGACAGTCTGTGCCGGTACTTGGCAGTGTTGGAAGCACTGATACGTAACATCCCATAGCTGCTCAACTGGATTTAGGTCAGGGGAACAAGGGCCAGTCAATGGCATCAATGCCTTCATCATCCAGGAACTGCCTACAGACTGGCCACATGAGGCCGGGCATAGTCCTGCACCAGGAGGAATTTAGGGCCCACTGCAGCAGCATAAGGTCTGACAATCGCTCTGAGGATTTCATCCTGTTACCTACATCAGTCAGGGTACCGTTGGCTCTGACACGGAGGTCGGCACGACACTTTAAAGACCATCACTGACCCACTGCCAAAACTGGTCATGCTGGATGATGTTACAGGTAGCACAATGTCCCCCACGGTGTCTCCTGACTCGTTCACACCTGACTGGGCTGCAGGTACTGCCTCATGTTACCAGTAGTGACAAGGACATTAGCAAAACTAAAGAGGAATCAGCCAGGAAGGATACGGAGAGAGCAATCGTTTGTGGCCACCACATGCAAAACAATCCCTTTTTGGTGGTTGTCTTATTTTTGCCTCTCCATTGCACCTGTTGTGACTTTCATTTGCACCAAAGCAGGTGAAACTGATTCACAATCAGTTGTGCATCATAAATGGACAGACTGATATCCCTGAAGTTTACCTAGCTTGGTGTTATACTGTCAGGATTAAGTGTTCCCTTAATTTTTTTGAGAAGTGTATTTTGGTCGCACATACACCCCAAAATATCTGCAAGGTGCGACTAAACATTTTCACTGGTTGCACCAGCACACCTGATATTTAGCTGCTTTGTGTGCACATCTGCTTTGTGAATATAAAGTGTGTGTGTGTGTGTGTGTGTGTGTGTGTGTGTGTGTGTGTGTGTGTGTGTGTGTGTGTGTTACCTGGATTGAGGCAAAGGCCACCTGGCCAGCCTGGTCAAAATCGAGGGACACTACGTGGGAGAAGCGGCTAGCGTTGGTGTTCATGGAAGTCGAGCTGTTGCCAAAAGCCTCCAGGATGGTGTACACGGCCTGCCACTTCTCAGCTGTGTCAGCAAAGACATTAAACACTGCAACTCATAATTTCCTTGATGGGATCAGTGAAAACTCTTTCAAACTGGTTATCAACATTTTATTGGTTTATGGAACTCTGTTCTGCTTGCTGTTGTTTATCAATTAATGCTTGAGCAGTTTGTATACCTGCAACTTAGAACATCTTTGAACAGATGACAAATTCAAAATGTTCCAGCAAGTAGACAGAGCCTATAGTTATCAGTCACATCAGAGATAATTCACCCATGATGCTAGTAAGTCTGCAACCGGTACTTGTGCACAAAACTGATCACAGACTAAAAAGACCAAGGCTCACAAGAACATCCACCTATTTTCATTTTCAACTGTCTGCTGTAAACATCCATTAGTTTATAGACCCATTTGCTGCTTCAGCTTTGACCGTTTTCAAGTTTACCTACAAATAAGGTGGTTTAGATAAACTGTTGGTTTGTTTATCATATTGGCAATAGGGCTGCACTATTAATCAAAATTAACTGGAATCAGAAAATCAAGTACAATATCCAAATCGCAAGAATCTGCAATTTTTTTTAAGGGTAAAATGTGTGAGAATCAACATTACAACAAAGAACTGTAGTGCTGCAGAGATGATCTGGCAAACACATCTTCATAATAATGTATGAAGAAGAAAACATGTTTGTTTGGTACAGATCCAAAAATTAAAACTGTGATACAAAAATGATCATTCCCATCAAAGAAATAAGATAATTTGTTTTTGTGGAAGTTAGGTTTAGAAAAATGACTCCATATTATATCTAAGGAAACCATTTCCATATTGCAGTTCTGTTACCCCTTTTGTCTGACAAACTCTACATCAGTTCGCACTGCAGTGATACAGCACTGCACTATGTGCACCTTACGAAGTGGCGTGCATCATATACATTTATGTATTTTGACTCTGTTCCCCTTTTCACTGTTTGCAGTCTCACCAGAGAAGATTTTGCCCGTGCTCCCAGCAATGGATACCAAATACTGGACCAGGTGCTGACAGTTTGTGGTCTTGCCGCTGCCAGATTTGCCAAGCAGCACAATGGACTGATCCTGCCGGGTGGTAAGTAGGTTGCGGTAGGCCGACTGAGCTACAGAGTAGATATGAGGAGCAGAGTCCTCACGCCGACATCCTTTGAACATGTGCATCACCTGAAGAGGAGGGAAAAGATACTTAAAGCAAGGGAGTAACACAAAAGAAGCACATCCACAAAGAGGCAATTAAATATCAGCCACAACCACGGTGCACAGCGCTTGACAGGTGGTCTGCAAGCTTTATCGACATGATTAATTCATTCTATATTTCATATTTCTTCAGAGCTCGATTTCAGGTAGAACTGGAATACTGTAAAATTGTTTGAACAATATTCGATTTTATCAAAATGTTTACCAATTTTCATATTTTTTCATTTGCTGAGAAAAACTTGTCTAATGAATCCACAAGACCCAGTTTAGATGGCAAATGTTAAATTTGTTGGCTTCACATTTTCAGTGAAATAATGCTAGTGATATTCACACAACATGGACTGAAACTGAAACTTTAAAATATCATTCCAAAACTATGGGCATTAATAGAATACCAGCTTGCTGCAGTCAACAGGTCTTACAGTTTACCTTCTCAGAGTACATGGAGGGTGTGCTGAGGGGGTTGATGACGACCATGTTGGGTCCAGCATAGGTGTGGATGAGGTTGCCTCCGTAGCGCTGCCTCAGGCAGTGCATCACACTGGATTCATTCAGATAGAGCAATGAGGCTAGGTCCTCTGATCGGCCGTATGATGGCGGGTTGGCCTACACAAACAGAGATGACAATGATGGCATTCAAATAGCAAAAGATGTATGACAGATACAGAATTTGTAAGCCCGGGACCATTGGACAGCTAGTGTCAGGTCTGGTGGTAACATCCGGGGAAGTGAAGTCTGGGTTCAGGTACTTAGGTCAAGCAAAGACCATCCATTGGAGGAATGTTGAGGCAGCACTCCTTGATTCCACTGGGCATGTCTCTATTACCTGCCTTGTGCAACGCGGTTTTGTTCCATCCTCAATTCGGCCTCATATCCCACCAGGTGTGCTTCTGGCACTGAGTGTAATCCCTGTCTGATATTGTTGACTTGCTAAGATTATGTGTGTTTCGTCATTTCTCCTTGAGTTTTTTGTGCCTCTACTTTAGTTGACTAGGCTACAAAATTAATTATTTCAATGATGGTGTGTTTTAAGTGAGTTGATTGTTTATATATCTGATTTTCTTGTTGTGCTATATATCCCACATCTGCCCAGGATGTTGTAACCTAAAAACCAGATGCACTATGCCGTTCTGCTGTCTAACTTCCAGCCTGGGTCTATCAGCTCTGTGCAGCTGTTCCGGAATGCTGATGAAACGCACCGTGGCACAAGGTCTAAAACTGCTGCGGTCGGCTACAGCCATAAGCAGACGTGCCCAGTGGAATCTGCCAGTAAGACTCTGGATACGCACACAATAATTGTAATTAGGATCAGTTTATTGTTGGGCTCAGCACAGCTCACACAGTAAGATAGAGGTCTTCTTGATAGACTTTAAGGTGCGTGTGACATCAGTAAACATCATTATGAGAGAATATAATGTTTATTGTGCCATCAATAATAATTATAATAATAATAATAATAATAACAATAATAACAACAACAACAACACATTTATTTGAAAAGTAACTCTTAAAACAGTTAAAGTTTAAAGTTAAAGTTAAAAACTGCTTCACAGGTCAAAGTCCCAGATACAAACAGACATACAATCATACATCATACATCCCAACATACATTTACATACAAACACATGCATGATGCACTGACATATTTCTATAGGTTGGCGTTTTCATAAATAGTCTGAGGATGGGTACTGCACATCCTCAATTGACATGATTCAGTTTTCCAAATTACAACATTTATATTGTCCATCAGCAAAAATGATTAAAAACTATTGTACATCCGTTTACCTTCTCTACATCGTCTTCGTCTACATCCAGTGTTGTCCCATCATGTTCAAGTTTGATTTTCACCTTGCCCTCTGGTAGAGAGCCTTCCTCTGTCTTCAACACAGTGGCTGGGGAGAAAAAGGTAACCAATACAGGATAGCCATCAGTTCTCATACTGATCTCTTACACTTGCCAATTTTTCCTGCTTCTAACACATCAACTTTGAGGACAACATGTTCACTTACTGCCTAATATATCCCACCCACTAACAGGTTCCATGATGAAGAGATAATCAGTGTTATTCACTTCACCTGCCAGTGGTCATAATGTTATGCCTGATCGTGGTTGAGCTCTGCTAGAATGTGCCAACATGCTGCTTGTTGGCCACTCAAGTTGTGCTGTTCTGTATAGACGAGCAGAAGCTGCAGTTGTTCAGGATATAGGGACAGGTCAGGCAGGTCTCTCAATTTGAGAGCCTTAACACTAGGGATGTGAATCTTTGGGTGTCTCACGATTCGATTCGCTTCGCTTCCGATTCTTAGGGTCACGATTCGATTCAAAATCGATTCTCGATTCAACCGATTCTCGATTCAAAAATTGATACAATGCATAGTGTGTTAAGGCAAATTATGGCATCAAAACAATACAGTTTGTATAAGATAATGTGATTTTTAAATAAACTGATTCCAATGATGTAATGACACAAAGGCAAACTTAAGTGTTCTTGAGTGTTTAGAAAGGTGCTTCTTAAATAAAATGTATTATTATTATTATTAAGACAAAAGGTAACATCTATCTATGGCCACATTATGCTATATAAGAAATGAGAACTTCCTCCATGAAATGCGCGACAGCACACCTTTAATAGCGCAATCTGCTGCAGAATGAAAAAAGCAAGCCCTTAAAGAGTGTGTTTTGACTAGATGAATATGGGTTTTGAAAAAGTTGCTGTCTCTCTGCTTGGAAGGAAGGTGCTGGCTACACTGTGTGGATGTTATGACCTGCACCTTCTTTTTGTGCACTTCTGTTTGACATTGTGCCTGCAGTGCATGGCTGCCCTTGTTTGCATAGTTAATAGCTGCTTATATACTGGGCAGCAAGCCGCCAATTTGACCATCCTTTTTGCGGCTCGGTCCGCGGATTTAGACAGAAGCCGGTAAATTGGGGGTCTGTCCTGGTCCGCCAATTTGCCACCTCGGAGGGTACACTTTTATCCAACTCCATTCCGATCAAAATCCGAGACGTTGTTATGCCGGAAATTGCGTGAGATGGGCGGAGGTGTGGATGACCGGCACTGTTGTGCGACCCACAGCTGAGGAGTTTTAAAACCAGGAAACAGCTGATCACAGCAGACAGTCCATCACTTCATCCGTGAACATCAAGATGAGCAACTGGACAGCTGCTGAGATCCAGGAGATGCTAGCGTCTCCTCGGTCTCTGAAGCTGTCTTCGCTGTTAGCTTGTTGTTGTAGCAGCTAGCTAGGAACGGTCGCTACTTTCAAATTAAGAGCCCCCCACTAAGAACCCAGTTCTAAACTCCAATGAGGTGCAATGTCAAGAAGATAAATTCCTTGTCTTTCTTTCCCCAAGCTTGCTGCAACGCTGTGTACGGAAGCCCGTGGAGGCGCACAGAGAGACGGGGGAACGTTAATAAAAAATCGATTTTTGAAATTTATGAATCGATTCACAATTGTGGGGGGGGGCAAACATTTTATTTCTAGCATTCCTTTCCCATGCCTAACAGAGACCCAAAACCTAAAAGTTAACCAAAGGTTCCTACTGAACTGTGAATCGCATGTACTATTACAGCCTTGTAATGTACACACCATGAAATATGAGGATCTAGATACTAGACCTGTCTTTTCTGTTACTACTGTTTCTTGGTTCAGTTTGTTTGTCAGTTTCTCAGATAAACATTACAGGTAATTGAAGTGCGTAGCATGAGCCAAAGACTAATTCATTCAAATTTGAAGTAGATCCAAATCAGGTGTAGATATAGAATTATTTTTCACTATTGTGAACATTGCAAGGTAGGTCAATAGGCCTCGGTAGAATAAATGCCATACATGTTCAAATTCAGTAGAGGTAGTAAAATGTATAATGCTAAATAATGATCAACAGGTAGGGACAAGATAAAAAGGAGGAATTTTACATGCTACAGTATCAATACCGACTTACTGTGGGACAGCTGTCACATATTTTTTTGATGGACTCTATAAACTGACACAAATATAAGTGAGTAATCCTGTAATTGTCTTCTATTATCATACTGAGGTGAAAACAAATATGTACAGAGAGGAATTTGGTGAACATAATCATTCTTATATCTTCTTTATCTTCTTCTCTACTTTTATGCACTAGCTATGGTGGTGAATATGTATGGTTTGAAAGTGTATTTTTGTGGGAGAAATGTGTCATGGCACATTCTTGCAGGAACAACTTTTATAGTAGTAGTTCAAATGGGATTTGTTTAAAGAATTGTTTTTGTTTGTCTATACCATTTACTGTTCAAATATCTTCAAAAATGGCTTGAAATCTTACCCAGGGAGAAGCCATCTTTGTGGATTAGCCAAACTTTATCTGATCCATACCAGGCCTGCTCTGCTGCAATCTGCTCCTCTGTCTTCACCTGGTGGATAGAAAGGACAAGGGAAAAAATTACTGGACAGCAGGGACGGGGAAATTATTTTGCCTAGCCACATAACTGGTCCAATCGTAATAATACTAACTACTGACTCTTTTCCAATATTTACAGTCAGACACCAGTACATGCTGAAAGTTTATGAAGGAAAAAGCCTGTCAAAATGATGACCATGCAGCGGGGGAAAGTGGACTGAAAGGTCTCACAGTCCACTGTGCACTGCATGCTCCTTCAGGGTGGTGTGTGAGAAATTTCAAACTAAACACATTTCAAAATATCAAGGCTCACGGGTATGTGAAGGGGGTTCAACAGCATCCCTGGTAACCAAAATACCAGGGATTACTTCCATTTGGTTAACACAAAGGGGATAAAGTGAGGAACACAACAATGATAAATAAAAACAATACACAAATTAACAGTGAAGAAAAGTCACATATTTGTTCAGTTATGGCTATTGGTGACTGCTTTGATTCACATAAATTTAATGGGAAAAGTGAACAAGACACACTGCACTTCACAAGCAAAGGGAGAGAGCACAACACAGCACAACATTTCAGAGCACGGGGTGATCATGGGATAAAGCTGGTGGTGCATGAACACTCAGGCACAGTGCAGGCCAGACCTGGGACTGCTTAGCTGCAACATGAGATGCCTGAAGGAGGACCACAGGGTCCTCTTCCACTGATCCCTGGTGATTTGGCCAGCATGAAAAGGTCAAAGGTCACAGTTATATACAAGCAACAAATGCTATACATACACATACACCGATCAGGCATAACATTATGACCACCTGCCTAATATCGTGAAGCCTCCCCTTGTGCAGCCAAAACAGCTCTGATCTGTCAAAACATAGACTTAAGACCTCAGAGTGTGTCCTGTGGTGTCTGGCACCGGGGTGTGTTATATGATCTTATATGATCAATGTTATTCATGTCACCTATCAGTGGATTTAATTCATAATTTAATTAGAGCTGCACGATATATCGTTTGAGCATCGTCATCGAGTTGTACGTGTGTGCAATAGTCACATGGCAGGGCCTGTGATGTAGGAGGCAAATGAACTCATCTAATTTCAAAGGAACCTGACACACACTGTGCATGCAGACTCTGCATGCGCAGCGATCCACCAATCACATTAGTTCTTAATCAGTGTGCTAAAGCAGACCAGCCCCTGCACATGGAGTGAGTCGCTGGTAACAACATTGAAAAATGAGCAAGAAACAAGAGAACATCGGGAAAACGAAGACTTGGTGCCAAAAAGAATGCAAGGTCAGTTATCTGGAATTATTTCGGCTACAACAAGGATGATATTGACCAAACACATGTTCTGTGTCGACAGTGCCTTGCATCTGTTGCCACAACGAGAGGTAACACAACTAATTAGTTTGACCATTTATGTCGGTACCACACAGCTCAGTGCGACAAAAAGAGGTAAGATCAGTGCAGGTTAATTGTCCACAAGATAGCAGCAGTGCAGCATAACATAAAGTGCTATTCAGGTCATCTGATGAAAATTCCTGTATTTCTTCATATCTCAATATATATCACAGGGTTAAAAAAATCACAATGTCAGTTTTTTCCAATATCGTGCAGCCCTAGTTTTAATGTTGTGGCTGATCAGTGTATACAGACAAATAGATTATATAAGCACAGAAATAAAAGTTTATTGATCTTTGAAAGGGTGTTCTTGCATTATTATGCCAGTATCATTATATTAGTTGAAAAATGGTCTCAAAACGACAATATAATAATTTATTCTGGGACAATTTATCATCCAGCAAAATTTGTTATAGTGACAGGCCTACTGATGTATGATGAAAAAGCGCAGTTACGTCATGCCACTGTGTTATAAATTGTAGCTTATGTCGATGACATTGCAAGAAAAGACCTGCCAGAAAATCTTTTGACTGAATAATTCACTCTCCAATATCAAGAGACAAAAATCCCAGTCAGTGTTCAGGAAGTAGACCTTAGAAGTCACAGTGCTGTTTGCTGTCAAACCAGCAGATGCATGGCCGTATGAGGCATATGGAATTTGGGTGGGCACTTATCAATGCCTCCCTCAGAACATTTTAAGGGTAGATGTCATTTCATGTATTGTGGTGCCTTTTAACAGGTGGTTTGATGCTTTTATCTGGTTATACTAGCATGAGGAAAATTATGGGTGCCATTTTATTTTATTTTCATCCAGAGAAAGTGTTTTGGCCCCATATCACACATGTAAATATTAAAAAGCTAAATGTATTCAATGGCTAATCTATAACAGCTTTGTGGCACAGGCCTAATATACCGTATGCTTTTTGGGCTTAAAATACATATTTGCTGATATTTAGACTAGCCAATAACCAACAAATTCAACACACAGAGCAAAAACATCCTGTGAAATATCTAAATCAATGTGAAACAATTAATCACCAACAGTGACTTTTGCTGTTTGTTATTCCGGAAATTTGAACGACCTCACACAATTATCAGGTGCCCAGTTATATCAATTAGTGTAAAGGTGGAACTGCAGTAACAATTAAAGGATTCAAAGATAATAAAAAATAAAAGAGTACAGTTTCCCCCTTGCTTTGTACCTTCTTTACCTCTTCATTTTATTTATCCTTTTCTTTCTATCCCTCTCTTTTGATCTCATTTGCCATCTTACTTTCGGCTTTCCTGTCATGTTTCTTCTTTCTCCTACAGAGTATACTCTCTGTGCTCAGCGCTTTTTGGGGCAACGGTGTGTGGCCAACCTTTACTGCTTGGCATCAAGGCATCGATGACTAGATAACATTTTCAGTGCTCATGTATATGTGTGTGCACGTTAAGTGTCAATCTGCCTGGGTGCAAGGTTGCAGTGAAGACATGGTGAGGAATTTCATAGATTTGGACATTTTCTCAATATGCCAGTGGAATGGATTTGATAATGAAGCACTGACACAAAAAGCTGAAAAGAGCGCAGAGTTGATAGACTGATTCATTTCAATATATTGTAAAATTGGGGATGGACTAAACTATTCATTTTAAAAATATAATAGCTGCAACGCCATGATCAGATAAGTAATGGACAGTCATTTTCCTGTCTTTCATCTCTTCCAATACAAAGATTCATTCAGGACATGTTTAGCAAAAGGGGATCTTGTCTAGCTCTGTAAAAAGTCTCTAAAGGTGTTTATTTGCAATGAAATTAAGCAAAGTTAGCCTTGTTGCCTAAGAAGGTTATCACCAATGTATCAATGCATCAGCTAAGAGTTGTTGCTTTGTTTTGCAGTCATTCCACCCAGCAGGCGGTGGTTACAATATTCAAATGAAAGATCCAAGATAAGCATGTCCTACATATCTCTCTGTATTGAATGAACACAGACTGAATCACTATCAATAATCCCAGACCATTCAGAGGTAATCTCTTTAAAATGTGGTTCCATTTATGCAAAACGATGAAAAAAAAGTCACTGTTTTGCCCTAATTTAATCCTTGGCATGTCTTGAGGACCATGAGACAAAACTCTCTACTAATGACAAGTGAATTATTATAACAGCAAGGCTATCAGAAAAAAAATCTATACAATACTGAAGGAAAGGAAAAAATGTGAAAAAGAGGGGAAGTTTGAAGGATTTTGGGCCTTACGCTCCGACAAGCCACACAAGTACAAATTCCAGCTAGGAGGCCCATAGGAGGACCGGAGGACTGCAGTACCTGAAGGGAGCCATGGGGTTGTGGGGCGGCAGGGATGGGGGCTTGGACAGAAGATGAAACACTGACTGCCAGCTCCAGCTTAGCCACAACGAAGCCACACAATGACAACGACAGCCAGTAAAAGCAGAGTGAGTAAGACATGGAGAAAAGGAAAGACAGTGTGGAGAAGAATGAAAGAAAGACAGCGGAAGACAAGGTCAATGTGGAACTTTGGTCAAAGAAAATGCATTGCATGAAAGAATAAAACCAGAGCATGGAAACTTGACAGCATATTGGAATACAGATAAATGACGATGTTTTTTGGAAGTGCAGATGAGTTTTTGTACAGTTGTACAGTACAGTTATTGTTAACTGTCCGAGTGAAACGTAGTAAGATTTGACTAGATGGAGAATGTACTATGAAGCTGAAGAATGGATCCCAAGTAGAGTGCTGTTAATCAAAAAGAACGAATGATCACTACATGGCGATGTAATGGTGTGGTTGGAGAATTTTATATTATTTTTATATTTTGCATGCTCTACTAATGCTTAACTGAATCTAAAGATTGCACATCATGAAAGATGCAATCACACTCATCACTTTAAACTCTAAACCAGTGGCTTCTTTTGTTACTCATAACAGTACACTGCTACTGGACAGTGATAGAACAGCGGCCCAAGACTCAACTGATGAAGATGACTAGATGAAGTCCACCTGTTCTGCATAATATAACGCCAAATTCTACTCAAATTGCTGACAATGTGTTGTAGACAGCATTTAAAAAAGGTTATGATGTCTCTCCTAAGAAAACAACTCACACAATTGAGCAACTTTAAGGGAGTCTAGGGACTGGCAACAAAGCATTGCAAATTATTTGGGCATGCGGATACAAGTCACTACAACATGCACCTTGGCAACATAGCAGAGAACACAATTAAAAAAAAACAATAACCAGGTAGATTCTTCACTTTAATCTCGTGATGAGCCTTTGTTTTACCAGTTACAATGACAAATGTTGCCCGCAGCGGATCATACCAACTGTCAATAGCCCCATTCACACTGGCTTTTGTGTGCAGCTTTAGTACGCCAATTCCCCGCCTCCGTCTCAGTGTGAATATCTCGGAGGCGGCGAGGGGTGAAATTTCGCTCCGGCCCTGATCCGCCCCTGGACGTAGTATCAGGACCGTATTATTGGAGAACCGAACCAGTGTGAACGAATAATCCGGAGGCAGTCTGATAACTGCACAGGTCCTTCACTATACTAAATACAGAGAAATGTCCCACAAAGCAACATTACAGGACAGAACAACAGCAACGTAGTAACTGTAACTGTCTTTGGCAACTTATTAAAAAAAAACACCGCAGCTGTAGGTGGAGAAGCGTCCGTCCTCCTGTCTGTCCTACCAACTCTTCGTTGCATTTCTGCCCCAAAAACAGCGTCTGTCACCGGCAAAAAACCGAGTGTTTGTGATGAAAATAAATTACCGCGATGGTCAGCCCTGCAGGCCAAGACGTCAGTGAACTTCCCCCAGAAAACGGCCTCTATCCCCGCGAGTGAGGCAGTCAGATTGACAGAGAGTCTCTGTAGTTACAACAACCCTGACAGAGTGACATTTCTTCTCTAGCTAAACAAGCTGACTAAAGCTGACTGACTTGGGCTGCAACTAACGATTATTTTGGTTGTCGACTAATCTATCATATTTTTTCGATTAGTCGATTAGTCACGATTATTTTGGCAGCATCTGCTTCTACTTTGGTTTTACATTCATATTCTCAGAGCAAATTAAAAACCCATGAAACATGCATTTGAAATTAATTATAACATTATAACTAATTATTACAGTTTTTAATTGATCACATATCCTACAAATGAATTATTATCTTATAAATCATTGCATTAAGTGGAGGTTTACCATTCAGTGTTTATCCAATTTCTATTATTACTGTTTTGTACTGACTTAATATCCTACACATGAATTATTACTGATATCGTTGCTGTCAGCCAGAAACCTCTTATCTGCAAATTTGACTTATTTTTTTAGAATCATTTTACTGGCCACCCTTCACGTCTGTACACATTATTAGCCAATGCATGTATTCAAAGAGCTTGTCTCCAACTGGCCTCTTGTCTGATGACACATGGGGCAGCACAACCATACTTGTTGTCATTCGAGATCTGTTGCATTTTTAATAACTATGAACTTTAATAAATCACTTTTTGGTTGCATACTAATGGATGAATATGTCTAAAAAAATGCAAATCCATTTCAGTTTGATTTGCTTGTAGGTTCGTAGGCTATTTTTTTTAAATAACTCAAAATAATGACTGTATTTCCAGCTACAAAACGCAAATCTCTCTCCTCCCTCCATTGTTGCTGTGTCGCTGCGTGGTGTAACACGTGAGTTCTCCTCATGTCTGAAAACGTGACTTTTCGCACATGTGACGTCACTCCTCGAGACGCAAGAAGAAAGCAAAAATATATATTTTCATTAAGGAAAATGACAATAATAGTAACACACAGTGACTTGAATAAGTAACTTTAATCTGATTACTTGTTTGGAAATATTAACGCGGTAGATTACTCGTTATTGAGGCCGGGACGGGCGGGCAGGACTCAACGTGCACGGGGTTGGGTCGGGTTTGATGTTTTTGGGCTCCATCTGAGCTCTACTACAGAGTCACACGTAAATTTAATGTCATATATTGAAGATGGGAGGTTACCGCCCGAAAATGTTCCCAAACTTTGGACGTGTTTGGTTTCGCTTTCCTGCTCTGCTCAACATGTTCCGCTATCATTCATATTCTTCTTCTTCTGCGGAACCGTCTTCTTCTTCTATGCCACACTGTGGTGCGCATTCTAGTAGCGGTGCTAAAGCGGTTTGCTCCGGCTCAAATCTTAATAATAGTAATAATAGTAATGATAATAATAATAATAATAATAATATTATAACACACAATAATAATAATAATAATAATGTCGACACATTTTTATTGTCGACGTAATCGATTACGTCGACTAACCGTTGCAGCCCTATGACTGACCAAAGGTAAATTCCAGGAGCTTTTCTCTGCTTAAACTTTTATTAAACTGACTTGAGAAAATATGGGTGTTTCAGATTTAGTAGGCTACAGCTCAGTGTGTCAGATATATATTTAATCAGTGGCGTGCACAGACTTTTTGAAGGGCAGGGGCGAAAAGAAAAAAAAGGGCACATACAGCGCGTTCTCGCCACTGAAGAGGGCACTAAGTTCCGTGTGTTGCCGAGATGCCATTTCCTGTATTCTAGTGCATTTTAACACCAAATTAGCACCAGATAATCCAAACTGGTTCTGTGAGATATAGTTCTGGCTCAATATAGATCAAAAAGGGGCCCAACATAAAAGTCATTGCAACAGTAATGTTTCATAGTATGTCTTGATCTTAATAGTCTTCTGGATTCTAGTGTGTTTTCTTCACCCAACAGGGCTCTGTGATACAAAGGGAACAATACACATTTAAATATTGTCAAATATTTGACAACTCAAAAAAAACAAACTATGATGAAGCATGGACATACAGTGGCTTGCAAAAGTATTCACCCCCCTTGAACTTTCCACATTTTGTCATGTTACAACCACAAATGTAAATGTATTTTAATGGGGTTTTATGTGATAGACCAACACAAAATTGTGCATAATTGTGAAGTGGAAGGAAAATGATACATGGTTTTTAAACATTTTTAAAAATAAAAAACAGAAAAGTGTGGTGTGCAAAAGTATTCACCCCGAGTCAATACTAAAACCAACTTTCCCTGCATTGACAGCTGCAAGTCTTTGCTCATTCCTTCTTGCAAAATAGCTCAAGTTTAGTCTGATTGGATGGAGAGTGTCTGTGAACAGCAATTTTCAAGTCTTGCCAAAGATTCTCACTTGGATTTAGATCTGGACTGTGACCAGGCCATTCACACATGAATATTCTTTGATCTAAACCATTCCATTGTAGCTCTGGCTGTATGTTTAGGCTCGTTGTCCTGCTGGAAGGTGAACCTCCGCCCCAGTCTCAAGTCTATTACAGACTCTAACAGGTTTTCTTCCAAGATTGTCCTGTATTTGGCTCCATCCATCTTCCCATCCAATGGATTGAACAGTGCTCTGTGAGATGTTCAAAGTTTAGGATACTTTTTCATATTCTAACCGTGCTTTATTAAACTTCTCCACAACTTCATCCCTGACCTGTCCGGTTGGGCTTGATGATGCTGTTTGTTCAACAATGTTCTCTAGCAAACCTCTGAGGCCTTCACAGATCAGCTGTATTTACACTGAGATTAGATTACAAACAGGTGGACTCCATTTACTAATTAGGTGACTTCTGAAGGCAATTGGTTGCACTGGATTTTATTTAAGTGTATCAGAGTAAAGTGGGTTATATACTTTTGCACACCACACTTTTCAGTTTTCTATTTTTAAAAATGTTTGAAAAACACTTTGTGTTCGTCTATCACATGAAATCTCATTAATATACAATTGAGTTTGTGGTTGTAACGTGACAAAATGTGGAAAAGTTCAAGGGGGGTGAACACTTTTGCAAGCCTCTGTATATGTTTCCAACTGAGCTGTGCACTTGAAAAAGGCATTTTAAAGAAAAGCATTTTCAAATATTAAAATAGAATAAAAAAATCCCAAATGCTTAGCCTGGCGGGGGGTGAACTTAAACCTGGCGGAAATCCTGATATGCAATGCTAACCCAATGCTTCATTTTACTGGCTAGCTTTAAAAAGCTATTCCCGCAAGACTTAGCTAGGCTAGCTCCTCAGCCTAGGCTTAAACATGTGATAGGCATCTCTACCTAATAATAGCACTTCCAGGCTACATACACTAGTATTTAGTAATGCAAAATTGCTAACTTAATAGACAGCTTGCTATATTAGCTACCTACTTCACACAACAGTAGGATGCCGGGTTGCACCTCAGTCAGTATTAAGTCCCCACTGACATGTGAGCATTTGAGAGAGAGTGTGTCTAAAATTGAATACTTAAATGGATGGAATGGACTTATTTTAACAACGGGAATGTGTTCTTAAAACTTAAGTTACCATCTATCTAGCTGCTATCAATTTATTCCATTATTTACTAAATACAATGAATCTAAATGACCTAGCCTAAACTGTAAATTGAAAACAAAATCTAGAAAGTTTTTTTAGCCCGTTTGCAAAAAATAAATGAAAAAAATACATTTAAAAAAAAACAGAACATATGGGCTAATGGCCATACAAAGTGTATTGAACATAAAAAGGGTTTAAAATGACTCTGGGAAAGCTTGCATGCCTTAATTGGAATCAATATTCTCCATCCAATGGCAGCGCAATGGCAGAGAGAACTTGTGTTTTAGCAACCACAAGGGCACTTAAGCATGCGTTCATACCACCCATCACTAGAGGGCAGGTTATCATGTTTTGCCAACCAGGAGTGCGCTTAAACTTGTTTTAACCACCCAAGAGAGCAATTAAGTGTTTTATTTTCACCGAAGAGGACAGTTTAGTGTGTTTTGCCAATGAGGAGGGCACTTAAAGACGCCCTTTTGCCACCTACATAGATAGTTTATATTTTAACCAGCCAAGAGGGCAGTTTAGTGTGTTTTGCCAACCAGGAAGCACGCATTTTTTCCTCCAAGAGGGCACTTTAGCACGCGTTTTTTGCCTCCCAAGAGGGCACTTTAGCACGCGTTTTTTGCCTCCCAAGAGGGCACATTAGCACGCGTTTTTGAGAAGGCAGTTGTATTTTGCCAACCAGGTGGGACCTTTAGCACGCGTTTTTGCCTCCCAAGAGGGCACTTCAGCACACGTTTTTGCCTCCTAAGAGGGCACTTTAGCACACGTTTTTGCCTCCTAAGAGGGCACTTTAGCACACGTTTTTGCCACCCAAGAGGGCAGTTTATCATGTTTTAACCAGCCAAAGGGGCAGTTTAGTGTGTTTTTTGCCTCCCAAGAGGGCACTTTAGCACACGTTTTTGCCTCCCAAGAGGGCAGTTTATCATGTTTAAACCAGCCAAGGTGGCAGTTTAGTGTGTTTTTTCCACCCAAGAGGGCACTTTAGCGCGCGTTTTTCAACAACTGGGCCACAAGGGGGGGCGACTGCCCCCCCTGCCCCCCTCCTGTGCACATCACTGTATTTAATCAACATTTAGACAGAAGTATTGGATGTATTCAGACTTTCTATGGGGTAGATGCTCAGTATTGATAAGACTTGGTCAGGAGCCAATAACTAGTTAATTGGGATATCCCTGCTGTGAATAGGAATATTTCTAATGGTAGAATATACAGATATATGTAATATATAGTAAACAGATAAGAGTTTCAATAAGTAAGTAAGCAATACAATTACATGATGTTAGAGAAAGACGGTTATAAAAGTAGTTAGAGCAGTAAAGCCGGTGTGTGTGTGTGCAGATGTTAGCAGCATTTACAGGGGCACTGAAGATCCTCATCAGGTGTCTCTGAGCCTCCTCGGTGGGACTGAGTGGTGCCTCCTACAGGTCAAAGCAGCAACACATAACATTGACGGCATATGATTTTTATTAAAAGATAAAAATAACAAGGCTTGTGTTTTGTGTATTAAGCACTTTAGCATATACTGTGTGTGTGTGTGTGTGTGTGTGTGTGTGTGTGTGTGTGTGTGTGTGTGTGTGTGTGTGTGTGTGTGTGTGTGTGTGGACTCAGTACTGATACTGTGGAAAATGAGAATTTCAAAAAAACATTTTTAAATATTCAGAACTGATGTTTTTGAAAATTTGGATATTTTTGACAGGACTAATATGGAGATATGATTTATTCCTCTTACAAATTAAAGACGCTCAGCATGTCAGCCACAACTGCCATGTCCACAAAGACCATTATTTGCAGTAATCCCAAATAAGGAGCAAATGTTGAAAAAGTGCTAGAAACAGCATGCAAAAATGAAAACAATTCCCACGCACAATAATAAAACTGTCTAGTTAAAAGAATATTTGCAAGACACAAATTGAAGTAAACAAAGCCAAGCATGTGGATGAGTACAGTGAGACAGAATATGTCTTAGTGCCTTGGTGAGCGGGCAAATCCCACTGCTAGTAGCAGATTCTATAAGTAGAAGTACAAGTTACTGTAGTGGTCAGACCCATATGTGTTTTGGATTAAACTAAGACCCAGTGAGGACTTGGCTGCACTAAATTAGTCCAAGTCCAAGACTGCTTTTTTGTTACAAGATCTGCAATGTTGAGTTCCTTGTAAGTTGTGTCATGTGCTCGTTGGTTGGCTTTGACTTCCTCCTCATTCAGCTATGTGTGATCTCATGAGCAAAATAAAAAAAATAACTACTGTCCTCCCTGTTTTGATAGTATACTCGTCCACACACACGTGTTTAAATCTCATAAATCTTATTGAGAAAAGAAGCTCCTAAAATCTTCAAAACCACAAAAATGTACAAATTTGCTGTTTTTGACTTGCTAATTTGACAGCAAAATCAAGCTTTTAAGGAAATGAGCAAGTTGAGTAGGAAATCAAAGTTTTATGACAGAAAGGTCACCACAAAATTATGGTGTGGGCGTACTTCCTACTCTCTCACCAACTACTGTAGAGGTGCCTAGTAGCAGGTGCTCAACAACAGAGGACTAGGTATGTTCCCATTAATAAAAGACAATAAGAACAATAAAAGTCTTGCCAATTTGCCAGTATAGAGCCCCACTGACAGAACAATAAAGACCAAAAAGTTAGACAGTTGAATAGACTGAGATTATGTACATGTGTTGTCTGGAAGCAAGCACCACTATATTCTTTTTTTTGCCAAACATGCATTTCCATTGGTCATGCACTTTCCACACCAAAGTCTCAAATGTTGACCAGACATGCTAAGTGTGGACACCCTACCTCTTGCTTACTGACACCAGGTTGTTGAATGGGAATGATGCCTGGAGGGGGAGACACTAGACCAGGATTGGCGAGGGGAGGCTGAAGGCTCTTAGGAGTTGTAAGTGGAGAGGGTTTAAGAGCTGGGATGAAACGTGATGGAGGAGAGAGGGAGAAAGGTCTGTGGGCCACTGACGTGGTAGAAGGAAGATTTGTTTGACAGGGTTTTGTGGCAGACACTGTTTTGGGTGTAGGTATGAAGGCAGGAGGTGGAGACAAAGGTGGGGGCCTGGGAGCTGGGATAAAGTCAACAAGCGGTGGGAGAGATAAAGGTCTAGACTGAGTCAATTTAGAAGAAGTTGGAGCTGAGCGCTCAGAAGCCATGCTGCCAGGGTTTACAGCAACCACAGGAGATTTGACTTCCTGTATGACTGGACCAGAGTTTGTAGCTTTGTGATTGACCTCTTGTGGATTCGGGGGTGATTTATCCCCTTCCTTTTCCTCTCTCGTCTCCTCCAACTCAATTTTTTCCTCTTTCTTCTCACTTTTCTTCTCTGACTCTATTTTTTCAGGTCGCTCATCCTTGCGTATACGTGGGCGGGGCTCTCTTGTCCTGCCTCTGACCATTAAGTTTGTCAATCCTCGTGAAATGTCATCTTTGTCTTCTGTTTTGATGACATCATGTTTAAAAGAGAACCCTGACATCACAGGGGGCTTAGACACTGAAGCTGGTGCTGGCACTGCTCCAACTGGTTCAGCATCAGGTTTCGCTGCTTCTAGAGTTTTGCCTGATTGTTGTGTTGACACCTCATCCTCTTTTGTGGGAACTACCTTCCTGACAACTCGACGAACCACCTTTACTACTTTTTTACGAGTCAAACCCTGGTCATCTGTGGTATCCATCTGGTGTGTGCTGGTGCCTGGAAGTTTGATGTTATTGGCGTTGGTACCATTGACCATGCTTTTGCCCATTAGGCCATTTTGTTCTCGTTCCCTGTTCATAACTGGCTCTGGGCTCAGAGCAGCTTGTTGTGCTGCAGGGCTTCTCAACTGCTCTTCTGTCTTTGACGGCGGCTCAGGGCTTTTGAAGCGCTGTGTCAACTTAACAGGTGCCCTGACTTTAGATGGGGAAGGACTCCTGACCCGGGCGGAGGATTCTGCAGAGGAAACTGGTTGGGGACTTTTTGCCCGGAATAACCGACTGCCAGGGTCTAGAGCTGGCACTGACTTGGCCTGGTTGAGCTGCCCATTACTGTCTGGCTACTCATAGAAAGGAAAGAGAGGAGGTATAAGAATGGTAATGATGAAAGAATATTCAAGCATCATGTCTTTATGGCAACAACATTCAAAGTACAGATATGCTACATTGGGCTGAAATTGTCTACCGTCATTGTGGACAACTAGTCAAGAATTTTTTGCAGCTTAGATCATTTCCATGAGGTGTCCAGAACAACATACTAAAAGTCCTAAGAAATCCTAGTTGAGGAAATATGTTAAATTCTCATCAATCCGAGATGTGTGCCAACAAGGCCAGGCAACAATACACCCCAATGGGGCTATTTTTTTCCTTTACTCCTATCAAAATGAAACTTTACACAGTGAAAGTACCCATGAAAAGTAACATTTTATGTATAGCATATGCACTTATCGAAAATGCCCAAAATACACCCAAAAGTAACTTTTTTTGTATTACAAGTTTCTTTTGAAATGAATTTGAATATGCACATGAGCTCCACACTTATTGAATATGTCCTAATTTGTATAGGCAGAAACACCATTCATGTTTATGACAAATACATCTTCATCCAATCATCCTATTACCAATGGGTGATGGCAATGCTGCTTTTAGACTGGCCTCTAACCTGAAAACTGCCTGGCTTGGTAGTATCTGCCAGGGGTATAACCCCCACCAGTATAGTCTTCAGGGTCACGGAGGAACACAAGCCTCCCCACCACGACAAGGTAGCAACAACAGGGCAGGGTTTTTTTGTGTGTTTTTTATCTCAGCATATCCCGTGATTCATCTTTTTCGCCCCTATACAGTGATACTAGAGCTTTTTCACCTACTGCAATAATGATGCCTGTTCCCACATTTTCCTGTGACTGGCTGAACACCTTAGCTTGTTTGAGAAAGCTAGGATCATTCTTTACTTTTTTCAGTGCCATTATGCCAAATAGACGAGATGTAAAATCTAGGAATGTGAATCTTTGGGTGTCTCACGATTCGATTCGATTCCGATTCTTAGGGTCACGATTCGATTCAAAATCGATTCTCGATTCAACCGAGTCTTGATTCAACCAAATCTCGATTCAAAGACTGATACAATGCATAGTGTGTTAAGGCAAATTATGGTATCAAAACAATACAGTTTGTATAAGATAATGTGATTTTTAAATAAACTGATTCCAATGATGTAATCACACAAAGGCAAACTTAAGATAAAAGGTAACATCTATTTACGGTCACATTATGCTATATAAGAAATGAGAACTTCCTCCATGAAATGCGCAACAGCACAACTTTAATAGCGCAATCTGCTGCAGAATGAAGAAAGCAAGCCCTTAAAGAGTGTGTTTTGACTAGATGAATATGGGTTTTGAAAAAGTTGCTGTCTCTCTGCTTGGAAGGAAGGTGCTGGCTACACTATGTGTGGATGTTATGACCTGCACCTTCTTTTTGTGCACTTCTGTTTGACATTGTGCCTGCAGTGCATGGCTGCCCTTGTTTGCATAGTTAATAGCCGCTTATATACTGGGCAGCAAGCCGCCAATTTGACCATCCTTTTTGCGGCTCGGTCCGCGGATTTAGACAGAAGCCGGTAAATTGGGGGTCTGTCCTGGTCCTCCAATTTGCCACCTCGGAGGGTACACTTTTATCCAACTCCATTCCGATCTAAATCCGAGACGTCGCTCAATCCAGAAATTGCGTGAGATGGGCGGAGGTGTGGATGACCTGCACTGTTGTGCGCCCCACAGCTGAGGAGTTTTAAAACTAGGAAACAGCTGATCACAGCAGTCAGTCCATCACTTCATCCGCGGACGTCAAGACGAGCAACTGGATCACTGCTGAGATCCAGGAGATGCTAGCGTCTCCTCGGTCTCTGAAGCTGCCTTCGCTGTTAGCTTGTTGTTGTAGCGGCTAGCTAGGAACGGTCGCTACTTTCAAATTAAGAGCCCCCCGCTAAGAACCCAGTTCTAAACTCCAATGGGGTGCAATGTCAAGCTCTTATTTTGAAGACAAATTCCTTCTCTTTCTTTCCCCAAGCTTGCTGCAACGCTGTGTACGGAAGCTCGTGGGGGCACACAGAGAGACGGGGGAACGTTAATAAAAAATCTATTTTTTTTTAAGTTTATAAAGAGGAGATTGTCACACACCTTGGGACCCAGTAACTCCTTTGTCTGCTTTATGCACCATATCCGTCTTGTTTTTGTTGCTTTCTTTGGTTCCGGTGCCAGAAACAGCTCCTGTGCATTCAGATCAGCATGATGCAACAAAGTGTGGCTTCAAATTTATCGTGTTTATGCATAAGTTAACTTACTAAATGGACATGAATGTGTTATTATTTGGCCCCTGTTTTTTCCACTTGTGACTTTATGGCTTTTTGGCCATACGTCAATTAGGCCTAGTGTTGAGCTCATTTTTATATCTAGAAACTGTTAAAACAAAAATGTCACTTTTCATGTGTGCTTTCACTGTGTGAGATTTTCATAGGAGTAAAGGAAAAAATAAGCCCATTAGGGTGTATTTTGGGCATATGCAATTAGTATATTGCTCATTTGCATATTCAAATTCATTTTCAAATAAACTTCTAATACAAAATGTTTTACTTTTCATGTAGACTTTAATTGTGTAAAAGTTTTATTGTGGTAGGAGTAAAGGAAAAAATTAAGCCTATGCGGCTATATTTTGGGTAGCCTATATTCGATTAGTGTATAACTCATTTGCATATTCAGATTCATTTTCAAAGAAACTTTGTAATACAAAGAATGTTACTTTTTCATGGATACTTTCATTGTATAAAGTTTTACTTTGATAGGAGTAAAGGAAAAAAATAGCCCCATTGGGGTTTATTGTTGTCTGGCCTTACTGGCACGCATCTTGGATTGATGAGAATTAAACATATTTGCTCAACTAGGGTTTCTTAGGACTTTTAGTATGTTGTTCTGGACACCTCATAGAAAAGATCTATGCTGAAAAAAATCATTTACAATTTGTTCTATTTTTGGCTCCAAAATGAGTTACTTTGCCTGGACTAAACAGTTATTTAAGACAAGTACTAGAAAATAGGTGAAGACTAACTCTTACCCCCTCAAACCCTTTGATGATAAAACAGAATCTTTAAGCTTTATAAAGTCAGGCTTCCACTGCTGTTCAGTTTACATCACAGATCAATTTGACTTGACTTGATTTTTTTTTATTTTAAACCAGAACTACAAAAATTGTCTGACTGTGCAATAGAGGCATGGAAATTTCTCGATTGTAAGATGCATAAAAATAAAAAAGGAAATGTCCTGACTTCCTGTACAAATCCTTTTTTGTTGTTTTGATTGTTACAAACCAGGCTAAAAAAAATCTTAAAAACATTTTTTTTTTTTTGTTATAGCAACTCATGATCAACCCATATCAATTACGGGGTGTAAATCAACAACTCTCAGTTTAAGCCCCGCCCCTTCAAAGTACAGATACGGATACAGATTATTTGGTTGGTTAAACAAATACAGATAAAGATAACAATAGTGTTGTACTCTTCATCTCTTTGTTGATAGGTGAATTGTTATCAAAATGTGAGGCCGGTGAAGATTCACACCTCTACTGTGTAGAAGAGCAGCCAGTTGCTTATTACATCCCTCATTGACCTCCGGAGGAAGAACCTTGAAATCCCACTATAGTATCCTATACTAGTAAGGTTTGCAGGGCACTTCATATGCTTTGAAGAAGCCACAATGTCTAGGAGAATGACCTGCTGCTTAACAGCAGAAAATATTCTTATATGCACAAGTAATAGACACATTTCTCTAGAACCCTCTATGACTAGCTGGATGGTCTTCAGTCATATATTTATTGAGACGGCACATAGCCTTCTGGAGAACTGGTTGATTTTATCTGACTAAAAATGTTTTTTTATGACATGACTCTGACTGCCAGAAACATACAACATGTACACCACTAACTAATAAAGGACAGAATTTACTCACACTTTTGCTTTCTGGCTTGTTTTCTTCCTTGATCTAAACGTGTTGATATAAAGACAGAAAGATCAAAACCTTGACACCACATGAAGCTGTTGTTTACCACAAACCATGCAGACCTTGAAAAATAGGTACAAAAATTGTCTATTAGCTATCTTTTGCATAGAAATTATTTTTGTATTATAAAAATCTCTTTCATTAGAAGTGCATTCAGTCCTACTATTTGAAGAAAATTATGCAGCTGCGGCATTGTAAGTACACAAGTGGTACAACGGGGCCAGCAAATGTGGCAACAATGGTAACATATGAGTCAAAGTCATCAAATTCTTAGTGTGATACAGGCCACATGTATCTAAAGACGTTAATAGACAGTGTAAAACATTGGAACACCATGCAGTGTGAGAGCGTTATGAAATGTCCAAATGAGACTTCCCTTTTGTTCCCAGAAGGAAAAGCGAGATGAGAATGCCATGTTGGCTGATCTGCTGTCATGGGCTGTGATGAATGAGACGAGAGCAGGAGGAGGTGGAGGGAAGCTAGGAAGAATGGTGAGAATGCAGATGATGAATAGGAACAAGGATCTTAAGGCAACACTCGCAAAAGTGTAAGCAGAGCTACATGTTGATGGCCAGGCAATGGATAGGGTCTCAGAGAAGTAGAGGATGAGCAGGAAATTAGAGTAGGTTTAGAGAAATGAAAACAGAAATTGCAAAGTACCTCAGACTAACAAAATCTAAATTTTTGTGCAAAGCAATCAAAAATCATCCCAGTGATACCTGTTGCAAAAGGATCTTAAACACTTCTGAATGGTTAACAAAAATAAAGGCATATTAGCGAGCTAATCTTGACCCTGGTATCTTTAAAAGAGCAAGAAAGAAATGCCAAAAGCTCTTAGAATGTCTACAAACGTAATGAACCCACAAACGTAATAAAAATCTGCAGCATTTAATGCAATAAACCCACAAATGTAATACATTTTCCACAAATGTAAGAGCCGCTGCCTACTACAAACGTAACACGCGATTTCCCACAAATGTAATAACTATTACGTTTGCAGGGATTTATTATGTTTGTGGGGACGGGAACATTTTTATTGTAAGAACTTCCCACAAATGTAATAATACAGTGAATAATGGTCGTTGTGGTGGTTTTGTGGCATATAAATATCTCGTTTAAACAGATTTAGTTCTTTGCATTAGCAAAATGCTTCCTGTTAATGAGGATCATCTCTCTCTCTCTTGCCGCTGTCCGCAGTGCTGCGCATCACTACCTGCATGAATGTGTTACATCCAAATGAGTTGGAAGCAGCAGCAGCTTGTTCCCAGACTGGTCTTACATGAAGAAAATGAGTTTTGGGCTGTTCGGGGGTTTTATGTGTTTCAGAATTAATACAATCCCAGCTTTAATATAGGCCCTAGTCAACATTCAAATGATAAGCTGTACTTTAGAAATTAGTTTAGTAACGTTTGGTCGGAGGCGTTTCCCCCAAACACCTGTTAATTGACAGACTGAATAGAGTTTACTGACAGAGGAGACAGATTGTGGTTGACAGAGGGAGACAGCTAGCATGAAAAAAAATCATTTCCGTGAGGAAAACACTGCCTGACATTTAAATCTAAATTCCCATTGGCAATAAAAATCTGAAGAAATCTGGATATATTGCTCTTGTAAACACAACACTTATCAGTCTATAGGCAAGAATCTAAATGGTTATTAATTCAATTCATTTCAAATTTGCTTTAATGGCATGAATGCCACAACAACATTATTGCTAAAGCACCAAGAACCACAAAAAGAGCACCTAGCACAGTACCGTTACTTGTGTGATGTGTGAGGGATGGAAATCAGCACCTGCCACCCGCCAAATACGGGTGAATTTGTGTGCTGGCGGGTGAACTGAATCAGTTTATTCCAGTCAGTCATTCCAGTCAGATTTGATCCAGTTTATCTTAATGATCTCTAGTTAGGGCATAACAGTGCGCTTTCCATGACCCTAGAGTTAGATCCAGTCAAATTATATGTTTCTGATTGGACCAAAGTGTCAGCTGGACTTCAGAAGGGCCGGAATTCAAACACTACAAGAACGGCCGTAAGCGGTCATTTGGACCGCTAGATAATAAACTCTATATTCTCTCATGTAAATACCTTATTGAGTGATGAATGCATTCAATGAAATAACACCAAAATGTACATTTTCACAAGTTTAATTATACATTTATCAATATTCATATCATCGCACATATTAAAATGCAATTCTTGCATATTTACACAAGAATTTAATAGAGAAAACTCAGAACACGAAAAAAAACAATTAAAAGCAACTTATTTGATTATGAAACATTTTATTTTAACACTTAATAATATATGATAAAAAATAATAATAATCGAAAAAGCTTGAAACGAGCTGATATAAAACAAAGAGCCGTTTTGATCACTGGTCACACACTCCACAGATTACCTCCGCTCTCCTCGCACAGTTACCACACTGGCTTGTGACGTTTGGTTCCGGTTGCAGCTCTTTCGGACCGGCACTGCCTCCGTCTCCGTGTCTGCTGCGGTGATGGTTCCGCTGCTGCCCACCTTGTGCCGACTGCCGCGGCCGCTTTCCCCTCCATGTATTCTGCCCTCAGCTCCTCTGCAGCTGCTGCAGGACTTTCCTCCGGGCTCTCCTGATGCTGGTGCTCCTTGAATAAGATGCGGGCATTGATCCCAGCCAGGTCGAGGATGTTATAGAAGACCGCCACCAGCCATCTTCATGAACCGCCTTTGACGGAGTACGCCCTCATCATCTGGTCCAGGTCCACGCTGTACTTGGTGTTGTTGTAGTACATCACAGACTCTGGTGTTGCCTTCGCCCCACTAAAGCTGCCCACACCTGTGTGCAGGTGCTCAGGATGCAGACATTCTTCCTTGGCTTTCCCTGGTACACAGTCAGAGTCGCAGCACTTTAGCACTTTCAGGTTGAACAGCTCCGCTCGCTGTTTCACGGAGAGGAACTCCCGTTTGTGTTTGACCATGGTGCCAACCAGGCTATCTAATACAACTATATAATAATTCACTTAGATTTTTTGTGCTTCCCCGTGAATTTACTTGTAACAATGAAACCCTGGGAAATGATGTGCGGTTAATATAACCGCTTATGGCCGAAATAGGTAAAAACATAATCCGTTGTGACAGCGGAGCGCAGAGTCAGCAGCTGGATTCTGCGCCCACGGTCAGCAGTATTAGTAGGTGTATAGGCAAACAAACAAACCACCACAACGACCATTATTCATAGCATTATTACATTTGTGGGAAGTTATTACAATAAAGAAGATTTTCACTTCCCCACAAACGCAATAAATCCCTGCAAACGTAATAATTATTACATTTGTGGGAAATCGTGTGTTACGTTTGTAGAAGGCAGCGGCTCTTACGTTTGTGGAAAATGTATTACATTTGTGGGTTTATTACATTAAATGCTGCAGATTTTTATTACGTTTGCGGGCATTATTACATTAACAGGCGTTACTGAGGGTCATGCATATATGTGGTCTGGGCTCTAGACCAAATGCATCCCCTGATAGTAATGTACAGGATTACTGCTTTGAGACATTTTCATGATCATGTTAAGTATATTATCTCTACCTCCGCCCAGAACATCAAACGATTACGTTTAATTCATTTGTTTATTTCATTCATACAGTCTAGCAAACTTGAATCACATGTCTACTCAGCCTGAACCTAATCATCAGGCCAGAGGAAAGAGGTAGGATCAAAGAGTTCTGACCAACAGAAGAGCAGGAGCATTAGTTTGAACCAAACCACGATTAGAACTTTGAGTCAGAGAATATGCTGATACGTACCATGAGACCAGAGGGGGACCATTTAGAGAAGGCCCAAACATTTCAGCATTTCAAATGTTATACTTCATTCATTTCATTTAATAATTATTCTCTTCTAAGTTGGCCTCATTTTCTATTAAATTTGCTTGAGAAATTTAACGGTTACTGTCCTGAAAAAATCAAAACTGAGTTTCTTTTTAACAGATTTTTTGTTTTGTTTTCTCTTGGCAGAGAAAAGGTTAGTGCTGGCACACTCATTGGTTAGGCCTTGATTACCAGGACAGAAGGCTATAGCAGAATGTGACTGTTTGGAAAGTGACAGGTGAATTAAGCCGTCACATTTTCATTCATAGCATATTCACTAGTAGACGAAGCAGTGAAGCTAGTTCATTATGTCTGCACAATGCAGGCCAGATCGAAATTGTTGGCTAGCTTGATAGCGATGCTTTTTTTAAGGCCCACTCAGACATTATATCCAAATAACTGATGATTATTTACTAATTATCTTATTGTGTTAATATTTCGTCAAAGCACACTAAGTAAAAGTAAACTACAATAGTGTTGCAATATTGAAATTGAGGTACAGTATTGTATAGTATATGTGATATTTCATTCTTTCGCCCAGTCCTAGCATTTATGATGTGCAGTATCAGTATATCATGTATCAAAATATAGCCTGAAAATATCGCTTCATTATTTAAGCTGTATCCATAAACAGTTCACTGTATACTTCAAGGCACAGTATATCACCATCAATATGAGAATATAGATAAATAAAGTTGCGTGCTCTGGTGATGTTTCCATATCACCATTATATGAAACAACCAACAAACTTAAGGAGAGTCTTTAATGTTCAAAAGCTACAGTATATTTGTATCTGCCAATTGCTCCCACCTGTAGGTACTGTAAATATGACTTCATGTGATCGTCAGGCGATCAGTACTTAGTTTTATACCTACCTTCATTAGAAAAACAATTCTACCACAGTGTGAAATGGGATATTCTTTTTTGCAATAGCAGTCACACACAAAGTTAGTGTAAGGTCTCTGCCTTGAACTAGTATAATTAATCTGTACACAAAGCAGAACAAAGCTGTCCTTCAAAAATTGAACTTTGGCTAGAGGTCTCTGGCTTGATAAGCCCCTCCAGGCCAACCTTTACTGGGTATGGGACAGTGTCCAGGTCTGGCTCAGGGTTAGTGGAGTTTATCAGTGGTCACTGAATTAGCACATTGACTAACAGGTTTATTTTTGGATAAGACACTGGTACTGTAGGATTGTGAGCTGCAGAAATACCGACAAGGAAATTAAAACAGGCATAGGTACGTGCTACGTCATAAATCAAACATCACAAACATCTTGTTATTAATACTAAGTGGTAAAATGTTGTCATGTTCCTTGAGCCATTCCTTAACATCGAATGTGTTCGGGTAGGGTACATTGTCCTGCTGGGGAGTAGCCCTGGTATCCCAGCAATACATTGAATTGTAACAAGATCAACTGTAAGGCCAACTACTATATACAGCCATAGCATTTTACCACAGTTCACACATAAACTCAAATAACAAACCACAGAAGAGACAGTGAATACTTTTATAGCACAGTGACAATATACTGTATGATACACAGCCACTAATTTAGGAAGTTGCTGGGTCAAATGAGAGCACTCACTCATTTATGACATCACCTTACAAGAAAGAACAAGGCAACTTCACACATCAACCGCATTTATGAAAGCTGGGTCAATATTCAACACTAAAATCTACAAAAGCTCAAAACCTTCAAAGGCATTGTCTGTTGTGTCTCTACAGTGTATCTTCTAATACATTATGAACTACTTCAAAGTTCCCTCAAGCTGCCACACAAATAGAAGTACTTGAATTGAACAGAATTCATGATTTCTTCAATCATTTAACTTCCATAACCTCAATATCACCCTGTGTCTTCTACTCATTACTTATAGAACAGCCAGGGAAACATTTTTTGCAGTATTAGATGCTATATGAGGATAAACTAAGACTTCATTGTACGCCTTTAACTCTTTGCAGCAGACTGTTCTTTTCTCTAAAAAGGCTCTACACTTCAGTGCAATTTGGGCCGCATTTTTTCTGTCTGAATCGACCTGAGCATGACATGATGCTGAGCATTAACCCTGATTACTGAGATATTCAGTGTAGAAGACCACAAAAGGGCATTGTTCTACACACAAGGATAAGAAATACAAAATGTATATACATTCTATATCTCTGGTTACACACATATTCATAGAGCACTGGTATATGTGGCTTACGTTCACACCTACTATTGAAAGCAATTGTTATTCAAAAACAAAACATCCTGCCATACTTGCTATCATGTACAATAAATGCCTTTTTGGAGAGGTATTACTTGGCTCACATGAGGTCTACAAATGGACGTGCCTGATAATAGTTTAGATGTTAGTCTATCCCAGGGTATATTATATGGCTGCCTGAGGGGAATGGAAGGGATAGATTTCATGTCTACATAGCAAAAAAGAAAGCTTATACGTGGCACCCCACTAGAATCAAGCAGTTCCCTTTCTGCTGTTGGTAATATCGGGGATAGAGGACTATCCAACTCAATCCTCAATATATCTCAACATACCCAGGGATAAAAAGACCTCATCCAAAATGTTTTCTAAAAGACGTGCTCTAAATATTTGAATGTTTTCCTTTGAGCCCTCTGCTGTCTACTCAGTGTTAGATTTGACATTTGTCAGTCCATACTATTCAGTAATCCAATTCCAATAGTGCAAACCCTAGATCAACCTTTTATTTCTATTTTAAAGTGTTTATTGCATTACTAAGGTGACATGCTTGTTGATGCCAGCTTGTTATAGGCATCACTGTGCACTGAAACAATTATTCCCATTTAAATCTGAACAGATTTTGAAGCCAAGTTTAATGTTTCTTTGACCAGCATTGCGTGATTTCTTGTATTCTTGTCCAACTGCTGAGAGGTATCTGTGTCTCTTTCGGCCCTTTCCAGTCTGCTTGAACCAAACCACTGTACAGCATTTTGTACTTCATGTACAAAATATTTTGGCTGAACCCTTCATACAAAATAACATCTATTTATTAAGAGGACTTTCTACAACCTAAATGCATGAAAGACCATGCAAAATACAGAGCAGCCATCTGACTGAATTGATCAAGCCTTTGTGGTAGATGGTTCCAAACTTTTAAATGGCGCTATGGAGTTAAGACCTTATCAGAGGGCCCTGACTAATGACATGTTTCATATTGTAAATGCTACTTTCTGTGGGGAAATCACTCAAGCTACCCCCCTCAGCTAACTGTAATCTAAAAATAGTGCCACCATCTGTGGAGCCTCAAGGCCCCGAGGCTGTCAAGGATTTTCCATTAAAAATCCCACTTTGTGTGAAAAGTTATCTAAAATTGCTCTACCTGTCAGTGAAGTAATTCCACAACTCCTGTATCCAAATAGTCCTCACAAGTCACCGATCAAATCAAAAACTGGTCAGAGTCGAGGAGATCTGAGAAAACGGCAGGAGACACACAGAGTGGAGAGTGAAACAGCAGAGCTGAGAGGGGGAGCATGCTGATAGGCTGGCTATTCCTGACAGCGGACAGACAAGAGATGTGGGGACAGCTGTTGTGATATCAGGGTGTTGAGGAGCAGTAAAAATAGGAGCCTCTGCTTTCCAGCCTTGAGAGTTCTGCCATGAGCTGCCCCCACTATCCTCATAGTCCAATCAGAGGCCACACTGTTCAACCACACATGCTGTTGCAGTTGCTGTCATCTCAGCTGTTACTGTGTGTGCAAACGTGTCTCCATGTGTCCATATGAAAGCAAACGCAGCTAAGGGTCTGTTAATGTAATTGAGAACAAATTGGGTCCAACTGATTGTCTTGTATGTCAGTAATACTAAAACATAGGACTTGGAAGTTGACATCAGAGTGCACTCAGGTTATTCAGTACTGGTGTTTGTGTTTGCATATGGAGCTATGATAGAGATAAAACTTTTGGCTTCAGTAATCAATGAAAAAAATAAATCTATTGATTATTATTTGAATCAATAAAAATGTTGAAAGCAGTAATAAGACTAGCAGTGTTTTAGGACCAAACAAGATGAAAATTATAAAGGAAAGTTGCACATTGCTACTTGGCTACAAATAATAACTGTACAGTCAATATATTGGTTATTGGGCTTAATAAACAGGGAACAACATTATCATGCTGACATGCTGGATTTTAGATTCAAAATTAATTTAATTCTCATGATGCAACTTTAATTGCAGTTCCCTAAGCTACACACGTGCCAGAAAAAAAATGTCATGGTGGAGCGCTGGAGTCTCACAGCCTGGGGAATGAAGCCGCTCGGTAGTCAGGTGGTAAAGCTGCAAATACTTTTTTCAAATACTTCTCTTTTGTCAGATGGCAGCAGAATGAACAGATTGCGGCTGGGATGGATGTTGTCTTTTAGTATCTTTTCGGCCTCTTCGAGCTTACTAATATCATTTATGCTCTGTAAATGGGTACTAGGGATGTGAATCTTTGGGTGTCTCACGTTTCGATTCGCTTCCGATTCTTAGGGTCACGATTCAATTCAAAATCGATTCTCGATTCAACCGATTCTCGATTCAAAAATTGATACAATGCATAGTGTGTTAAGGCAAATTATGGCATCAAAACAATACAGTTTGTATAAGATAATGTGATTTTTAAATAAACTGATTCCAATGATGTAATGACACAAAGGCAAACTTAAGTGTTCTTGAGTGTTTTGAAAGGTGCTTCTTAAATAAAATGTATTATTATTATTATTAAGACAAAAGGTAACATCTATCTATGGTCACATTATGCTATATAAGAAATGAGAACTTCCTCCATGAAATGCGCAACAGCACAACTTTAATAGCGCAATCTGCTGCAGAATGAAAAAAGCAAGCCCTTAAAGAGTGTGTTTTGACTAGATGAATATGGGTTCGAAAAAGTTGCTGTCTCTCTGCTTGGAAGGAAGGTGCTGGCTACACTGTGTGGATGTTATGACCTGCACCTTCTTTTTGTGCACTTCTGTTTGACATTGTGCCTGCAGTGCATGGCTGCCCTTGTTTGCACAGTTAATAGCTGCTTATATACTGGGCAGCAAGCCGCCAATTTGACCATCCTTTTTGCGGCTCGGTCCGCGGATTTAGACAGAAGCCGGTAAATTGGGGGTCTGTCCTGGTCCGTCAATTTGCCACCTCGGAGGGTACACTTTTATCCAACTCCATTCCGATCTAAATCCAAGACGTCGTTATGCCGGAAATTGCGGAGGTGTCAATGACCTGCACTGTTGTGCGCCCCACAGCTGAGGAGTTTTAAAACCAGGAAACAGCTGATCACAGCAGTCCGTCCATCACTTCATCCGCGAACATCAAGATGAGCAACTGGACAGCTGCTGAGATCCAGGAGATGCTAGCGTCTCCTCGGTCTCTGAAGCTGTCTTCGCTGTTAGCTTGTTGTTGTAGCGGCTAGCTAGGAACGGTTGCTATTTTCAAATTAAAAGCCCCCGCTAAGAACCCAGTTCTTAACTCCAATGGGGTGCAAGTCAAGCTCTTATTTTAAAGATAAATTCCTTGTCTTTCTTTCCCCAGGCTTGCTGCAACGCTGTGTACGGAAGCTCTTGGGGGCGCACAGAGAGAGGGGGAAACGTTAATAAAAATCGATTTTTGAAGTTTATGAATCGATTCAGAATTGTGGATGATTAGAATCCCGATTCTTATGTGAATCGATTTTTTTCCCCCACCCCTAATGGGTACCAGTGATTTTCTGGATGGGTTTAATCAATTAACGTATTAACGTTCCCCCGTCTCTCTGTGCGCCTCCACGGGCTTCCGTACACAGCGTTGCAGCAAGCTTGGGGAAAGAAAGACAAGGAATTTATCTTCTTGACATTGCACCTCATTGGAGTTTAGAACTGGGTTCTTAGTGGGGGGCTCTTAATTTGAAAGTAGCGACCGTTCCTAGCTAGCCGCTACAACAACAAGCTAACAGCGAAGACAGCCTCAAAGACCGAGGAGAGGCTAGCATCTCCTGGATCTCAGCAGCTGTCCAGTTGCTCATCTTGATGTTCACGGATGAAGTGATGGACTGTCTGCTGTGATCAGCTGTTTCCTGGTTTTAAAACTCCTCAGCTGTGGGGTGCACAACAGTGCCGGTCATCCACACCTCCGCCTATCTCACGCAATTTCCGGCATAACGACGTCTCGGATTTAGATCGGAATGGAGTTGGATAAAAGTGTACCCTCCGAGGTGGCAAATTGACGGACCAGGACAGACCCCCAATTTACCGGCTTCTGTCTAAATCCGCGGACCGAGCCGCAAAAAGGATGGTCAAATTGGCGGCTTGCTGCCCAGTATATAAGCAGCTATTAACTATGCAAACAAGGGCAGCCATGCACTGCAGGCACAATGTCAAACAGAAGTGCACAAAAAGAAGGTGCAGGTCATAACATCCACACATAGTGTAGCCAGCACCTTCCTTCCAAGCAGAGACAGCAACTTTTTCAAAACCCATATTCATCTAGTCAAAACACACTCTTTAAGGGCTTGCTTTTTTCATTCTGCAGCAGATTGCGCTGTTAAAGTTGTGCTGTTGCGCATTTCATGGAGGAAGTTCTCATTTCTTATATAGCATAATGTGACCATAGATAGATGTTACCTTTTGTCTTAATAATAATAATAATACATTTAATTTAAGAAGCGCCTTTCAAAACACTCAAGAACACTTAAGTTTGCCTTTGTGTCATTACATCATTGGAATCAGTTTATTTAAAAATCACATTGTCTTATACAAACTGTTTTGTTTTGATGCCATAATTTGCCTTAACACACTATGCATTGTATCAAATTTTGAATCGAGAATCGGTTGAATCAAGAATCGATTTTGAATCGAATCGTGACCCTAAGAATCGGAATCGAATCGAATCGTGAGACACCCAAAGATTCACATCTCTAGTGTTTACCTCATTTTAATAGCACACCATCCAGTAGTTGAGACATTTCAGTATGGAACACATTACTGACTAACATGCCTCACCTAAAGCCACAGAAACACTCAAATTTAACAATAAACTGCAGACAATGGTTTATTTAACACCCAGACTGTAAGAGGCAGTACTTAACACTGCATGTCATATGTGTTGTGCACTCGTAGGTGTAGTTATTTAATATCAAAAAAGTCAGGTGTGATCTGGGAAGACCTAGGGCAGCCTACCTATGACCATGTCATCGTGAAATACGTCTCTACAGAATCTTCTTGCTGAGATCCCAAGTAACAGAGTTTTCATGCAGACATCCAGAATTCATACTATCTGTAGCCCCATCAACTGGCTGCACTATTAGAACTGGACAATTTATGCATTACAGTTAATATGTTGACAACAAATTTCTATCAGATTTATTATAGACTGAGATTTACAGCACTGATAGCTAACTGGAAAAAAAAATCCTCTGGTTTCACTATTCAACTTGCTGTTGAATAGTGAAACCAGAGGATTTTTTTTTCCAGTTAGTGATTTTAGCTGCTGCTGACTGTTCTTCCTGAAAAGATCTGAGTTATGATGGTCTTTGCACCTTGCTAGTTCTAGTATATCGAAAGACAATAGGGTTGTGAGGCTACATCCTGGTAACATACCTTTGAATTTCGTCCAAACATCATTTAGCAATACAATCCCACGTCCAGTGATGCTGCCGTCTGAGCCATATCCGACCAAAACCCTTCTCCCCGTTTCATGAGCTCTGCCATTCTGCTTTTCCTACTATCTGTTTCAGTACATACACGGAACTATAACAATCTATTCATCTAGATTCACATGTGTTGTAAGATGCATTGTCTTCCTGTGTGAAATTGCTGTGAAGCAGGGAACAGGAAGTGTGAGAATTTAGAGAAGGCAGCTCAAAAAAAAGCAGAAGCATAGAAGAATACACAGACTTTCCTCACTGCTGGTGATGAATGAAAAACTGCTCACTATTTTCTTTAAATGCTGCTGCATCTCGAAACTTAAGTACTTGTAATAATGACTTTTTTTTCCAAATGAAAAATTCACTATTAGGAGATGTATTATACAGAAGATCTCTGAACTGGTGTCAGTGCATCAGTTTTACACCAATCAAACGTATGCGTTCTTGCAGCAATGAACAGGCACCAACCTTTCACTTGAATAAGTTTTCAAGTTGTAATTACAAAGCCACAGGTTACTGTTGGATACAAATACCAGACTAAGGACCCGTTAATTGGGAACTGGACAGCTTGTCCAATTTGGGTAAAAAAATTTTTTTTAAAAGATTTAGTTTAGTTTGTGGGCCGCTGTTAAGGTTAGGGTTGGGCTTAGGGTTAGTATAAGGCAAGTAGTGGCTTTGTTAGGTCACCAGGAAATTGCTAGTCAACATGTCACCAGAGTAACATAATTGAATGCGCATGTGTGTGCGTGTGTATGTTCATCTGCTGTATATATGTTCAATGTTCATCTATATAAATTAAATTTATCTTATTGCTGAATACAATTTGTCAGAGTTTCTTTTGTAATGTTAGTTATCATGTATTTTCTGAAAGAAGAATTTCTACCAAACAATTTTTTGTTATTTTAGGAAATAAAACTGGAGCTGGAATGAGACTACAGGACTTATTCCCTGGCCTGAAAACATTGCAATGTGAGGTGTGTGTATCCATGTAAGACTGCAATAAGGAGCGAAGGGGGAATACCATACTCAATTTTCATTTAACATGCCAGGACTATTGGAATGATCACCTTGTTCTGCCTGGCTTCAAGCAACAGGACTAGTAGTCTTAATGAAATAGCTTTATACCTAGGGTTGGAACAAAATATCAATACGTAAAAAGTGGTTGCTTGAGCCAGTTGAAGGTATGGTATACATGCACGTGATCAGAGTTGTACTACCTCTGCCTCATTTTGAGCCAAGTAAAATTCTGACTTGAGTGATTACCGAACAAACAGCGCAGTGATGCTTTCTCAGTCTCCATACATAAAGGACATATATCCTCAGTATATCGTATATCCCAGTTGTAGCAGATATTAACCACTGCCAGATTTGCTGCAACACTATTCCTTTCCCATCACCTTTGCTTTTGTACCACAAGATGGAGCCAGAGGACTGGGAAAAGCTCTACATGCTGTTGACATGTTTCAACCGCACAGAGCCTCCATTATTTCCCAACCGATGCCATGATATGCTAGAGAGGGAACAGCAAAATGATATTGATAAGGTGCAAAAAAATCTTGCTGTGAAATGAATGGAGTGACAGCTTTAGTACAGCTGACAGAGGGGAGAAGGAGTGGGAGGGGGAGGGGTGTATGTTGTATAGGCTGGGAAATGGAAGGCAGGTTACAGAAAAGGGTGGGGTAAGAAGCGCACATAGAGAAATGCAGTGATGTAACACTGCGTTCAATAGTGACAACAAGTATTATGAATGACAAAGAAATATGTCAGCCACAAGGGCTGGTGTAAAGTCAGCTTAGAAGAAGGCACAAATCTGTAAGTCTTGAGCTTTCCATAAACTATTCTGCTTTTAACAGGAGGAACTGAGAGGAAAACACAGACAGAAAAAAAAGTGTATTTAATGCTCAAAACCATTTACTTGGTATAGCAAACTATACCTTAAAAGGATATAATATGGATAAATATGCAGTGAATAACTTTACTCTGGTAAGAGGAAGTAGCAGATTTACACTCACTATGGAAACATCATAAAAAATGAATGGCAACCAAGATCACTGGACCTGATCGGATGCATCAAGTAGTGAACACACTGCTAGAATTTTCAAGTTAATTAAATCTTTAAGAGATACTTAAAAAATTCACCTCCAGCTGAATATGCAGCGTGAGTGCTGAAATGTGAATTGCTAGAAATGCAGAAATTGGCTCACACTGCCTCACCAACAGCCAAGATTCAAACTAGTGATATTTTTGTCCTGTATTTGGACATGAGCTCAATCCTCTAACCTCTTGGCCACTGAGCTGGACAGCAGTGTATGTGTATGACAGTGTGCGTGTGCATCAACACTGCAATATGCACGTGCACAATAGTCACATCACTGGATATGCAATGTGAAGTATGACATATAAACTCCAACTCTTTACCGAATGTGAGCAGGGTGCTCACATCCAATGTATCAAGCTCCAGCGCAGGCTGTTTTCTTTGTTTGTTATGTTTTGTTTTTTAAACCCACCGCAAGAAAAACAAAACATCAACACATAATCACCAGACAACCACTGAAACATACAGTTAGAAAATAATAACGTGTAAGTTACGCTTACAGAGATTTTTCGTGGTCCTGGTCTTCTGCCAGGACACCAAGAGGGAAGGAGAACGATGGCCACAGCCGAGTGCATTTCTGCAGGTTCTCCCGCGTCACACCCCCCTTGGTGTCCTGGTAGACCCGAGGTACAACCAGAGGGAGGGAGGGATTGCCACTGGCTGCTGTAATGTTTTGCATTTTGTTCATCGCCCAGTCATTAACTGCCAAACATATTTCACGGCTACTTTTTGTACATGCTTAGGTCATGGCAGGCTACTTTTAATTTAAAATGGAAGTAAAGCAGGGTTAGGTACCTCAAGTAAAAAGTAAAAAAACAAAAACAAATTCTATAAAAATAATAAATGATCTACAAATTATTAAAGGAGTCATCACCTGGGTTTTTACGTATCAAGTCCCCCCTGGATCGCTTTGGATCAATTCTTGAAACTTTTTATAGAAACATAGAACATAGAGCTTGTTCTGACACTTTTTCATACCGCGACTTTTTCACGCGAGATTACGCGCGAGGTTTTGACTGGTCCGGATGTGCATTGTATTAATATGTAATGAGGCGCACGTTGATTGGCCGCAGGAAGGACAGAGCCGGAATGGGGGGCTGGCCTGCATGCACACAGACTCCAAAACATAAACAGCCCCCTGTCATGGCGCACACACTAAATGACGAACCTTACGGAATTCAGGCATTTATGTACGAGCCGGAGTCAGAACCTGAACGGGAGAGTGAAGAGGCAGAGACAGTGGAAGAGACACGTTTACAGCAGGATGTCTCTGAATGGTAAATTCTTTTTTTTTTCCTTCTTACTTTTCACACTCGTGTTTTACATGTAAGACCTGAGTTTTAATGCTGGTGGTCACGATGTACGGCGTGAAAATGACAGAGAAATAGGCAGATTCGGCGTGCTCACTCAGAAAGTCTGGCTGAGGACGGCTGTGAGCTGATGCTTATGCAGCTTATGCAAGTAGCCTCCTGTGGTGACGTCACCACAGGAGCAGAGTCAAAATCTCGTGCTTCAGGAATGCGCACCCTTGTGCGCTATTCCTGTTCGGAAAAAGAGCCAAAGCGAAAAAACTGAGCCACTTTCAAACTCCAGCTTTTCAGGCAAGTTTCAACTGAGGGCCAACACCAATATGCATGCTTTAACAAGAGATGTTTGTTATGTAGTGAAGAAGACATGGCGGAGGGAGGACGTGATATAGCGGCCTTCAAGGCATTTTTCCGCCTTCAAAGAGAACCAAATCTGCAGTCTGGGTGTATTCTGGTTATTATAAGAATGCTCAGGGACAGCTGGTGGGGGATGGCAGCCATGTCTGCAGGAGCTGCGAGAAGAAAGTTGCTGCTAGGGGCGGCAACATATCCAATTTACTTACTTTAACTTTACGACCATCACCCGCAACTGTTCAGCGAATGCAAGGTAAGCTAACCTCAAGCTCAGGTGCATTATGTATGTGTATGTCGAGTTTTCTCTGTCTAATTTGCTGTTGTCACTAATGTAAACTGACCAGATAGTGGTATAACTGAAGTGAAGTTGATTCGTGATTTGGCACGTTATCTGAACCGCTTATTAACTATAGATTTCACTTTTTAACGTCGACCTAATAATTCCTCAAATATTGATGCAGAGCTGCAGTGAGGAGGATTTGAGACAAACACGTGCTGGGTGGACTGAGTTAGTGAATGCAAACTGACTGAGATGACTGACTTTCATCTCAGCTCTGTTCACCTGAGCAGCGTCTACCTGTGGCTCAGCAGACATTTAACCAATCAGACTGACCGAGTCCACTGACAACAGACGAGCAGGCAGACAGAGAGAGTGATATCAGAAATATATAATACTTGTGGGTTATTTGTAAAACAGACTATATATAAAGAATAATATAAAATGATGAATATAACAAGTGTCTAAATTAGGGATGGGCATGATTAATCGACGATTGATTAATTGATCATTAAGAATTTCATCGATGACATTAATTTTTTATCGATAAAACTAATGCAAGTTCTATTGCGTAGTGTGAGTGAGGAATGCAATGAATGTCGCTATGTGGCAGCAATCCAACATTTTACCACAAGGGGCAATGTTTGAAAAAAATGCCACAGGCCTACTCAGTTACCTGCGAGTTTCAGTGTATTTCAAAGTAAGGTTAGTCATGAAGAGGTCACGGCGAAGTGTGGCGTGGGACCATTTTGATTTAAATTACTTTGTTCACTGCCAACACTGCAAAGCTGTGTATAAATACAACTCGTCCACGACTCAAATGATGTACCACTTGAACAACGCGCATCTGACCCTGGTTGGTGGCGGTGCATCCTGCTCTCAGTCTCAACCTAACATAAACTCGGTGTTAGCATGGACACGGAGGAGCTGCGATGCACAACGAGCAGAGAAAATTACCCAAGGGATCTGCGAGTTCATTGAGATGGATATGCTGCCCTTAAGTATTAAGATAAACTTATTGGAACCAGCATATCACATTCCGTCATGACGGACCATCACCAGAGTGATAGAAACTCACTACGAAGAACGGAAGCAAGAGCTGTTTAAAGAATTGAGCACAGCTGAAAAAGTTGCTCTTACCACAGACTGCTGGCACGCTTTAACAGCTGAGAGCTACATCACCATCACCTGCCACTACATCAGCGATGACTGGCAAATGAACTCAGCCGTCCTGCTCACAGAAAGCCTGCCAGGCCGGCATACGGCTGGCCACTTCGCTGAGAAAATAAATGAAGCTGTAGAGCAATGGGGACTCGAAGACCGCGTTATTGCATGCGTTCATGACAACGCAGCCAATATCGTTGCTGCCAACAGTCCCACCAGAGTGAACTGGATTTCCGTTGCCTGCTTTGCACACACACTTCAGTTGGCCATAAATGACGGATTTGCACTGTATCTGTATCGGGTAATATCAGCGGCTAGTAAACTTGTTAGCCACTTCAATCACAGCACCGCAGCATCCAATGCACTGCAAAAGAAACAGGAGCAAATGGGCCTCGCAACTCAGCGGCCTATCCAGTCGTGTAAAACACGGTGGAACTCCGTGTGCGAGATGTTTGATCGGCTGGTGGAGCAGCGGTGGGCTGTAGCTGCTGTGCTGTCGGACCGAACCGTGACTAAGCTTCAAGATGCCAGGATCCAGGAGTTGAAAGATGAGTACTGGCAGATGATGGAGGACACACAGCCTGTGCTGTCAGCACTTAAATGTGCCACCACCGTTATGTCTGCAGAGAAAGACGTCTCCATCTCGAACACTTATCCCGTTACCTTCGGCCTCATCAATATCCACCTCATGCGCAGTGAAGAAGACGGGCCCAGACTCATCGAATTCAAAGCAAAAGTGCGATCCTCCATCATCAAGCGAATGAATGTAAGCTAAACCTTTTTAAAAAAAAAATAATAAAAAAATCTTAGTTTAAATGATTTCCATAATAAATAGCCCATTGGAGTAGGCCTAATTACATGCATTCACATGCATTCATGCCTCTTATCTGCGTTGTGCTGCCTGTTTAGATATAGCATTTTTTTTTTTATTGATTCTATTTACAGGTTCAGTCTGATGAGTTTGTGTCATCCGCCCCTATGATCTCATCAATGCTGGACCCTCATCACAAGCACCTGGGCTTTCTTACCTCAACACAGAAAATGGCTGCTAATGCGAAACTGGTTGAACTGGGAGAGGCAGTGGAGACCGGCAGGGCGGCTATCCCACAGGCTGGGGGAGACGAGGAGCCTGCGTTGTCTGACACAAACGAGGGGAGTGCAAACACTGGAGTCAAGGCCTCTCAGTCTCAGCAGGTCTCTGCTATGACACAACTCCTTGGGGAGAACTATACCACTTAATGCGAGTCTGGCATCGAAGCAGAACTTAAGAACTTTAGGCCCCCCCACCCCTGGATTGCACCCCTACAGACTGGTGGAACGTGAATGGAATAAGGTTCCCCAGGCTTGCCAAGTTAGCAGGGAGATACCTGTGCATCATGGCAACGTCGGTCCCCTCAGAGCGGGTGTTTTCAGGGCTGGACTGACGGTCACTAGGCTACGGTTGCGTCTGACCCCAGAGCATGTTAACATGCTCATCTTTCTCAACAAAAATCAGTAGACTGAAGGTGTATGTGAGTTACTGGTTATTTTTTATGAAGCTTTGTTAATAAGCCTAATTCATTGTTAAGTAGGCTAATCTCTCTCTCACTCTCTTTCTCGACTCGGTGCCTTTTTTGAGTTACATTTGGCAAAACTTGTCCGACCTACGTTATTGTTTTTTGTTGTTTTTTTTTTTTTTTACATTATTATTATGGGAAAAAAACCGAGGGTCAGTTGTGTTTATGAACACCGGCTTCTAGCTGCAGGCTCCGCTGCTTTAGAGCACAGCAGCGCGTATCTTCAAGTGTAACCATTGAAAGGATCTGGTTTAACTGCTACAAGAGTTGTTTATCTTGAAATAAAGATCTCAATGAGGAAAACACACTGTGTTTTTGTATTTTCATAGCATTTTGAATATAGCCTATAAATAGTGAATTTTAATATAAAAATATTAATGATTAATCGAAAATCGATCGTTAAATCTCCCGATGATCGATTAAGACAATTTAATCGAATGCCCATCCCTAGTCTAAATAGAGGTAAGAGCCAAAATAGAGTATTCATAAATCATTTAACAATTATCCTTTTTGTTTTGATCTAAAAAATTGATCCAACCTGTTTCTAACAAAAGTGAAATGATCTAAATTGTGAGTTTTGTGATCTGTTGGTTGCACCCTTAGTATTGACAGTAATAATTAATAATAACATGTTCTATTCATTTTTTTCAGAGAGGTTCTGCTGGCCAATAGAGTGCTACTGCCAATACATCTCATTCTACTGTATTTAAGGTTTATTTTGCACAGTTTTACACATTTTATACTTATTTATTGTTGATTTTGCAGTGTCTTGTTAAGGTTTTGGATTTGGACTATATTGATATATAATAAATCTATTTAAAGGTTGAATATGTAATATGCTTATTAAAAGCTATATTTTTTCAAAAATAATACATCCACGGGGCATTTAGAGGGGCGCAGATTAAAAGTAATGCGTTTCCTTGAAAAATTATATTTAGTCTGAAATAAATAATTCCTGTTTACATCGTACCAGCCAAATAGCGGCCGGCATTGCGGGTTGCCAATTTCGCAACCTCGGCAAAGCTCAGCACAGCTAGGCTGACACTGGGTAAAATGGCGGAGTCTGCAAGCTCTTCAGAGCCCCAGCGAACATCTATCCCAGCAGCTGAGTGACCGGAGAAGAGCAAAAACCAGAGTAAATATCGGTGAAGCATACGCTCAATGGACTCAGGTTAAGGATTTCCACGGCATCAAAACACATGCTGAAATGGCGAACTTTCTCCTGGATCGGTAAGCTAACTCGCTTGCTAACTTAGCTAACATTACCTGTCGGTCAAACTCCTCTGCTATACTTATTTTCATTATATCATGTTGATCCTAGATATGAGAATACTGATCGTGACCCATCGACCTCCACACCCAGTAAACGGAGGAAACGGAGGCGGCTCAGTATTTATCGCCTCCCATTAGGGTCGGCTGTGATATGAACACAACAACTGGGTGAACATTAGGGGTGGGAATCTCTTGGCACCTCACAATTCAATTTGATTCGATTCGATTCCGAGGTCAACGATTATTGATATTTTTTTGTGTACATTTCCATGCATGATTTAAAAAGTAATAATTAAATCTATTTTTGCTACTCAGAGTTTGCTAATCACTTCCTACTTTTGTGATGATCATAAAAAAAACAGATTAATTACCTTCTCTAATATTTTATTAAAGAAAAGGCTTTTCTTTGTCACAAATAGATACGACTTTCTATGAACACAGGATCCTCCTGTTACAGGCAATGAGCATATCCCTGAGAGAAAAACGGCATACTGTAGCCTATATAAAAATAAAAAAAAGCTTTCAATGTAATAATCAATGCAGCTTGCATTTCAACACATTATGGACCTATGTATCAGCTCGCATGCTAAAACATGACTACTTACCTACCCACTTTCATCAAGTGTCCAAAACATCTGTTTTAGTTTCACTGTAGTGCATCTGTATGGCTGTGTCAGTGAAGTAACGCTGAGATGGTATTTTGTATCTTGGCTCTAGAGTGAACACCATTGTCCGAATACCCATGTTCTCCACAACTGAATACAGTCTTAAATCCAATGCAACAAAACTTGCAATGGATTTGGTAATAGGCTTTGCTCCCTCAGAGTTCAGTTGAAGCTGTGCCACCACCTGCTCGATCGTTCTCTGGCTGCCATCTGCAACAGGTCGCTGCTTCTCTCCCAACTCCGGGTGGTATCTACAAGGTGGTTTCTCAAATTAGTTGTGTTGCCAAAGTATTTAAGTTGAGTTCCACACACCTTACAAACTGTGTTGGTCTTGTCAATTCTTCCCTCAACTTCATGGAACTCAAAATGCTGCCATACAGTAGCTTTCAAAGAAGTCGTACCGAATAGGTTTGGTGCTAGCCATTGCAGCCATTTTGTCGCCGCTCAAACATAAACAACTCGAACCTGTGTGTTTGGTGCGCATGTGTGTAGAGGAGAGAATCAGCAGGCGCTTACTGTAGCGCTCTGCAGCAGGCGAACTGAATGTTGCAGCAGGCAAACTAATTTCAGTTTCAAAATTCCGATTATTAACTTATCTGCATCGACACATAATCATTCTAGCGAGAATCGTGATGCATCGAAGAACGAAATTTTTTCCCACTCCTAGTGAACATGCTAATTTACACTTCTTTTCAGGTGTGATGCTATGGTTAGTGTTAAAATTAAGGCTGCTGTGTTTGTGAGTTTGAAAGAGCAACTGAAGTAAAAGATGACAAAAAAGTAACCATTGTCAGTGTTTTCCATGTTGTCTGAGCCTAGTCCGTTGCCTTATAGGTACTGCGCATGTGCAACTCTCATCAGGGAGCAGAAAGAAACATGATGTCCTTAGCAACTTCAGCTTAGCAGCTCTGGAAAAAATGCTGTGTCTAATTCAGAATATCACTGATAAAGACTTTGTAAAACAACTACAACGTCTCCTGGATGTGTTCTGATGAAGTATATGATCTGCTGCTTTCTACTGTTCCATTTCTGTGGGGAAAAAGCAGAACAGAACTGGGAATATTAAAGGAGGTGATTGCAGATTATTAAAGGGTTTACCCGTGTTTTTAAAACCTGTGTACACATGCTAATCTCAGTGTAAACGTGGCATTATCTTCTTTTAGTGTGCTTCACTATGTACCTTAAATTGCTCTACTGAAGCAGTTGGCCAACAGTGTTTCTGTATGCAACCTAGTGACCAATGCGCATAACTGGTCCAAAATATTCTCTGCGGTTAACCAATTGACAGTTAATATGGTCATGTGAACATACGGTATGTCTTGGGATTCCACAACTGTTTCTTCTGTTGTGTGCATGCAACAGCAAGCACAGTCAGTCATGGTGATGAAAGATCTGACTAATCCTCAAAATTATGCAACCAAGGGTTTCCAAGATTAAGTTGAGTAAGACAGTTATAGATTTTAACAGACATTTCTCCAATGAGATCTTTCTTGTGAATTGATAGTATAAGTTTTACAACTTTTGGTTCGATAACATTTATTAAAATTTAAGAATCAGTGAAGTTTAGAGGGTAACATCCTCCTTTCGTGCAGCTCACACGCATGTGCAATGAGTGACACCTAAGTATACCCAAACCACATGGCATCACTGGTCCTGTGTGGCTACCCTTTGTGTCTACACATTGTAGTGCTATGTAGTTTGAACAACAATTCCCATATGAGGTGATTAAGTAAATGAGAGTTCACAGAGGCAGCCATTAAAGCTTTAATAAGGCACTATGGTGAATGATGTGCTGAGTTCCAAAACCCTTTAGAGCTGCCGGATAAGAACTGTGAACATGAACACAGTCATCTTGCAGCATGATAAGCGAACTTCATGGCTATCAGGCCCACAGTCGTGCGTTCTCCAAGCATGCTGATTCTGTCTATCTGGCCGGACAAAACTCCTGAGAAACTCCTAAGAATCCAGCTTCTCTAACATAACAGACAACATCAAAGGGCAGGGTGTTGGGGCTATAGTCTGCAGGTCAGAGACAGCCTCAAAAACTAAACAGGCACTGAAATTTGGAATCATATCATCAACTAATATGACAGTGACACAAGAGTGGCCAAAAAGCATGTGTGGATTCATTGACTGTATTGATGCTTAGGGACAATGCTGCACACATTAAACTCCTTAATGGAAATGATGTCATCAGTGTTATTGGCTTGGGTTAACAAAAGACTATTGAGTTGTTCAGTTTTCTTCAATGATGCTATGATACACTGAGTTAAGGATGCTGGCTTGTTAATACTTTCCCATCCCTCTCTGTAAACTAAATGATTGGTCAAAGTGACACTTGGACTTGTTATCACAAATCATCCTGTAATGAATGAGAATCCAGTAGATATATCTATGTTATTTAAATTAGGCATTAATGCCAGAGCCAAAGTAGTAGAGCATCCAACAGAAAGACCACCTGACATTGCATCTCTAGAGTCCCACTAACAATACTGGCAAAAAATGTCAGAAAAAGGGAGCTCAATGAAAATCTCATTAGAAGATGTGATGCTAGATAGCTACATTGCTATTAGAGCACAGCAAAATAAGTGATCTGTCTCCACACTAGGACAGACTTTCTTGACAAACTGACCAAAGTAATAAATGTGATTTTTTTTTTATTTTTTATTTTTTTACTTATTCAGGATGGTATTTTTATATTCTGACAAGTACATTATAAGTCAACTAAAATGCCATATGACAGCCTACAGTTGTAAACACACTGCCAAATGCAACAATGATAGGATACTAATGTGACAATGCGCCAGGCACATGGAAACAGCCCTCGGGGCTTAGGTCAGCTCTGGTTAGAGAGATAAACACAGAGCCATTCACTGCCACATTTGCTCCAATAAAAACTGAAAAGTTCAGTGGCACATGTGCTGAAGTTTGGACTTTGAGTTGAATGTGTACATTACTCAAAATCATTTAGGGATATTTGGATACCGCAGTCGTTCAATGTCTGTGACATATCTGAGTTTTTATTTCCTGTTTCGCGGATATTTTTGCTATAATAATTATGTGACACATTTCATTCATTCATTTCATTGCATAATCATGCACTCGCATATATGCACCTATATTCCTATATATCCATAACTTACTCTGGGTGGTTACATGTGTTGACTGAGTGACTAAGACTTGCCTATCCCCATGCCCACATAGCTAGAGTTTCAAGGAATTTAAGCGGGTTGGTGAGAACAAACAAAGCCACGTGTGGAGAACAAAAAGCACTTAATTTGCTGCCCAAGCTAAATTCTTCACCTACCGTTAGCCTGCTATGAATCTGTAACTGGTCTAAAATATCTTGTTTAGGAACAAAGGCCAAACCTTGTTTATTTTTGGGGAGTATAAATATGATTTTCCTTTTCTAAACTATTAAACAAAATAACCAAAATGTGCAATAACCAGATCCTCTCCACAATGACATCCTACAACTTGACTTATCAGAATCTGCTAATTGACAGCTTGCACCTCAAATCACCTAGCAAACAAGCTGGGAGAGCAAAGTGCGGTCTGTTACCATGGAGACAGCCAGGTGAGGCAGTATGCTTTGACTGCACTGCTGTGTCACAGTGCTCTCTGTTCACAGAAAAAGAGACTGCTGACAGTGTGGTTTTCAGTCAACATCAGTCAGCAATGAGAGAGGCAAAACAAGTTGTGGCATCTGACCAAGACAGACAATGATATGCTGCTACTGCACCACTGACTCAAATTGTAATCGCCTTCTGAAAGGAGGCAGGGAGAGGAAGTAACTGGCTTTATGGCAAATGTGGTCTTGATCTTAACTAGAGCTGCTCAATATATCGTTTGTGTGTGCAATATGTGCGCATGTGTGTGCAAGTCACATCGCTGAGCCTGTGATGTAGGACGCAAATGAATTAATCTGCTTTTTAAAAGGAACCTGACGCACTCTGTGCACATGGAGTGAGTCGCTGGTAACAACATTGAAAAATGAGCAAGGAACAAGAGAACATCGGGAAAACGAAGACTTGGTGCCAACAACAAAAAAGCAACGTCAGTTATCTGGAGTTATTTCGGCTACAAGAAGGATGATATTGACCAAACACATGTTCTGTGCCACAACGAGAGGTAACACAACTAATTTGTATTTACGTCGGTACCACACAGCAGAGTCCTGCACGGGTCTTTGCAAACCTGCACCCGCCCGTATCCGCCATACTTAAAACTGCATCCGGCCCATTTTCTGACAGTAGCACAAATTACATTCCGCACCCGAGCCGGCACGCTATAAATTGATACCGACGCCCGACCCGCACCCGAAGGACAGACGGCAGTTTTAAAAATGAAAGTAAGCTAGCGTGGTGAATGGGAGTTCTGGGAGGGCGCAAGCACGCATGAATGAGCTCATATGATTATCATTTTGATATGCAGGTATATTTTTGTAGATGTGTCGCTAATAATCTCCAGGCGTCCGACCCTGTCGTCCAAAACAAAAAACAGATTTCAGTCGTTAAATAACCTGTTTATCACTCATTGTTAGTTACTTAATCTAATTATGAAGCAAGAATGTTCCATTTTAAGATGAAGAGCTCAAAAGGTTCAAAGTTTTGTTTATTGTCATTCAATTCACGAATGATAGAACGAAACATGTATCTCAGGTCCCAGCACAATAAAAGCAAACAATGAAAGATAACAATGAGAATCTCTCTAAAACACAAACAGAAGCCATACTCATAACATTGACAATAAGAGGTGAGATCAGTGCAGGTTAATTGTCCACAAGATAGCAGCAGTGCAGCATAACATCAAGTGCTATTCAGGTCATCTGATGAAAGTTCCTGTATTTTTTCACATCGCAATATATATCGCAGAGTTCAAAAAATCGCAGTCTAAGTTTTTCCAATATCGTGCAGCCCTAATCTTAACTAACATTAGCATTTACAATATTTCCAAGGTAGGAGAGGGGCTGCCAATCATTACGTAACTTTCCTCCTTATTATCTCCCTATAACATTGAAACCACCTTCAGAAACACGTCATTGTAATTTCCCCAAGAACAGTTGTTTATCTCTCCAGACCTCCCTTCTTTGCTCTGACAAGTCTTTCTTTCAACAGTCTTCTCTATTATTCATCTGGCCTGCAGTGTCTCTGTAAATAATTCAGTTAGTAAGAAAAAGAAGAAGGCACCCTACAACCCAGCAGCAGAGACAAACTTATTAGGAAGCAGTAGGGAAAGTTACATTTACATGGACACGTGTACTGCACTGCATGTAATTCTGGCACGGCTGAAGATTATGACACAGGATTTTAACACCAACACTATGATCAAATAAAATTCGTACTAACGTAGAATAAAAAGCAAATTTCCACGATTTTGGCGACTTGTAACTGTAATTTGTGGGTCAAGCACAAAGTTGATGACTCGACTGATGATGATGGTGGCTGCAGGCAAGGGATAGGAAACAAGTTTCCTTGTCAGTATACTTAATTCATTGCGTTGATAAGTCAGCAAGTCATTTGTTTCTGTAAAGTATGTAGCTATTTCTGTTTTATTTACAAGACGTGTGTGATGCCACACTGTGTTGTAATTTACAGGTGCCTTGCCCACTTGGTTAACCTCTACTTGGTTAAACTCTACTGCTCATCAGGGGCAGCAAAGGCTCTGTTTAGACTAGTTACTCATTTAATAATGCCCCCCTCTTATAGCAGCATTGCTGGTTAATCCCTGTCACCGGAAGGCATGAGGACCACCTCCCAGCTCAACCTCACTGTAACATCACATAGGACACCCTAATCTGACTACTTGGTCTGGAGAGGCTGAGAAGGAGCAAGTGAGAGGTGACTAAGTAGGAAGGATAAGAAGGAGGATTAAGAGCCAAACAGTGTTGGGTTAACCTTCTTGTTTGGTAACTCAGAAGCCTCAGCCACACATAATCCTCTGACAGGCAACATAGAGTGATGGGTGACTAATGAGCATCACACACCATCTCTCCAATCATACAGATTAGCATAAAGGTCATCCACTAGTCTACATGACTAATGAAGGTGCAGCTACAATGTACTACAAATCAACCAACCTACTTATATAAGAAGCTGTACTGATGTACTAACACAACTGTCAGGGCAGTGTAGCAAGCCTCTTAAATTACCATCATCCAGCCAGGAAGTAATGATCAAATATGAAAATTTTAAGAAAGTATTGTACTTTCTTTTTTTTCAGGCCATGAATCTGTAACATTCTATGACTGGTAGACTGACATGAATGCTGGTACAGACATTTATGTTCATGTTTGTTAAATCCATAAATGAAATCAATCACTATAATCAATTTGATGTTTCTCAGTCCAGACACTCTGGCCCCTCTTGATGCATTTTAAACTGTCTTTTGTGAGATGCACAATGACAACATGTAATCCAGACTGACAAAAGAGTGTAAGAGTGGCCGAGCAGAATCCATGCAGTATGGCAGCATGAACTGTGTGGAGAAGAAGTTAAGCAAATTACATTTAAGACTTTTTAAGACCTTTTGAAAAAAAACATCTTTACTAGGCTAATGTTAGTGCTAGTGGCTAGCTAGTGGCTAGCAAACACCCACTGGCAAGGTACTGACTATTTGCGCTTTTAATTTTCAAATTGCAACAACCAATGTAGATAGAGTAAAGAAGTAAAGTTGGTCATCTCACTCGCTCAGCCACTCGGCAGCTCCTGCAGTCCAGTGAAAAATAGTTCTCTTCCCTCAAACCATTTTTTAAGACAATTTCAGTGAATTTAAGACTTTTCAAGGCCTTTCATTTAGATAAATGAATTTAAGACTTTTAAAGGATCCGCAGGGACCCTGTGTATGGAGGAAAACACAGAAAACAACAGTCTGTGGATAGACACGCTGAAACAAATTGTGGACATCTACGCCAATGAACTAATGTCCGATTTGATTCTTCCTTATAAACCTACTCTATTTGAGGCTTCTGGTATGGCAACTGACTAGGTAGGACGTGCTGAGAATGGCTCTGAGAATATAGTTGAATATTTGTCCAAAGTATACCACCAAGTGTTGAAATTTGCAGCCACAGTGAAGTGAACAAACATTAGGGCAGTTACAGTCTCAGCTATGTCGGGAAAAACTAAAACAACCTCTCAAATGGGTAAATCTGCGACTGAAGCTAGTATGCTAGCTAACAGCATGGATGAACCTACCGCAGAGACGGAGGTCTTGTCTATTTCTGCACTTCAGTCCGAGCTCGAGAAGACCTGCTGGGCCATTTCCTCCGAAATGCAAGTTTCCCCACACCCGTTAATCAAGCCCTGGATGCACTCCATAAAAAAAAGGCAAGAGAATATAGAACTGACCAAAAAGACAAATGACCTCGAAAATCGCTCCTGCCGCAACAATCCATGTGTAGTCGTGCTTCCGAGGGCCTGCGAAGGTGGAGCGATCTCTGCGTTTATGTCAAAGTTTCTAGTTGACCTGCTGAAGGACAACTCCTTACCGTACACCGTACGCTGAGGGCCTAGCCGACAGATGGAGAGAGATCACGGCCGATCATCATTCGCTTTCTTCTCTTTCAACAAAGAGAGCTTGTACTGACATTCGTGAGGAAGAAGTCTTCCCGGTGTGTAGCAGACATTAGGTGGGTGGGCTGGCTGTCATTCTTTTTTATATTCTAAATATATATGTGGGTTCTTCTGTTTGTTTGCCTTTGTTTACTTCTTTTTTGTTTATCGCTTAGTCTTCTTTCCTGTCACTACCTGTCACCTTTAAGTGTAAAGAGGTCTATAGGCAGAGTGGTGTCAAATTTCCCCTTAGTTTTTCTCAGAGCTTGACATTCCTAAAATACCCACTGAACATAGAAATAGCTCGGAGGCCCCATTGCAGATAGTAGAAATCACAGAAGCCATCAAGTCGCTGCAAAGCAGCAAATCACCGGGGCCAGATGGCTTCCCGGTTGAATTTTTTGAGAAATTTTTAGAACAACAAAACCCCTTAATTCTAGACATGTTTAATTAGTCCTTGCAAAATGATAATTTACTTCCCACCCTTACTCAGGCATCTATATCACTAGTACTGAAAAAGGATACTGATCCTGACAAATGCTCCTCTTACCAGCCCATCTCTCTCCTCAGTATAGATGTGAAGGTGCTAGCAAAATCCTAGCCCGCAGGCTGGAGACAGTTACGCCCAGCATTATATTGGAGGACCAAACTGAATTTATCAAGAACCGCTATTACGTTATAAATGTACGCTGTATCCTAATGGGACATGTATAAGTAAAATAACTTTCTATGTTGTGCCAACATTTCTGCTAGCATCATGCTGCAATAAAATGTGTTTTTTAAAAAAAATATTTTCACCCTATTTGGTGAAGCAAGGACACTAGGGTACATTGTTCTAAGCGCTATATCTTAGGCAACTGGACTTATTTGTTAAGTTATTTGCCTGTTACTTTCTTTTTCTTAGCTTAGCTTCCTCACTATCAATTAGCTAGTTAACTTTGCTTCAAGCTTCTGAGCTGAATATGTGGTGCATAGATAGATGCTGATTGATTCTGAACCCAGCACAAAGATGTATGTAAGTCATCATGAGAGAACACTTTGAGATCTCTGGGTCAAATTGAAATTGGGGAAACAGCCATGCAAACAGTGGTGTTATGTCAGTTCTGAAGAGACACACTACCTCATTGTCCATCAGAATGTTTCACTGTGGACACTGACCAATTCTACTGATCACTTGCAAGTATTGTGTGGACAATCCCACTCATTTCAGAAACAAATCAGATTAGCCTGTAGGCTGAATATGGCCTTAGTGTAGCTTCACAAAGATAATATTTGATTATACAGACTGTATAATCACAGTTTCACATAACATTGTGTAATCTTTTGTAGACTCAATCCTATTCTAATAAACTCTGCTATTGTTTTTTCACATACATGAAACTGCACCACAAACACGTTTCAATGAAACATGATTTTGTAACTTACATTTAAGTCTCAGGAGGTTTAATTCTTTCAGTTTTCTATTTCTGGCTTGATGTGTGTATGAAAGAGAGGAAACAAAGAAAAGATAGAGCTGTCTTGGTGCAAGATCATTTGAGACATCCACTTTGAGGTTCTGTCACTGTTCTGTCTCACAATAATTGCTATTCCAACTTGGCACACTGTTTCCTCAGTGCGTGTCACTAGCGTCATTCATCACATAGCTTACAACTTGTTCTATAGCATTCCTGTCTCCTGCCTCGTCACACACTGAGGGTTACAGGAGACGCTAAGGAACTAAACAGGGCCTTTCAAAGCTGCACTGCAATGCATTTGCATTGAAACAAGCACTGCTCATTTACAAAGCAAACATGCCAAACAAAAAAGGACATGCAGGACACATTCATTGATGTAATAGTAGTATTTTGCTGTAAACCTGATTTGAAATCTGACCTTTGAAACCTATCGCTTCATATCCTTTTTATTGGCACAGAAGGGGAATAACAACAACAAATCTACTTGAACATGGACTAAAAAACATCCCCATAGGCTATTGCCCAAACTGCTTATTAAAACATCTGTATTAAGCGAGGACTTTAATGTTATGGAACCAAATCTGGGCTGAAAGAAATTAATTTCAGGTTTTGATCTTGAAATTAAAAAATTAAATATAATGTACAATGCATTCAAACTCAATATAAGTGTAGGATTTTTTTATATATATATATATTTATGTTTTATATTTCCATATTTCAGGTCTTTCTAGTCAGGTTTTAAGTTGATTTTTTTTTTACTTTCAGATCATTTTTTCACTTTTACTTAACCCATTTAGGCCTGTGGCACCTGAAAAAAACCCCTAAAACCTATCGCATTTCTATGAATGACTCTCTAAAACCTTAAGGTTTTCTGAAAAATTTTGAAAAAGTGCCAACGTTTACAAAAAATGTAATTTCTCAGGCTCTGTAACAGATAGAAAGATGAAATAAAAAACATTTGAAAGCTTACACCCTGGCTCTGGTGGTGGCTCATAATTCAGGTCAATACCGTTTTCCTCTTCAAAGCTGTAATCAGCATCGTCAATGTCACTTCCATCACTAAAATCTCCCATCTCGTCTCTTTCGTCTTTTTCTTCTCTCTCGTCTCTTTTGTCACTCCTCTCTCTCGCATGGAACTGTTGCCGGAAAAGTTGTTTAAAGTGTGTGCGCACACCGGACTACCACACCCACAATGCATTTCGACATTCCCACGTGTCTATTCTAGCAAATTACGATGCAGGAATTGGGTCACATGTCCCCAAGCCCCAAACCCGGGAAACACCAGAGTGACGTCTACGTCTCTCCCGGTGTCAAAGGGAGAAACACACATGCACCCCTGCCAGCAGAAAGGGGGTTTTTACTCCCACATCCCTCCCGTCACAAATGGGTCAATATCTTTTGGCCCTGATGTGGCATGGAGGGCATGGCATTAATCCAGAGTGGCATTGCATCATGACTAACAGCATAACAAAGAAGGCCGAGGGCCTTCCTCAGTTACCTTGAGGTCAGGAAAAGTGGATCACACATATACATTTTTTGGGAGTAATTTTTTTAATTATCAAACCTTTTGGTCCTGATTTGGCTGCATAAAATGTCAGTGCACCCCTATTCCTCATGGAAGACTGCAAGAAAGCTTTTTTAGAGATGAATCAAAGTTTGAACTTCACGTTTGCATTTGGAGCAGTGAGGAGACAACAACAGACCATTCAACCTACAGCCAAACACAGTTGTGGAAATATTTATGCACAGAAATGTATTGCCTGTAACTGCACCATTATCTGGTTCACAACACTCTGAGCAAACACAAACAGCACTAAAAACTGCACTAATATTATGCTACATCTGACATGTGGTGTCAACCATATGACCACACTTGTAAAGGTGCTCGGATGTCTCGGAAAAAACAAAAACTAATATAAAATGCAAGGCAGATCCAATATAATTTGACCCAAATATGAAACTTGTTTTATACAAATAATTGATGAATAATGTTGAAACTGTGCATCACAGCCAAAGTACTTTTATGAAGACAATTCTGTTTAGCAAATTTACTCAAAGACATGAAGTTCACTCCCTCCTCCATCTGCCCTCAGACTCAAAACTCATTCCTCTTCCTCTTTAAGAAAATCCTAGGGGGAAAGGGTCAGGAAGTGGTCTATTTGTTCCAAAGCAGATTCCGCAAATACCAGAGACAGACCTAAAGGGAGAGGCCTGCTTCCTGTTGTTTCCAGTCAGCCTGTTAAGACAAGTGAAGATGGCTTCTTATGGCTTCTACTTTAACCTCCAATTTCTCTCACGCTCTAGCCTCCCCTCTCCATCCAGGCCCCTTTAGTCTAGATTCCTGCTCAAAATGCCAGATAGTTTGGGGCAAATGTCTCTCTCTTAAAGCAAGGACAAGGACACAAGGAGGATGCCAGCTTCCTGAGCACTAATTCAAACAGCACCTGTCTTTTTAGCATTTTTCAAGTTACATGACCTGTGTACACACTGCCTCCTTTGATTATATGTTATCATCATGAGTACCTCTACCATCAATGTGATTTTTTGGAAATCTAGATTTGAGAGGAAGTTTGAGGAGAAAGGGCAACATACAAAAAAGGAACAAGTCCAAATTCAAACTCAGGAGGCTGTTATGTGTCTTCGATCTACAGCTAACCTGGAAAGCCTCCTCCAAGTATTTTTTGAAGACCAAGAAATTACTGAAAATGTTATTCTGACCTAATTTTCGAGTTTTTTATGTCTTGGAAAACTTTAAATGGAATACTGTTTAGCATTACTAAATCTGTGCTGTCAGTGACATACCATACACATATCTTTTATGAAATTAAACCAGACATGATTTCTGGTTACTGTGTGCTTTAATACGTGTGTCTGGCAAATCAGGTATGACTATGACTTCTAGTTTTTATTGTGTGGACTGTTTCTATTCCTATTTATGACCAGGGCCGAGAGGACAAAGATGGAGAATCAACAAAAGGAAAGCACAGGCTTATTAAGTGTTACTCCAACTATTGGCTGACCGCAGGGCACTGTCTCAACAAGCAGATTCACTAGGTGATCTGGACAAAGTTGCTTAGTAAAACACTGAATCTTTTGCTGGTAGTCATTTCAAACTGCCTTTTTTCCCTTAGCTGATTTTCCATTGATTCAGAGATGAAAGAAAGGTAAGCAACAAAGAGGTTTTTAAATAATTGCAAAATAAGCGAGAAGGAGGCGCCACTACAAGGTTTTGAGATGAGCACTCTCTGCATTAGAAAACACTGCTCAAGCCAGAGCAATGCATTTCTTTTACGGATCGTATGCCGACAGCCTGAGTGATCACAGCCTGTACCGGTGACTAGTTTGCTTAATGGGAGAGATCATATTCGAGCCATTACCGCTATCACAAAAGGAAACCCGTAACTGTGATGCAAAGCCCTTATTGACATATTGGTGTTATTATAATACATTACACACTCCCTACCTTTATGCACGATGACCAGTCTCTTTTCATGCATGTGTGTTGTCCAGAAATGACAACAGCTGATGTGCACCAGGACTGTCTCATCATATTATTTATGATGGGAATTAATTACATTAAATACCTTAAGCAATGTTAACAGCGCCATGGTCTGTTTTTAGTGTATTTGCTTAAATCCTGATCTTAGCACATCTTAAATCCTCAATTCCATATCAAACAAGTTTACAGTCCGTACACCTGGCCCATTATTGTTGCTTTTCACAGTGCATATATTTTCTTCTATCCTGTGTTCACCTTGGTGCATTTTTCCAGCTTCAGGCTGAATAAATCATAATTTCCAGTATGTCATCTGAATTTTCAATGTAAATCTTAGGTGGGACAATTACAAATGAAAATGACAACTGATTGCAGTCTTAGTCTAACAAGCTCAATATGGGTCCTTTTTGGGTGACTGAGTGGTTTTGGATACATTTGCTATGACAGTTGTTCCCAGTTCAACACCAGCAAGGAAACGCTGTGGCATGTCATCAGTCCCCATCTTTCACCCTGTGTTTACTAGTCCACCATACTGTTAAACTACCAAATAAACGCCAAAATTATGTAAAATAAAGTCTGTGTTCATTCATTCAGTAGTGTGTCACTCCAGCCTCAGTAAAGCATTATAAGTAAATTGGGACGCCTAGAGTTATTGCTATTCATTATTGGTCTACTGGATCGCTAACCAGATTGATTAATCTAAAGGGTTACTCGGCCAGCCAAATTGTAATCCCGGAGGTAACCTTCCCTCTGAAGCATATGTTACGTTTTCATGTCCCGTTTGTTTTCCTCATGTCATTGTTCTTCGCATTTTTAGCTTCTTCAGCACAGCTAGCCAGCTAACTTTGTTTCACACTTCAGAAGCTGCAGTGTCTTTGTCAGGACTGAATGATGGGCCTCCTCTCAGCTTGCCTTTATTTTAAACCAGAGGTCAAATTTGTGATATCCATTAGAGTGGACAAAGAGACACAGACAGGCCTGCTGTTTAATACACACACAAATCAGCTGCAAAGATCAGCTCATGAAGTGTGTGTGTGTGTGTGTGTGTGTGTGTGTGTGGGTCTCTGTCTGTCTGTCTGTCTGTATACTAAAACAAAGCTCTCTCCGGTGTGCACTTCCTGTTTGCTCCATGGAAATCATTATAGCGACTCCTCACATGACACAAAGTAAGTCTCTTATCCAGTCATAGGCAGAGAGGGATTTTTCCAACAAACAGCCACTGTGGAGGAAATGCCTTTACAGTATGTCAGTGCTTGTTTCCCATAAGGAAAAGGACAACATGGACTACATAGAGTCACTCTCTGCCTCCCAGAGGAGATGAATTAAATTGTGGTAGGAGGGGGGGACCAGAGTCTCTTACAGTCTTACTGTGTCACAAGGACCCTTGAACCAAAGCCAACAGAGGCAAACAAACAAAGCCCTCTGATGCTGCCAAGCTGGGCCTACTAGAAGACACTAAGCTACTGTTAATGAAGGGTATCTGCACATTCTGACTACAAAAATTATTCATTTTAACACCGTTTCAATACCTTCATTGAGGTTACTCTTTACATATTTCATCAAATTAATCAAACAAGACCCAAAGATAGTCAGTGAACAATGATATAAGTAGCCCTGTCACAATAACAAATTTTGCTGGATGATAAATTGTCCCAGAATAAATGATTATATTGTCGTTTTGAGACCACTAATATAATGATACTGGCATAATAATGCAACACCCTTTCAAAGATCAATAAACTTTTATTTCTAAAGAATATTTAACACTGGAATTGGAATGTGAAGAAGACATTTTAAATATCCAAAATAAATAAACAGAACCAAAAACAATAAATAAAAAGGACTCTCAGTCTCTGTTACCAAAACTTGCACTTGAATTACACACAACCAAAAACAATAACCCTAACCCTTTAGCAGGGCTCCAGAGTGCGACCATTTTGGTCGCATATGCGATCAAAAATTTTAAGAGTGCACCTAAGGATTTTTCTAGGTCGCACCGGTGCATCTAAAAAATATAAATGTCCTTTGCAAGCACATCGTCTCTCTGTGTTCTCCTGTGACTGAACTGACAGTCATGGTAGAGCATTATCTTGGTCTAAACCGATAAGAGACAGAGTTTGGGCGGAACTTTGCCTCAGATTGGCTGTGGTCACTGCTCTCCGTTGTGTGTATTTAAAATTTGCGAGCGGCAAAACAAAAAAAAAAATGCGAGCGGCGCTAGCGACCTGAGCGCCACAGCAGCGGAAGGGGAAAAGAAAAGAAACAAAACGAGGCAAAATGAAGAGGGGCAGAAGTATTGAAAGTTTTTCACTAAACAATCTAAGCCGACAACCACCCCTGCTGCCATTCCCTCGGTTCCTGCTGAGATGCCAAGCCCCGGTCCTTCGGCGGCATCAGACTCGGAACCAGAGGAGACAACCGAGTCAGAAGCCCTTTTTAGATAGAAAAGGCGGCACATTTGCTCCAACTCAAGGGCGGCAATTTGCCAGCCTGTCTTTCTTAAACCGAGGCGTAATATTCCTCCTTTTCCGAAAGCCGCCTCTGAGGTAGGCGTAAACATGTGACGTGACGTGAAGCTGGAAGTTGGGCTGTGAACGGTGACATAGAATTTGTCTTCAAAATAAGAGCTTTACATTGCACCCCACTGGAGTTTAGAACTGGGTTCTTAGCGGGGGGCTTTTAATTTGAAAGTAGCGACCATCCTTAGCTTTCCGACATAACATCAAGCTAACACAACAAAACAAAGACCGAGGCTCCTGGATCTCTGCTCAGTTGTTCATCTTAATGTCTGTGGATGAAGTAATGGACTGACTGCTGTGAGCAGCTGTTTCCTGGTTTTAAAACTCCTCGGTTGTGGGTCGCACAACAGTACAGGTCATTGACATCTCTGCCCAGCTCACCCACGGGCCGGCACATTTCCGCCTCGGTTTTAGATAGCAGTCGAGGCGGAAATAAGTGTACCCTCCGAGGCGGAAAATCGGCGACCACAACAGACCCCCAATTTGCCGGCCTCTGTCTAAAACCGCGGCTTGGTGCTCTGTCTAAAAACGGCTAGAGAAAGAGCCCAGCCCCGAGACTCAAAGTAAAAACCTGAAAACGTATTCTTTCAGGCAGGACTGGTTGAAACAGTTTCCCTGGTAACGGTACGATAAAGGACGTAATATAATGCACTTTGTATACTGTCATGGGTGCGGTCAGAGTATGGCCGGTAATAGTGCATTTGTAAGCGGGTCAACAACGTTTCGTGTCGAAACTTAAAAAGAAACACAGCATGTCAAAAAAACACACTACATGCCGGGACCGGTGTGTGGAGAAAGTGGCCCCTCTCCCAGCTGCATTTCAGCGGCAGGCAGCAGCAATCAGGTCCTCTGAGGAATCAGAAATTATTATAAAATGTAATGTTGCATACAACATTGCCAAAGAGGAGCTGCCTAATAGTGAAACACCTTATTTTTCTTATGTCAATGTCCTTCAAATAAAGACAAGGATTTCTCAATATCTTAGTCTTGTTTGGAAATCATTCACGTTATATTAAAGTTGTGGAGCCAGAAAGGTCTCCTTATGGCGTTAAAATTCGAGTGCACCTAAATTTTGTGCCAGTGCACCTAAAAAAAAAAAGTTAGGCGCACCAGTGCAACCAATGCAAAAAGTTAGTCTGGAGCCCTGTTTAGTATGTCGTCTTTCACACCTTACAGTTGTGGAATTGCCGTTTGTGACACGTACGTTCTCCCAGGCAATTTGTACTGGCTGTCAAATGTTTGCAGCATTTGTCGAAATGCAGCAAACATTTTTCCACAGCATTAAAGGGCTGCATCTCTTTAGCGATGTAGCGAACTACACTGTCTGTGAGTGACCAATGTGTTATGTTTTAACTGTGTAGTGCCAGCATTACCTGCAAATTTCGCGTTCCTCACATGTTGCGGGTAGCGACTGCAAAATTTGCAGTTCATGGAATTCGTCTCTCTGAGACCTCAACCAGTCAAATTTGCTCACTCAATCTTCACGAAAACAGTATTTTCTGCCCTTTTTCGCCACACTTGTGTCTTCAGACTCGGCGTCATCCTCTCAGTTAGGATTTGACTCTGGCACACTACTGGGCCTATCGGGGAGAAAATAACCCAGAGACTCTGCCAGATACGTGTCCGCTGCGTTACGGCTCAGATCCGGTTTTGCAGTACTGCAGTTATAGGTATGTGTTATAAAAACAACAACACAAAGTGTTCCCGACCGAAGGATTGGTAGAAGAGCTAGTATTTGTCTCTTTATTGAGATTTGTTTTATTTTGAAAAGTAACCGGATGCTACATTGTTGTTTCGGTGCGTGACTTCCTGTCTGCTTGGTGCTAAATTCAGCTGAATTGCTGCGTAGAAGTCCTGCGTATCTGCTCTGGAGGGCTTCGGGCTGCCAAAGCTGGGACTGAGCAGATACACAGTGCAGCGGACCTGGTGGATGTTAGCAGACTAAAGTGAAACTTATCAGCTCTGCTGGCGTGGCAGAGCCTCGTATCTGGTGGAATCGCGGGAGTTTGTTTCGCCATTGTTCGCTGAAAATGAAACCTTCTTCCACGCTCGGAACAACTTGAGGACCCTCCCCCTCCACACACATCGGCCTGCCACCTGTGATTCCAGATTCTTTGGTTCACCCATTCCACGTGCCAGTGTAAAAAAAAAAAAAAAAAAACACTGGCAAATTCACTGGTCACAGTCTGGAGCCCTGGTCGTTCAGTTTGAATCCGAAGTGCTCCCACACTACAGCTGTTGCGTTCGGTTTTGAAACCAATTCTATCTTTATTTTTATTCTGTCAATCTCAACTAGCGTTACCTCTAGCTTGCTGCTTTCTCTGTGTTGGTGTGTTCTCTCAGGGGCAGGGCCCCGCCTCCCCACACAGAGACAAAGAGTAACTGACAAGAGGGTTCACGTGAGAGACACGAGCAAAACAAACAAGCATGCAAATGGAAATTATGGAAATTTCAGTCACTCAACTTAAACAGCACATTTTATTTATCGTACGATTAATTGATTTATTGATTGTCATGACAGGCCTAGATATAAGCAGACACAAGCAGCAAATCCTCATATTAATTATTACATTATTTCATCACTGTTCTGCATGTTTCACTATTGTGTCACTATTATGTTTGCTACTTGAAAATATGTTAACCTCTTGAACATTAGAGAACTTTTTTACCATTATTTTCTTTATTATATTTTTATGGAAACAGAATCTGTTTGAGAAGTCAGCGGGCCACATGACATGGAAGCTATTGAGAAAAAAAATCAAAATTTCTGCATATAAATATTCTTATAAAATAGAGGAAGCACTAAAATACAATAAAGATATGTGTGTCTCATTCATCCAGTTTACTAATACAATCTGCTGCTGGTTTGGAGTCACTGGGCCACATGACATGGAAGATATTGAAAAAACTGTAATTATTAATATAATAATATATTTATTCTAAGTAATTTAATGACGGTCCCTAAATCAGTTTCCAGCGTTGCAGCGCGGCTCTGGGAGGTGAGCTAACCGTCCTCCTGCTGCTCACACCAGGCGAACCTCAGTAAAGTCGCGGCTGGACCTGAGTGAATATCCGTCGAATACCCAACCTGAAACTAACTTCACCCCGGTTCCATGAGTCGCCTGAGGATTTTAGTCACTCAACTTAAACGGTGACTTGTAGAAATTATACAAATAGCAGTAATGACAATAATAATCGATTTCAAGATAACTTAGGGTGTAGTGCTTTCACTGTGTGCAACTTAAATTCGCCATTCGCCCGTGATGTTAAACCTACAAACATCATGTCTTTTTTTTTTGTTTTTTTTTGAATATTCCGCAGCAGAATGCATATAGAGGAAACACTGACACATCAGAGAACCTTCCGTAACGATTGCAGGCTCTTTGGTGGAGCTCTGCTTAGAATGAAGTTCCGTCGTGACAAATGAATGGAGTACTTGCGGAGTGACATGAAGACATGAATCAGAGGCACATTGACAGCAGTTGAGCGGTCATTATGACCTGTGCCTTGCGCAACCCGTCCCCACAAAAAAAAAATAAAAAAAATATTAGATATTAGATAGATATTAAAAGTCTATTTTAACCCAGACTATGTTTTCCTCAACCTAACTAACTATTGTTGTTCCCTGAACCCAACAAAAAAATAAAAAACAAACCGAAAATAATAAGTCGGTTTAGTGTTACATTAATAAGCAGACAGTGCAATGAAATGTTCCAAATGGGACACAAACATGGTCTAATGACAAAGTACTGTACACAGCCCACTCAGCCCTGATAGCTTGCTCCAGAGAAGGTTATATTGTAGCTGCCCTTTCATAACTTGAAATGACGGTCATGAAGCAAAATGTATGATGATGTTCAAGGAACAACAGCAACATGGTCATGTTAGGGTTGGGGGATAATGGAGTGAGAGGTTCTTTCACAAAAACACCACAAGTAAGTGCTACTTCCTGCATTTATGTTAATCGATATAAATCTAGGAGATAACATCTTATGGAATTTGGTCGTCATGCCAAAGACTATTGCAAATCACTGACTGTTGCTCGAAAATAACTCCTAATTACTTTAGGTCTACAGTGATAATCAAGTACTTAAAAAACCAAAGTGTTTTTTTTTTTTTTTAATAATTCCTAAATTGATTTAAGTATCAAATTTTTTTAAAAAAAGGTTGCGATTTTATGTAACTAGCACCAGGGGCGATTCTAGGATCTGACCTTTGGGGGGGCTCAGCCCCCAGGAAGCAGCTGACAGATTTTTCATAAAAGCATATACAACAAGAATCTTTGATTATCCAAACATGATCTATGTACAAGTTCCACTGACATAAAATCAGCCATTTCACCTGATGAGAGTTTAATATCTTCCTAAACCTATGATGTATAACATAAACGATTATGGATGAACAATGATCAACTTTTCTCCAAAAATTAGTTTATGTAAACTGAGGAGAAGGCTCAATTGACCACAGCTGTCTGTCTATAATATAGTGCTCCAATCCGGTTTTGCAGTGCCGCAGTTATAAGTGTGTGTTATAAACATAAACAACAAAACGAAGTGTTCCCGACTAAAGGATTATTAAAAGAGCTTGTGTTTTTCTCTTTTTTGAGATTTGTGTGCTGGTGTCAACATGGAGTGTTTTATTTTGAAAAGTAACCAGATGTTCCTATGCGTGACTTCCTGTCTGCTCATTGCTAAATTCAGCTGAATTGCTGCGTCCTGCTCCGGCATCCGCCAAAGTCCTGCGACTGCTGGAGCCCTCCGGGACAGATCCGCAGTGCAGCGGACCTGGTGGAAGTAAAGACATTATCTAAAGTGAAAAACCAGCTCAGCTCCGCCAGGCAGCAGACACGTATCTGGTAGAATCACAGAGTTCGTTTCGCCATTGTTCGCTGAAAGTGAAACCTTTTCCTTCTGCGCTCGGAACAACTTACGGACCCTTCCCTTTCACACATTAGCCGACTCCCAGATTCACTTGGTCGTGGTCTGGAGCCCTGGATATATACGATTTGTGGACTAAACGATAGGATGGGCTAAGGCAAGTTTTGGATGGGCTTGAGCCCACCCAAAAAAGGGCTAGCCACGCCACTGACTAGCACCAAGTCTGTTAGCTCAGTTATCACAGAAGTCATACTAAAATTAAAAATGTGTTATCTCGGCAAGGAAAGCGCTTGAAGCTTTCTTCTCAAACCATAACAAGCCACACATTAATATGCAGGATACATAGCAAAGATAACTCTCACCTCCCACACCATGACCAGACACTTAAAAATGAAGCAGAACCGTATAGTACCCCTGAATGTGTGGAACACTGCTGTGGTTCTGCTGTAGTGGATGTGCCTGTTATAAGAAAGATAACACTAGACCAAAATTGTGAGACAACACTAAAACATTTTAGACTGAAAAACAGTCAACAACTACATAAATAGGGCCGCAAAGAGAATGGAATTGTCATTGTTTTCGGTCTGCACACAGTGAGTGAACAGAATACTCACATGTCTGGCCTCCCTGCGCTGACCCTCGGTATTCCTCAGCCAGCAGCGGCTCAGCTCGCTCAGCTCCAGGATGGGTTGCACCTTTAGCCTCACTGTGTCTCCCGACTGACGAATCATCTCCACTATCTCATCACGGCTCTTGTTCTCCACATTCCGTCCATTTATCTCCACCAGCCTGTCCCCCGGCACCAGTCCCAGGGCCAGGTCCTTGGTGCCGGCACCAGGCTCTGCAAAGTGGACCACGCGCCTGTAAACGCCTCCATCAGGGCTGCGGTCCAACATCGTAGTGCGACGCAAAGAAAATCCAAAGTCGCCAGTGTTGCGGCGCTGGAGCTCCAGCTCACGTGTTTCTGGTGCACTCGGCGCAACCACAGCCGGTAGCTGCAGCTGTGCCAGAAAGGTCTTGTCGACCACTTCAGGAATGCAGACTTTTTTGGTTGCCAGTGCTCCAGGCTGCTGCATGAGGCTGTGCTTGCGGAGCATGCTGAACACTTTGCTCTCCACCTGCGGGGATGGGGCAGCAGAGTTCTGGCCTGAGGGGGTGGAGCCCTCCGAAGGGCTCTCCTCTTTGCTCCTCTGAGAAAAGGAGAATCTTTTCATCATCTGACCCACCTGCGACGAGTTCTGCTTGGCAAGCGACCCAAAGTGTGCCACACGATCACGTACTGAGCCACGGTGACCATCCTGTCCTCCACCGCCCTCACCCTTCAGGTCATCAGTGGAGCTGGCAGCACTCAGCTGGCCATCCAGAACCATACTGCTTCGGTTGCTCAAGCCATCCGATTCAATATCAGTGAGGGTGAGCTCGTTGCTGCTGGCCACTTTGATGGGAATGGGGTTAGAGATCTCCAGTTTGTTCTTGGACTCACGCTTGGCCTCCCTCTTGAGATTGAAGAAACCACGCCGCATGCTCATCTCCTCCAGGCTGCGCAACTCTGCTGCGGACATCCTCTCTTTCTTATCCTTTTTTTCCTTCCTACTCCCTTCCCTCTCCTTATCCTTTTTCATCAGGTTAAACATTTTGAAAAACCAAACAGTGTTTCTGTCCAATGGGGCTCTATTTTCCTTACAGAGTTGGAGTTCCAGTTCACTAGTCAGTTGCTTTTGTTGTGACCAACAGGGAAGAATCCCCTGAGGAAAGAGACAGGGAGAGCAAACTGTTTAAAAAAACTCACAAAATGCTAAATATGTAGCTAAAATGTTCTTTCAAAGCAGGACAGCATTGACATATCAAATGATCAAAGGTTTACATACACTAGTAAAGAACATGTATATCATGGCAGTCTTGAGTTCCAATGATTTCTACAACTCTCATTTTTCTGTGATACAAAGTTCTTTGTCACAAAAAATTAAGCAAACGTTTGGTTCAATAATGCATTTATTATAGGTATTCTAAAAATGTGACCTAGGGCTGGGCGATTAATCTATTTCGAACCGGGATCGCAATCAAATTTATGTCAATTTCAGTGATAAGCCATTTTTACTTGATATAGATAGATATAACAGCCTATGACTTAGCGACCGCAGCCAGTCAGTCAGTCTGTAAATGGAAACATTGCCTTGTGGTAAGAAGTAGGTGACCAAGCCAAAAACTGCAGACTGACCCCAACCAACAAAATAGCGCAAACCAATGTTTGAGTTACTGGCGGTAAGGAAAAGGAATAGTTTGTAAATAGAAAGTTATAGAAACTTAGAATAGGGAAAAATGGACAAGTGTTATCCTCAAAAGATGAGGAAATTGTTGAAGGAAAAGAAGCCATGATTTCCATTATATGGTTTGGTTACCTAAAAAGTGATGAGGCTCAGATTATGATCTGCAAATTATGTCGTATGTCTTTCAACAAAGTTGGGAAACATCACAAATCTGTTCAATCACCTGAAATGGCACAATCCCAGTGACCACACAAAAAGTATGAAAATGCGGGCATACGTTAGTCCCTCCACGAGTGGTAGCAGGGCAATACCAAAACAACAGTCCATCGTGACGACTTTAGCGGACATTACCCCATACGAAAAGCAGTCCAAAATATGCAGGGAGATAGTGGAGTTTCCTAGTGTATGGCAAAAGATGCCATTGTGCGTAGTGGAACAGATTCAGGAAACTGATGAAAGATCTGGACTGCAGGTACGAACTCCCAGACAGAGCCTCACATTCATTACATCAAAAACAGTGGGCTCTCCAAAGCAGATGCTTGCAGATGGCATATTTTCTGGAGGACCATACTGCCAAATTAACCTACCAGTGGATGGAGGATGCACTCGCATCTTGGGGCCTAAGCGAAAACTGACAGGTGTGCATCACAACAGACAATGATGCAAACATTGTCATGGCTGCTTCCCTTAAGACTGGACTGGCCTGCAGTGTTTGTTGTATGCGTATATTATATATATATATATATATATATATATATATATATATATATATATATATATATATATATATATATATATATATATTATATAATATATACACACACATATACATACTTACTGTGCACTTATTTTGTATATTATGTGTATATTATGATATAAGTCTTATTACAATGTATTGTATTGACGTGTTATAGTTTCCAAATTGTTAAAATGGGCGAACGCATTAAATAGTGAATAATAGAGAAGCTTGGCAGGATCAAAACACATTCCTGGCTTCATTTTTAAGTGAATGTCTCCAAACCCTCAAAAATCAGGGACTCTTCCTGCCGCAAGCAGACAGGCAGATCCATCCATCAGCCTGCTTCTCATTAGCGTCTATGTGACACATACAGACTCCTTTTCCACAGGGCAGGGCAGGCTGAAATCCCAAACAAATGGCCATCTCCCATCGACCTCTCCTATTCTGAATACTCCCAGGTAGAAATCTCATGTATCTCTCATTTGTGACTGGCAAGCATCTTGGCTGTCAGTAGTGTAGAAAGATGTCATAGTTCACAATGGGATCACAACACACCGAATAATAACATAACTTAATACAAGCACTCAGTATGACTTAATGGCTCCAACTCATAATATATATAAAAATATATATATTAGTAGTGCCGGGTGGAGTATCTCCAAAAACTTTCCTGATAGGCGTTTCTCAGTTATTAGCTACCATTTGGGCCACAGTGAATGGACGGTTTTCAACATGAGCGTCACGTTCCGTCTTTAAACAACCAGGGCTCGGGAACATTAGAGCGCTAAGCGGCTGAATAATACGGATCTGCCAACAGTTTTAAGCTCTTTTCTGTTTGGCTGCTTGTCTGCTTAGGTTAAACCAACACCTGGCTCATTAACGTACTAAAAGCAGCATTAGCCCGAATCCGCATTCAGTGTAGTTAAAATCGGGACAAAACGCAGGACATAGCTAAAATAATTGTAGCTTTTCGGCTACATTAGCTAGCTGGGCTACTGTTTCGTAGGTAGGAGTAAGGTTAGTGTTAATGTTATCTAATGACACATATCTGCGTTTCTATTGACGGCAAAAGAAAACATCTCCAAAGGGACAAGCAAACGGTCATTCATTGCGGTTTTCTTTAACTTTACTGTGAACACTGTAGCTAGCTAACTAGCCTAATTGGCTCAAGTCGCAGCCTCAGTCCCTTGCCTTCTTTTTTAGTGAAGCAAATCCTGAACAACACATTGGGACCCTGTAAAAATGATCCAGTCGGCCCGACTGACTGCTTTGCCTCAACACTGCTGTGTTCAGACAAAAAGTGTCCCCTCACTCTAAGCACACGTGTTTATTACCAGAAAAAATACTCACTGTTCTCCAGTACAGCAAATGGTGCACAGCTGGTTAGTGGGCGCAGCACGGCTCGTAGGGAACAGAAGCCGCAGGCTGGCTTTTAGCTAACGTTATCAAAGCTGCAGCCTCCAGCCCAGCTCTGAAGGTTCGGGACAAACAGCCAAAGACGGTCAAACAGCTACCCCTGCTGGACAGACACTGGAGCTACAGTCTGACTGCTGCACGGTCTTCAGGGTATCTGGTGTGGACTATCGTCTGCTGATATTTTACTGCATAGCTTGCAGTGCAGGATAAGGGATCCCTGCATGTGTGGCAAAATAATACGTAAGTAGTCCCTCCACACATTGTGTACAGAAAAATCTCTGATGTGTTGCCTAAGTGGTTATTGCAGAACAACAATAATAACCACACCACAATCCTAAAAATGGCTCCTACGTCTTTTCCCTCATGAAAAACTCATGAATATATGAATACGAAATCAAATCACACCTGTGACTGTTGGACCAGGATTGTCTTCCAAACTAAGCTGATCAAAAATTTAAGGGAACACTTTAATCACACATTAGATCATGAAAGAATTATTAAAGTTGAGAAATTACATAACAAAGGTCAATGGAAACCAAGATCATCAACCCCGTTAATGGACTAGGGCCCACTGCAGCAGAATAAGGTCTGACAATCGCTCCGAGGATTTCATCCCGTAACCTAACAGCAGTCAAGGTACTGTTGGCTCTGACAGGGAGATCCACGCAACCCTCCAAGACCATCACTGACCCACTGCCATACCAGATGATGCTGGATGATGTTACAGGCAGGTGAACGTGCACCACAGCATTTCCAGACTCTTTCCTGTCTGTGAGGTGTGCTCAGAGAGAACCTGTTCTATCTATGAAGAGAAAAGGGCACCAATCTGGTTAATGCCATCTGAGCAAATGGATGGACTGATATCCCTGAAGTTTACCTGTTCCCTTCATTTTTTTCAGCAGTGGTTTACAGTGGATTTTCATATGTTCTACATCTGCGGTTGGTGCTCTTACAGCATGGCCACTTTTTACTCTGTACTACCTCCTGCATCTCACCAGCGTATAAGTAGTCCAAAACATAAATACATTCAAAACATGTGAAATAAAATATTTAAATTCTTATGACTTAGAAACCCTTTTGTTCAATGAAAGGAATATTGTGTGTTTACTAACATTCTTTTGGAGATATTTTATGCCTTTTCATTTATTTTTCAACAGGACAATGACCCCAAGGGCTATTTGACCAAGAAGGAGAGTGATGAAGTGCTGCGTCAGATGATCTGGCCTCCACAGTCACCTGACCTAAACCCAATCAAGATGGTTTGGGCTGAGATGGACCGCAGAGTGAAGGCAAAAGGGCCAACAAGTGCTCAGCATCTCTGGGAACTCCTTCAAGACTGTTGGAAAACCATTTCAGGTGACGACCTCATGACGCTCTTCGAGAGAATGCCAAGAGTGTGCAAAGCAGTAATCAAAGCAAAGGGTGGCTACTATTGAATAATCTAAAATTTAAAATGTGTTTTGAGTTATTTCACAATTTTTTGTTTACTACATAAATCCATATGTGTTCATTCATAGTTGTGATGCCTTCAGTGAGAATCTACAATGTAAACAGTCATGAAAATAAAGAAAAAACACTAAATGAGAAGGTGTGTCCAAACTTTTGACTGGTAGTTCATGTATATACAGTATAAAACATGAAATACTTTCTTACATGGGGTAGTTATAATATGCAATGGGCAAATCTGTATTGTGTCATCTTAAACATCTGTGTAATCCCAGTGTGTAGCTGCGTTTCATGCTTGTGTAGTCCAACCCATGAGCACTGATTTACTACTACTACTACTCACAACTACTCATATGATAATGTGGGAATCACTTTTGAGCAGGGGTGGGATGAAATATCGATATGACACTATATTGTATAACTTACTCTCGATATGCGATTTTTGATACACTGGTCCTAAAATAGCAATTATTTTTTTTAAATAAGGAAGTCCTCTAAACAGATTTCCTCGACAATTTAATTTACCAGAGTCATTATTACTGAGTCTGTAAACCTAATCTAAACAGATTGAAAAGAATCCATTACTGTAAAGTAAGTAAGGCAGCTGGACCAGATAATATCCCCGGGCGGGCTCTCATAGCATGTGCCAACGAGCTGGCTGATGTTCTCACCTCCATCTTCAACCTCTCCTGCAGCCACTGCAGCGAATCCCTCCTGCTTCAAGACCACAACCATCGTCAAACCTTCCCAAGAAGAGCCCACCCACCTGTCTGAATGTTTACAGACCAGTAGCGCTCACTCCAATCACCATGCTTTGAGTGGTGCTGACTCACATTCAGAGCAGCATACTGGACCCCCTGGACCGCCTGCAGTATGTCTACACAACAGGTCCATCTGCTGCTGTTATCCACTATTCCCTGTCCCACTTGAAAAATAAAGACTCCACATCAGGACGCTCTTTGTCAACTACAGCTCCTCCTTCAATATGGTCATCCTCCACAAACTCACCCACAAACTGTCTACACTCGGTCTGCACCCCACCCTCTGTGCTTGGCTCCTAGACTTTCTGACTGGCAGGCCCCTGTGTCAGGATTGGTAATAGGACTTCAACTAGCATAATTACAAACATTTTTGCAATTTTTGTCATTCTGTGGACAGCAAAGGAAGAATTTCATTCTACAGGGAAACATGTTTCTGTACATGTGACATTATGACATTAAACACTTTGAACCTTTGAATCTTGAATCTTAAAACATCTCAACCCCAGAACTGCTCCAGAACTGTCTTTCTGTCGGTTCAGGCTTTTTGCCAGTTTATGGGTATTTTACATTGTATGATGTCAGAAATGGACGTGCGTGCGTGTGTGTGTGTGTGTGTGTGTGTGTGTGTGTGTGTGTGTGTGTGTGTGTGTGTGTGTGTGTGTGATAAAAATGATCCATAATTCACTTAATTTGACATGAAACCATGTGTCATAACACATCTCAGATCATGTCAAATCCTGTGAATTTTCTATTCTTCAGTTAGACAGATACTCTGATGTATTGTAAATGATTGCCTTGCAATGTATCAATTATCACAGCATTGCTGTATTGTGAATGTGTTAGGGGTAACGTATTGTGAATGTTATAATACATACAGTATATTATACTGAGAAGGTTACTCTTGGGCATTGTGGCTGGTATGATCCCATTACGTGGTCTGTAGTTATTTGAGTACTCGTTATCTACCTGATGATGGAGCTAGACGGAAAGTCAGGAGGTCACCAAAGTCATTAGACTAAGTCTATGTGGATCTTATATGTCAACCATCCAATAGTTATTTAAATATTTTAGTGCGCACCAAAGTCCCTGAATATTAGACTGATGTTAATAAGTCATGGTCTATATTTCCTACACCATAGACCTGTGTGGGGAGTCAGCTCACCACTGATATTTGTAATTGTTTTTATTTGTAATTTATACCCGTGCTTTTACTGCTGTGGCATGAATAAATGGCATGATGTCTTATGCGTAAAAAAGGTCTGTTAAGTCATTGCAGTGAGGGAGGGTCCTCACATCTCACAAGACAACAGGGGCAACCTGACTCCACTCTTCCTCTGCTAAAAACAACCACCTGTTACTAAGGAGGTGCTAAAGCATCACTACAACACATCTCATGTATCACACATCTGTTGTCTGGCAAGCTGCTTAGGAGACATCATCACTGTGGTGGGTAACTATTCCTAGCTAACAATGTGTAGCTCTCTAACATGCAGTGTAATAAAAATAGTTTTACTTGATAGGAATGCAAGTGCATTTACTTTTTATGTACAAATCTTTAGTATGTTTTAGTCATCAGTGAGTGATGGGAATGACTCATTTTGAACCTGCCAATACTTGCATATATGTTGTATAATGTGGCAATATCATGACAGAAAAAGAACAAGCTTTGTAAGAATTGTACAGTTTTATACCTAAAGCATTTGATTCTACATGCTATCAGGTCAAGCTATTCAGTAGGATAGAATGCAATGTGTACTGATTGCTATGTCAGGTCAGTCTTTTAGAACCTCTCCTAACAATCAGGCAGCTGGAGGAAACAAATCTGATTCCTTCTGCCTTCAGTCTTCATGCGAAGCTAGGTTAGTGGTATCGATCTTCTTATTTAACTCTTGGAAAGAGTGTTAATAAGTGTATGTCCCTGAATGTAAAACTATTTCTTTAGGTCCATAATTGGGAAATCATCAACCTACCCAAATGGTCTGCTGTAAACGGCCATCACATTCTACAAATGCACACACAGTTCTTCTGTTTAATGAGAGGTTTATGTGATGACTTCCTGTATAAGCGCCAAAACAAATGGTTCAATAATCTGGGTGACTTTAAATAACTTAATGTAGACAGATGTAGACATGGCAGCAAATAAGTATTTAACATGGTGCCACAATGTGTAAATGCTAAGCGATAGGAATGATGTCCAAATTACAAAAGCAAGACAAAAGATGTAATAATGCATATTTACATTTGATTGATGTATCCAACCCAGTCGCCAGAATAAAAGTTCAGCAGTTATTGGTTCTGCAAACCACTGATACGTTCACATTTGTACGTCATAGATACCATACATGTCACATATACCATATGGTATATTGAGTCACATTACATGTTCATCACCTGACTTTCATATCAGGAGGTGGAGGTCTTGGTGGTGACCGTAGTTTGTGACTCTTTCAACATTTGGGTGAAAGTGCTGTGTAAAATCACAGGGGTTTGTGCAACCAAAGCAGGTATTTTAAGGCAAAACATCATACTGTCCTAACCCTAACCAAGTTGTTTTTCTTCCTCAACCTAACAAGAGCCTATGCACAATGCTAAGCACTAGATAAAATTGAATACTGAACCTAAAGAAATGGAAAGAATTGACATATCCATGGTTTGCAGATTTATTTTGGATATTAGGTAGATATATTCAACAGCTCAATGCTTTAGTGCTTAGCTGAGCAACATTTCTAGAAAAGATACAGTATACTGTATTATGTAATGTATGTTTGAAACCTTCAACAGATAGACCTGCATCATGGAAAATCAGGAAAATATTCAACCTCTGCCTCAGGTACCAGTGTACTATGTTGGGATGCAGCTTGGTCATAATGCAGTATATCCAGCTCCAGTGAACTATGGAGCAGCAGCCCCTCCACTACCATACACACTGCCTTCCACACCTGGCCGACCTGCAGGCTGCCCACCTGGATTAGAGTACTTGACTCAGATTGACCAGCTCCTGGTGCATCAGAGGGTCAATGTGGCTGAAATTGTTATTGGCTGGGAGATGCACAATGTTTACACAGTAAAGAATAGTATGGGCCAACAGCTATTTGTGGCTACAGAGGAAAATGACATCTTCACCTTGCAGTGTGGCCCTGCTCGACCTTTTACCATTCACCTTTATGATAACGTGGGACAGGAAGTCTTGAACCTGACTCGCCCCCTACGGTGCACCTTGTGCTGCTTCCCCTGCTGCCTTCAGAAGTTGGAGGTGCAGAGCCCTCCTGGTAACCCCATTGGTTATGTGGAGCAGGAATGGCATCCCGTTTTTCCCAAGTTTACCATCCTGAATGAGATGAAGAAGCCCCAATTGAAGATCAAGGGGCCATGCAGTGACTGTACATGCATGTCTGATGTCATTTTTGAGGTGATGTCTTTGGATGAGTCAGCTGTGGTGGGACAGATCAGTAAGCAGTGGGGTGGGTTCATGCAGGAAGGCTTCACAGATGCAGATAACTTTGGGATCTCATTTCCAATGGACCTTGATGTGAAGATAAAAGCTGTGATGTTAGGCGCATGCTTCCTTGTTGATTTCATGTTTTTTGAGAATGAACCAAAACAGAATTGATAAACATTTCATGGCATAACATTGAGACATTGGCTTTTTAAGGCAGGTGTACTGATTTACAATGATTTAACCCTGAGTTTACAGCAGCACCAAAAGCTGTAGTGAGCATTTTAGCTATAAATTCTCTTTTTACAGTTTTATGTTAGGGTTGAAATGTTGAAAGGAATGTAGGCTATATTTCAGCCCTGGGAGACTCCCATTCTGTGTGTGTTATGTAGGTGAGGGACATGTTGAGACAGCTGTTTCTGACTATGCATCAGCTACTCCAGTCTAATCTCTACCATTATGTACAATTTCATTTCTGTACTATCTGCACAGTATTCCATGTATACCATCACTTACTTAGCAACAGAGAAGAGGAGATCAGAATGCCTTAATTCCCATAAACCCCCCAAAAAGTACAATACAAAAATACATTTTTTATATTTCTTAGTTCAATTGGGCTCAAACAACATCCATGCAGCATTGTTATTATGAGCCTCTACTGAATGTTAGGAAAATAAAATATGTTTATTAAAAAACAACAATAAACTTCTATGGACAAGAACAATGTGGAACACAAAAATTAAATACATTACATCAAGCTCAGACTTCATGTTAAGTTACTGCTGGTCAAAACCCAATGTTTCCTACTTTTGCTGCTCCATAATAAATGCTTTTAAATGACTATATACTGGGGGACTTTTCTTGCAGGATTTATAGAAAATTTTCTAGCAGAGCTTTGTTAGAGGCAATTCTTTGACCACTACTCAATTAAAGAAGTTCTAACTCTAGTTACTAATATATTTTATGCTACTTCCTTCTGCTTTGTTTTGTCAAAGCACTTTGTAAACTGTGTTTTTAAAAAATGCTCTATAAAAAAAGTTTATTGTTATTATTATTATTATTATTATTATTATTATTATTATCATCAATACTTTCTGCGTTCTGCTTGTGTTGTACTCAAGCCCAGAGTGTTACTTTTTCCAATCAGCTTCTTATAATTTCAGTAACCCAGTAGATCACTACACTCCCAGGATGTAGGGTTACTTATGGTTCCAGGGTTTGAGTTACTTTGGAGTCAATGGGAGCTGAGCTCACATAAGGTAGTGACTGAGCTCCCATGAAAGCAGTTAAATAGAAGTAGAAGGACGGTGGCAGCGGAGGCGGCGGCGTCTTTCCTCCGAAATCACTGCAAGCAAGAGCACCATTGTGCATCTAGTTTGTGTAATTATCATGTACACTAGGCCTGGGCGATAAACCGAAAATTTACCGAAACCCAAAATTTACGACGATAACCGCAACATTTTGGCCATGTCGGTATTTTCGGTGTCACAGGCGTAACATCCACTCTACTTTCCGAAATCCCGTTTTTGTCCCCCCCACTTTTATTTAATCCAGCGGAACGCAGTAGCTCTCAAGCGTCCGATACTCAAACATTAGTTCCACTTGATTAATCTACTCCGGCGTATACCGATGTGCTTATTTTACATTAATTTGATGGCAAACTCCGCCCACTGATGCGACACCAGCTATGCCAGGTTAGTAATCAAGTAAACCCACTCTCGCTGTGAGTCGCGGACAGTTTGTGTGATGATGCTGCGTTCAAAGGCTGCAACAGGCCACTGTCTTCAGCTGGGCCGTCCATTGATCAAACATTTGTGTTTTGTTTTTTATTAACTCAAAATAAGGACTGTATTTCAAGCTAGAAAACACGCATCTCTCTCCTCCCTCCATTGTTGTTTGCATGTGCACATGAGTGACCTCACGCTGAAAAACGTGACTTCTCGCGTACGTGACGTCACTCCCCGAGACACAAGAAGAAAGCAAAAATATATATCTTTACTAAGGAAAATGACAAAACTAATATAACGCACTGTGACTTGAATAAGTAACTTTAATCTGATAACTGGTTCGGAAATATTAACGTGTTAGATTACTCGTTATTGAAAAAAGTGGTCAGATTAGAGTGACGTGTTACCGGCATCACTGATTGTGTAGCTTAAGTACAACATCGAGCATGAAGATGTAAAGAAAAAAATAAAAACAGTAGAATTAACTTTGAGCAAGTGTGGAGGAAAGTCGGAGGTGTGGACCCATTTTAAACAAGCCGTGGGCCGTGATAATAACATGTGTCGGTTTTGTCGAGTGCATTAAGTGCGGCACTTGTTGCATTATTCAGTAAGATTTCTGTAGTTCAAACAACTCGCAATTGTAGTCGAGAACGTCAGTTATGACAGCCCACGTATTAAACAGTTGTCAGGTTTAAATCGGTCTCGGGCTCATAATTACATTCAATGTGTCGGGCCGGGCTCGGACACAACGTGCACGGGCTCGGGTCGGGCTTGATTCTAAGCTCTACTCGGGTCCAGCCGCGACTTTGCTGAGGTTCACCCAGTGTGAGCAGCAGGAGGACGGTTAGCTCACCTCCCAGAACATGGCACTGAATCGCTGGAAACTGATTTAGGGACTGTCATCAAATTACTTAGCATAAATATATTAATACAAAATAATTGCAGTTCTTTCAATATCTTCCATGTCATGGGGCCCAGTGACTCCAGCAGCAGATTGTATTAGTAAACTGGACGAATGAGACACAGCTATGTTCATCGTATTTTAGTGCTTCTTCTATTTTATATAAATATATTAATATGCAGAAATCTTGATTTTTTTTTCTCAGTAGCTTTCATGTCATGTGACCCACTGGCTTCTGAAACAGATTCTGTGTCTATCAAAAATATATAATGATAAAGAAAAAATGGTAAAAAAAGTTCTCTAATGCTCAAGAGGTTAACATATTATTACGCAGCAATGTCAACTTCTCCACTATTTTGTCTCATGTCTTAGATTCTGATTCTGAAGTCCTCCAAATGTTTATTTATTTACATCCAACCTCTTCCACCACCTGCAGTACAACCACGTGATTCAATTCGAAGACATAAAAAAAGAGAGAAGCTTAGAATTTGTTTATAAGGGACTGTATTTTTAATAGGCCTACTTTGTGTTTGAAGGAAATTTAAAATTAAACTTGTTCAGTTGTTGTCATTTCAAGTAATCCGTGCTTTTCAGCTGTTCAATCGTGTGCTGTTCATTTATCGTTATCGAGGTGAGTTGCTCAATATATCGTGATATTGATTTGAGGCCATATCGCCCAGCCATAATGTACACTATATACGAAATATACAAAGATGTAGCTTCGTCTTGCTACATTGCTAAATAGATGGAGCGCCTGTCAGTCAGCACGGAGGGAACAGCCGCCCCGCGTCAAACACCGCCGCCAGCACCATTGCCAGCACCGCAGGGAACAGCACCCTCCGTCCAGAAGCGAACTTCGGTCTGGAGGCCCGTGGACATAGCGGGGGCGACGCATGAGACCCAGAGATGCAGTCCCAGCGACGGCGCCCGGGGCAAAGCGACAGCAGAAGTCCAGGAGCTCCCGCACTGAACACCCGAAGACCCCACCAGCAAAGGCGGAGCAGCAACCATCCAACATTGCCGCGAGCCGGGGGAGACCACAGCAGCAGCAACAACGGAGTCAGGTGGTAAACAACCCAGAGGTGGAGGGAGGACCAGCGGAGCAGCGATGGACAGCCCACAGAGCATAGAGCACGTCTGCTTATAAGTTAGCGTTGTTTTGCTAGCAGCTGATCCGTGAGGCTACGGCTCTATCGGAGAAAGTGGAGAGAGGTGAGACCATGGAGCCAATTCTTCAGGTGTGCAGGCATCAAATGCAGTAGCACTGCCCAAGGGCGTAGAATTGGGTAGGGACGCTAGGGACACGTCCCTACCAATATTCAGCCGCTACTGTGTAGTCACTATCAGTACAACCGCTGTCCGTAGTGTTTAGTCAATGATTATGGCACACAAAGGGTTAAATGTCGGTCTCTGCTAGAAGTCCCGCCTCTAACCTAAATATCGCTCCCTGATCGGCTGCCGGTTTCTCGCTAACTTACATGTGATTGGCTGTCCCCGCTGTCACTCCTCCTGCTTGTAAAAGCTACATGCAACCTGCTAGTTGGACCGGACGAGAGGCAGTGCATGTTATCTGCAACTACGAGTGTAAGTTGTCAACATGTTCGGCATTTGTTCTTCCTGGGTCGCGTCAGCTAGACGGATTTTAATATCAGTGGTGTCATTTACATTTGTGTTTGTGTCTGTTTGCGTGCGTGTACGTGTGTCCGTGCGTGTGTGCTGTATAGGATTTGAAGGATGTCAAAGAAAAGAAAACTGGATATAAGAGACTTCTTTAGGAGCCAAAGTGTAAGTTACTTCAAGGGTGTATAGGTAGAGGCTCAACAATACAGATCTTGAATAAAAGAGAATATTTAATGCCAAAGAGATACACTTTTTATTTTTAATTCTTATTTTCATGTATTTTGTAGAAGTGAGCAACGGTTTAAAAACACAAATGAAGAAACTTTGTGGTGGAAATACAATAAAACCTCACATTCTAGATGATCATGTGATTTTATAATTGTAAAATGTAATTAATTAATATTAAGTTATATTTAGTAAAAGCCTTTTTGCTCAGGCAATAACTGTACCATCAAGCTCTATGATCATTGTATCCCTAATGTATCTGTTCATATGTCATGCATCAACATATTTTTGGAAGGTGACAGACAGCAGAGAGGCTGGAGGAGATGGAGGAGGAGAGGCCAGACAAGGTAGAGGAAGAGAGGCAGGAGGAGGAAGAGAGGCAGGAGGAGGTAGAGAAGGAGAGGCTGGAGCAGATGAAGGAAGAGAGGCAGGAGGAGGAAGAGAGGCAGGAGGAGATGTAGGAGGAGAAGCTGAAAGAGGGGCTGGAAATTCATAGGTGAGGTTAAAATTTATGATGGATATGTTAGTCATGAGATTCAGCACTGTGACAAATGTTAGTGTGATGATGATCTGAATAGCAATGCTTCACCCATGTGGCTTTTAAACTCTCCAAAGTTGCCTCCTTGTCTTTCATTAGTTGCTTTAACCTATAACATCTGCATGACGTGAAATTATGATTGCTAATGTAAAAAAAGTCAACTTTCAGGAGTGCTGCCTTGGAGCACTTTTGTGTCCCCATCAATCTCAAAATCAAACCTACTCCCTTGGCACTGCCTCAGAGCTTGTAAAGACAACTTGGCTGTCTTCTTTAAGCAGAAAAAAAGCTGTTTTGTCACGGATCGAGAAGCGGTGATATTCACGCCAGTGTCCTCTCGCATCCGGGTTGCCATGGAAAAGGTGTGAAAACCATGAAAACAAACCTTACCTTTATCCTGTGAGCGTTTTTCGTTATCTAGTTTCTTCTTTTTTCTTTTTTCTGAACCAGATGAATATTTTCGTTTTGATGCCATGCCATAAATGACCGGTACCGGCCGCTCAGCGCAACTCGCTCGCTTAGTTGTACTGGTCGTCATAGCAACAGGGCGCAACAGACACCAGATCTGACCAATCAGTAGAGAGCAAATCTGATAAATCAGCGGGCCAGGTGCCAGGTACTTTTCACATCTTTTCCGTTGGGTCACTCCTCAGATATTGAGACCGGACTTGCAACTTGAGGGGGCCCTCTAGTGGTGCGGGGGTCCTATGCACCCCCATGGTCCTATGTCTGTGGATCCCCATTGTTTACCTTGTGTTATCATTTTCTATCAGTTCAACTTGTTTGGTTGGGTCAACTTAAAGTGAAACTCTCGCCAAAATGCAACCTAGCCAAAGTTTCATGTTGTGGCGAGTCTTCTTAGTGTTTTAAAAATAGCGATTTTTATGCTATCGCTAATTTGCCCCTAGCACCCCCATTTGAAATGAGTTTGACCCGAAAAATGAAAATACTGTAAATCTTAAAAGTGCCTCTTTCGTCGTAATTATGCTTTCACCAAAGGTTTTACTCATATACATTCACAAAAAAAAGCCCAAGTTGCATTTTGGCGAGAGTTTCACTTTAAGACGTTTGATTTTAATTTGAGAGAGGTTTTCACGACTCGCCTGTTTTCCTCTTAAAATTTAATAGATTGTTGCATCTTTGTGGATCACCTAAAAAGGTTAGGAATCCATCCATCATAGTGTGAGAAAAATAGGGGCCCCCAAACAGCATCTCACATAGGGCCCCCAAAAAGACAGAAACGCCCTGGGTCGGATTAACACTATACTTGGTACAATTATTGCCAATGCCCTCCTGAGGATAGCTGACGAAAGGTGTTACCAGGGGACCCTATAGCACCCCCTGGAATATTAAAAATCCAAGCCCCGCCTCCTACATGCACATACATGAACGACATTCAGTATGCATATGTATCATGACCAGACACAAAAAAAACATCCACGCTACCAAACTGTCACTCCAACAGGAAGTCGGCCATTTTGATTCAAAGTTACGATTTCATCCCCATTTTGATTCATTTCCATGCCTTGTACTTTAACGAACTCCTCCTACGTATTGAACACCACAGACTTCCAATTCTCTCAGTATCATCCTCAGACCTTGAAGATGAAAAGTTATCAAAAGCTTTTGCCTACGTTAAACATGGTGGGTGTCATGGTGCGGTCCATTTTGATGCTTCGCCATAAAGCAGGAAGTCCTTATAACTTCAACATACAATTTCCCATTTACACCAAATTCATCATACATGTAGAGGGTTTCACCCTGAATAAGTCTATGCATCAATACTGTGTCATATTCATAGCGCCACCCACTGGACACAATACGATACAGTATGATATGGAGAATTCTTCTCCATCAGCAGTAGTGTATCCAGGACATTTTTACTGGGGTGGCCAAGATGGGACACAAAGCTAATGTGGGGTGGCCGTGGCATAGCGAAGTTTAATGCCACATACGCAGCTGACCGTGGTTGAGATTTAAAGAATAGATTGTTTATGTTTAAGTATGGGGTTTGCTGTGTATTAGCAAATAAATAGCATGCACTTTGGGCAAAATTGGACCATCCTTTTTAAATTAAATCATGTATGAGAGTACATGACAACTTCAGGTAACTGTTCATGAATGACAACTCTGGACAAACCAGAACTTGACATAGCATGAAATCTGAGCCATCAATAGGTTGGAGGTTCTGCCACATAGACACACACACACACACATACACACACACACGTTTTACACTCACACATTCATACATACGTATGTACATACATACATAGATGCGTTTGTGTGTGTGTGTGTGTGTGTGTGTGTGTGTATTTATGTATTATGCACATTTTATTATTGTTCTTCTGTCTTTTACAACTGTTTTAACTATTGTTGATGTTTCAGACAGTTGTAATTGTATGACTGGAGTGACAAACAACTTGAATGTGAGCCTACATACTAAATTCAAACTATCCAAGCATGACCTACCAGCCTGTGTAGGGGGAGCTGACTGCTCTTGGTCACTTCTGCTGTACCGAGGCTGCTGACTTGAGTGGGCCTTTCCACTGCCGCTGGTTGAAGCTGTGGCTGGTTCTGACTCTTTTCTTTTTTTTTGAAGAAGCTCTGAATATCTCTGCTTCTCTTCATAGCTATTCTCTTATTAACCCTGGGGAAAATGCAATTCAATCACTCAATTACTCAATCAATCAATCAGTCAGTCAATTCACTTTGAAGTAATAGCTGTAGTAAATTTTGTTGTTTAAGATGTTTAGGGTAGCGTCAAGCTGCCACCACCTTTGTTAACCCGGTCTGGTCCGGTATTCGAGGTCAGAGAGCACCCACCACAGACAAATATGTATCAAAATAGACAATCTTTATTTCCAATTAATTTTTAGGTTAGGGACGTTTGCACTCAGCAGGCCAATGAGGGCAGCTCCAGCAGGTCAGGGAGGTAACTCCATCATCCAGCGACACCAACACTGCACACGAGAGAACACACCCAAAAGGGGACACTGCACACAAATCACTTCACAGCAACTAGAACAGGTATCACACTACACACAATGGGAGCTCAAAATCATACGGGCTCCTTAGGGACCACTACAACATAAAGGGTCGAACCCCACTCTTAACACTAGGGGGAGATAGAGCGCTGCAAGAGCATTGAGCCGCCCTTAACGGGGCCGCTGGCACACTGACGTCAGTTAATTAAAAACCTTTCTTTAAGAAGGAAATCATATAACACTCGGACATTAACTGACAAGACTACACGTAAGTTTATATGAAAATCATTAAAACAAAGGACTTATCCTGCCCCGGTCTGGTGACAAGACCCCCCCGTGGGGCCTAGGCAATGGAACTGGGCTGTGCACCGGAGAACAGGCTGCTCAGTTCTCAGGCGTGGAGTCGTTCAGCGTGGTCGGCGTCACGGATCTGGCGGCTACATGGGAGCACAGGTAAGGCACGGCTACTCCCCGGTCCCTCGCTACCTAAAGGAGGTTTCCAGCCTCCCCTCTTGATACAGGACTGATCGACACGACGAACTCCCCTACTCAGCTGTCTTCACTGCCGGCAGCACTATAAGATGCGAACAGCACCCACCCGCCACAGTGCCACTGGCTCCCAAAAAGCTCAGGCCGACGGCTCTCACGTCCTCCCGTCTCTTCCTCCCCTCGCTCTCTCCCCTGCCTGTTTTCTTCCCAGCCGCTGACCCCGGTGAGTCTCCTCCCCCTCCCAGGTGAACTGCATCAGCCCTTGATTGCCCCCCACTCCGGGGAGTTCCTCCGCCCCACACCACTCCCTCACTACACTCCTCCCTCCCCTAATGGAGAAGACTCGTCCTCGAGTCAACATGACAAATCATAGTCTCTTGACCACGCCGGTGCCTTCCTCTCACGGACCGGGCGTCTTCCTCGTGCAAGGTCAGGTTGACAATTCCCCCCCCCTGTTAGGGAGAGTGGTGACTCACATGGCTGTTCCAAAACTACCTCAGTGTTCATTTCTTTACTGGAGTGAACTGGTGCCTGAACATCTTCCCTTCCTCCAGGCGGGCCCCCTTCGCTCATCACTCCAGAAGGCAACCTTTGCGGTGGTCCACCAGCTCCTTGCCTGCTTGTCAGATCACCTCCGCCCGGGCTTGATACCCCCTCTGACTGCCTTGGAGGACCAACTCTTATGACATCTTGGGCTGGTGGTGATCCTGGACAAGGGGACAAATAAGGTTTAAGACGGTTAAAATGCATCACTGACTCACCCCCCCCAGCAACTAATGCCACCCGATACAGCACTTCTTTGACTCTCTCTACTATCTTATAGGGACCTTTAAACCGCCTCTGCAGTTTAGGACACAATCCCCTCCTTCTAGCCTTGTTAAGAACCCACACAAGTTCCCCTTCAGAATAAAACTGAAGACTCGCTCTAAGGTCAAAATTGGTCTTTTGCTGATTTGATGCTTTAGCCTGATGCTTCCTTACTGCCTCTACTACTGTAGACAGTGTCTCCACCAAATGGCCGACATATGCACTGACTGAAGAAAATGCCTCCCCAGCCCCCACGTCAAGCATTATGTCCACTGGCAGTACCATCTCCCGCCCAAACAGTACCTTATATGGAGTATAACCTGTACTAGCGTCTACACTGCTGCGATATGCCATCATTACATATGGTAACAAAGTGTCCCAATTGGACTGATTTTCCTCCACAAACAGTGACAGCATACACAACAATGTACGGTTAAATCGCTCAATTAGACCATCCGACTGGGGATGATATGATGTAGTTCTTGTTTTGTGAATATTCAAAAGTTGACACAATTCCCTGAACAAGGTCGACTCAAAAGACCGCCCCTGGTCAGAATGAATACTACGGGGGGCCCCAAATCTGCGCACCCACTCCTCCACTAACACTTTAGCAATAGTATGGGCCTCTTGATTAGGCAGGGGATATGCTTCTGTCCATTTGGAGAAGTAATCCCCGACAACCAAAACATACTTATTTTTGCGAGATGTCTCTGGCAATGGGCCCAAAATGTCAAGTGCCACTCTTTCATATGGTCTTGACACTGTGGATATTTGGAGGGGGGCTCGAGGGGCGCGACCCTGAATCTTCCTGGAGGCACAATCAACACACTGTCTACACCACTCTTTCACATCACCAAACCACCTCAACCAGTAAAAGCGATCCTTTAATTTCCCTTGCAATTTCTGTATCCCTAAATGACCACCTGTCGGGGAGTCATGCAACTGAGTTAAAACTTTAGGGACCAGGGCCTGGGGGAGAACAACCTGAACCTGGGATGCTGCATCAGTGTTTGCAGGGGGCGCCCTTACCAAACGTGAATCCCTAATCTGAAGTTGAGGCCACACAGGAGCATACTTCTGCAGGGGCGAGTTCTCAGGAATAACCTTCCCCTGTGTTTTAAGCTCAATCAACTGCTTCAGCTCATCGTCCTCCTGTTGGGCTTTTGCTATTTCGTCACCAACCAATTCCTGACCTGCTGGTGGACTAGCCCCCCCCTCCTGCACAGCACACACACTGGGATCTGGAAGGTGCTGCTCCATAGTGTCACACAGTACTTGGCCAGACCGGGGCAGCTCAGCTTTAAAGGCAGGCAGCCTCGACATGGCATCTGCATTGGCATGTAATTTCCCCAGCCTGTGGACAATTTGGTATTGAAAACTGGCCAACTGTTCCACCCACCTAGCCAGCTGTCCCTCCAGGCCCTGGAAATTATGTAGCCACCTAAGAGAGTTATGATCAGTACGCAATATGAACTCCTTCCCCAATAGGTAGTGCTTGAAATACTTCGTAAATGTTACCATACTTAACAACTCCTTTTTGGTGGTGGCATACTTTCTTTCCTGCTTGGATAGCGCCCTACTGGCATAAGCTACAACATGCTCAACCCCATTACCCTCCTGTGACAAAACTGCACCAATTCCTGCATCACTAGCATCGGTGTCTAAGATAAAAGGTTTTGCAGGGTCTGGATAAGCCAGCACAGGGGCTGACACCAAGTGAGCCTTCAACTGTTCAAAGGCATTCTGGCAAGCTTCAGACCACTTAAAACGCCAGCCCTTCTCTGTTAACTGGTGTAGAGGGCGCGCCATCTCTGCAAACCCCTGTATAAAGCGCCGGTAGTAAGATGCTAGTCCCACAAAACTTCTCACTTCTGTCTGATTTTTAGGTGTGGGCCACTCTTTCACTACCTGAACTTTAGCTGGATCTGCACCCACCCCTTCTGCCGAGATGACATGACCAAGGTACTGCACCTGAGTAGAAAACAAATTACATTTGGATGGCTTCACCTTCAGGTTTGCCTGGTGCAATCTAAGCAACACTTCATCCAAGCGTGACAGATGCTCCATGAATGTGCGGCCGAACACAATAATATCGTCTAGATAGACCAAACAAGTGGTCCACTGCAGGTCAGCCAGAACCACATCCATGAGCCTCTGAAATGTGCTTGGTGCGTTGCAAAGGCCAAAACTGAGCACATTAAACTCGAACAACCCCTGCCGAGTTATAAAGGCAGTTTTATGTTGGTCTTCAGGATCAATCTCGACCTGCCAGTAACCACTGGCAAGGTCAAGAGTCGAAAACCAGCAAGCTTTGTGTAGACTATCTAGGGCATCATCGATTCGGGGGAGGGGGTAGGCGTCCTTTCTGGTAAGGTCATTCAACCGGCGATAATCAACGCAAAAACGCAGACCCCCATCCCGTTTCCTCACAAGAACTACCGGGGCAGCCCATGGGCTACAGGAGGGCTGGATGATACCACTCGCCTGAATCTGTTTAATGTGTTCTGCGCATTCTTCCTGTAAATGAAGAGGAACACGACGTGGATGCAATTTCACAGGCTTGGCATCTCCGGTGTCAATTGTGTGCCTTACAAGGGGGGTCCTCCCTAGATCTGTATCACCTGTACTGAAAACAGAAAGATGTTTACACAACAGATTATAAACAGCTTGTTGGTCTGAATTTCCCAGCCCCTTCTGATTCAGCCCCAACTTCTCAACCAGAGCATCTACAGACCACGAGGGCTCCTGACCCTTCCTCCCATTAACCTCCCTCAAATCATCCCCCACTTCAATATCAGCGTAGAGGGTGCCAACTTCCATGCCCTCCCTCAAAATCAGTTCTTCATCTGTCACATTGATAACACGAATTGGGACAATCCCTTGTTCTACTTGACACAAAACTCGGGCAACCGAAACGTTACAGTGATCAGACAGTGAGGTTGAGGGTTCGAGCATACCTTCCACACGCTCCCTGAAGGGGTTTGTGATCATGCCAGGCAGGATAGCCTCGCTCCGCGGTGGCACTGCAGTGTCAGATTTGATAACCACAGTGCGAGGCTTCCCAGGATCTTCTGAAAACAGCAGGGGTAAGGTCTTGCCCATCGAGCGAACAACCCTCCCCTTATAATCAATCACAGCCCCATACTTAGACAGGAAGTCGAAGCCCAACAAAATATCACTAGATGGAACATCAGCGACCAAAAACTCGGCCACTAGGGCTAAGGAATCGAACTGATTGACAGTCTGCCATACCCCAGATATACACATGCCCCCCCCCATTAGCAGCTGATACATTCCCAGAATAGTCCGTCAATTTGCACGCCCCCTTTGTAATAGTCATCCATAACTCCCTGGGAATTATGGAGCGGTCAGCACCACTATCCACTAACACTTGAAAATCCACCCCCCCCCCCACTTTAGCGGCTATATGGCTACCCTTACGGTTGCTAGAGGCCAAAGTCCGAGTCACAGCCAAGGGGGCAGGCATTTGGCCTGCTGTGCCCACCCCCTTTAGTTTCCCTGCACATAGGGGCAGTCGCGGCGCAAGTGTCGGTCACATCCACACTCCCAACACACCCCAGCCTGCCTACTGCCTCTTTGCCTAGAGGGGGCACTTGGAACAGCTCTAGGACTGGTATCAAAGTTCCTGGATGGCCTAGAGGGATTAAGAGGGGTTGCTGCACCAGGAGGCTGTTGTAATACCTGCACAGTAGCTTGCATCATTTTAACCTCCTGCCGCAGCCCCTCAACTGCTCCTAATAAAGCCTCAAAACGCTCCTCAGTTTTGTTGCGACCTTCTGTAACCCCCCTTACTTTAGCATCAGGGGCGATGTGTGTTTGTTCCAAAGCTCTAAGAAGCTCCATTTCAGCAGCCAAGTGAATTGCAGCCTCTAATGTTTTAGGTTTAGCTGCACGGAGGCTAATACGGAAGTCCCCTACAGTGAAATGGGTAATGAACTGATCTCTGGCTAATAGATCTCGGGTATGGTCATCCACGGAGGGGTACGCTTTAATAACCAGTCTGCGCAAAGCATTACCAAATTCCTGGGCGGTCTCATTAGGCAACCTCCTCCTTTCAGTGAAGGTAACCCTGTTCCAGTCATCACCGTGACAGGGGTCCAAACATCTGAACATAGCTGCTTTCAACAGGGCATAATTACTTTTTGCCTCCCCAGAGACCCCATTATACATATCACGAGCATGACCCGACAACAATAAAGACATGAATTTAAGCTTAACAGAGTCATCCCACCCATTTACATTAGCAGCCAACTCAAATTGTTCCACCCAATCAGACCATTCACGGCCCACCCCAGTAAAAACTTGGGGCATAAACACAGGGCGTGGAATGGCACCAGTTGGAACAGGCAAAGAGCCCATACTACCAGAGGGATTATTCTGGCTAGCATTTGCTTCTAAAGACCCCTGCTGGGGTGAGATACTCTCTGCCTCTGACATTGTTCTTTAATATATTTAATATTTATATATTTAATCCCACCGCTGCCACCAGTGTAGTAAATTTTGTTGTTTAAGATGTTTAGGGTAGCGTCAAGCTGCCACCACCTTTGTTAACCCGGTCTGGTCCGGTATTCGAGGTCAGAGAGCACCCACCACAGACAAATATGTATCAAAACAGACAATCTTTATTTCCAATTAATTTTTAGGTTAGGGACGTTTGCACTCAGCAGGCCAATGAGGGCAGCTCCAGCAGGTCAGGCAGGTAACTCCATCATCCAGCGACACCAACACTGCACACGAGAGAACACACCCAAAAGGGGACACTGCACACAAATCACTTCACAGCAACTAGAACAGGTATCACACTACACACAATGGGAGCTCAAAATCATACGGGCTCCTTAGGGACCACTACAACATAAAGGGTCGAACCCCACTCTTAACACTAGGGGGAGATAGAGCGCTGCAAAAGCATTGAGCCGCCCTTAACGGGGCCGCTGGCACACTGACGTCAGTTAATTAAAAACCTTTCTTTAAGAAGGAAATCATATAACACTCGGACATTAACTGACAAGACTACACGTAAGTTTATATGAAAATCATTAAAACAAAGGACTTATCCTGCCCCGGTCTGGTGACAAGACCCCCCCGTGGGGCCTAGGCAATGGAACTGGGCTGTGCACCGGAGAACAGGCTGCTCAGTTCTCAGGCGTGGAGTCGTTCAGCGTGGTCGGCGTCACGGATCTGGCGGCTACATGGGAGCACAGGTAAGGCACGGCTACTCCCCGGTCCCTCGCTACCTAAAGGAGGTTTCCAGCCTCCCCTCTTGATACAGGACTGATCGACACGACGAACTCTCCTACTCAGCTGTCTTCACTGCCGGCAGCACTATAAGATGCGAACAGCACCCACCCGCCACAGTGCCACTGGCTCCCAAAAAGCTCAGGCCGACGGCTCTCACGTCCTCCCGTCTCTTCCTCCCCTCGCTCTCTCCCCTGCCTGTTTTCTTCCCAGCCTGCCCGTGGCTCCTCCCCTCCCAGGTGAACTGCATCAGCCCTTGATTGCCCCCCACTCCGGGGAGTTCCTCCGCCCCACACCACCCCCTCACTACACTAGCTATAACTACAAACATCAAGCAGGATCATTGTCAAATTGGGTTAGAATCAGTGTGCAAAATACAGGTGTTGGTGGGGCTCTGGAACCCCTTACCTAACAGCTTTGTCTCCATTAAAATACCAAAAAGAAGGGAGGTGTCAACAATGTGCCCAATTATTAGAGTTACACACATACAGATGTGTTTCTGTGTCCCGCTCTGCTCACTCATACACAGAACAGCTCTCTGTCTCTCCCTCAGTCATTCAGGTTCGCTGTCTTTCCCGTTAACGTTTAGGGTTTATTCAGCTTCAGGTTTGTTTTTACTTGTTTGTACTCACTTATTAACCAGTAGAGTACTGGTAAACGTGGGTTCGTTCAGACGTGGTGCTTGGTAGAATGTGACTCGCGTTGCGTCTCTGCCTGTCGGAGATTTTTTTTGTTTTTTTTTTAAACCATCAGCTGGCTCTAACCAGTTTTTTTTGACTTCACGCACTGAGTGTCTGACACCTTCTTGCTGTATTTCATGAAAAAATAAAGGTAGTAGTGGTATAAATATTACAAATTAATTAAGTCTCTCTCTCTCTCTCTCTCTCTCTCTCCAGAGTTTTTTTTTTTAAACTGTCAGCTGGCTCTAACCAGTTTTTTGACGTCACGCACTGAGTGTCTGATACTTTCTTGCTGTGTTTCATGAAAAAAATAAAGGTACTAGTGGTATAAATAATATTACAAATTAAGCTACACACACGCGCGCGCACACACACACACACACACACACACACATAGGCTGTCTCTCAATTCAGGGTCTGCACACTTCGAGTGCGCATTTGAAGTGCGATTACGTCACTATTCCGCGGCGAAGGGTGTCCCAATTCGAAGTGTTCTCATAATGCACCCCACAAATGCGCACTCCTTTAGCCTGTTTTTTGAGTGTGCACCGCTACCACACTTCGTGGTCTCACATATCCCAAGAGTCATCGCGCGCCCTAAGAGAAGAAATAAATAAATAAATAATGGCGACCTCAAGTGGTGCAGATCTCGCATTTAAATGTAAGTATTAAGTCTATACTCGGTTTTTACTCCTTTGAACATCCAACGCCAGATATGTTAAACTTCAAGGGACATTAAAACCTCAAAATGTCCGTTAAAATACGTTGGTAATGCTCAGCGTGATGCCTTTGGAAGTAGAGCCTTAAAAGCCTTCACTTTCAAACGTTACACATCGTATTGTGACTGTGGAGATGTTAGAGACTATTTTTACTTCATATACATAAATGGACCAAGATGAACAGATTCAGATCAGGCCAAAGTCCTCTGACTAGGCTGCTTTTGTCTGTTAACGTAACACAAAACATATTTTACATTTCATTGTGTTTTAGGGAGCAAACAGAGAGCTTCATCACTGTCCGAGGTCTGAACAACATTAGTTTACAAGGCGAAACATTCCGCCCGCTGGATGGATGGGATTAAGGCAATAATATATAGTAATACATAATAAATAGCCGATTTGTCAGTCCTGATGTCACTTTTTGTAAATCTTTGCATCGCTGTGTTAATGTGATCTTGTGTTTACCTTTTCTCTTGCTTCGAGGAGGATGAAGGAGGACATGAGGCTGCAGAGAGGATGGAGAGGCTCTTCTCTGCTCCAGAGGACAATCCTCACATTATAGCTGTTGTTATTTAGTTAATGTATGATTTCTTTTTATATTATTTGTTCATAATTGTTTATTTTATATAATTCATGAAATAAAATATTGTTCTATTGTCGCGCGTTGTCTATTCCATTTAGTATGAACAGCGTATGAACAGTACAATTTATAACAGCAAACAGCATCAAGTGCAACTTTTCAGGGACAACAGATTGAATGTTTTCTTTTATCATTAAGGTCTTAACATTTACAACTATTTACAAAATTACAGCATAAATGTTCCCCATTCATAAGGATGAATGGGGAACATTTTACAGAAAAAGCTGAATATTTCCAAAAGTATGAAACATTGAAATAAGAAAAATACAAGCAGTAATTTCCTTAAAAAGCTGAACATTTTGATATTTGAATGGTTTGAATCGGTCAAGATTTGTAGGAGGAGATAGGTGCCAAAAAACGCACAGAATCTTGAATAATAATACTAGAAAAATTGCATTTCCTGCGAAAATACAGTGTTAATGCTGAAGTCTGAATCGAAATCTGCTGAATGTACTGCCGAAAAGCTGAAAAAGTTGAAAGCTGAAATGCCAGAATAGCTGAAAGGGCTGAAAAGCTGAAAATCTGAAAGGGCTGAAAAGCTGAGAAAGTTGAAAAGTTAAAGGCTCAAAGAGCTTAAAAAGTTGAACATATTGATAGCTGAACAGTTTCTGGAGCTGAACATGAAGCTGAAGGCTGGAAAAGCTGAAAAGGCTAAAAAGCTGAAAAGGTAAAAAGCTGTAGAGTAAGAGGGCTGGAAAGGGGTTCAATTGTGAAAAAAGGCTAAAACCTTGAAAAGGTAAAGGCTGAAAGAGCTTAAAAGGGTGAAAAAAGGATGAAAAGGATGGAAAAGGATGGAAAGCTGTAGAGTGAGAGAGCCGAACAAGTTTAAAAAGGATGAAGTAAGAGAGCCGAAAAAGCTTAAAAAGGTGAAAAAGGATGAAAAGCTGTAGAGTGAGAGGGCCGAAAAAGGTAAAACAGGTGAAAAAATGATGACCATGTAAAAACGAGGGCTGAAAAGCTCAATAAGGTGAAGTAAAGCTGTAGAGTAAGAGGGCTGGAAGAGGTTAAAATGGTGAAGAAAGGCTAAAAAGGTGAAAAGTTAAAGGCTGGAAGAGCTTAAAAACATGAAAAAAGGACGAAAAGATGTAGAATAAGAGGGCCGACAAAGCTTAAAAAGGTGAAAAAAGGATGAAAATATAAAAAAGTTAAAGGGTGAAAGAGCTTAAAAAGATGAAAAACAGATGAATGGGATGGAAAAGGATGGAAAGCTGTAGAGTGAGAGAGCCGAACAAGTTTAAAAAGGATGAATTAAGAGATCTGAAAAAGCTTAAAAAGGTGAAAAAGGAGGAAAAGCTGTAGAGTGAGAGGGCCGAAAAAGGTAAAACAAGTAAAAACGGATGAACATGTAAGAACGAAGGTTGAAAGAGCTCAATAAGGTAAAATAAAGCTGTTGAGTAAGAGGGTTGGAAGAGGATAAAATGCTGAAAAAAGGCTAAAAAGGTGAAAAGTTAAAGGCTGGAAGAGGTTAAAAATGTGAAAAAAGGATGAAAAGCTAAAGAGTTAAAGGGCCAAAAAAGCTTAAAAAGGTGAAAAAAGGATGAAAAGCTGTAGAGTAAGAGGGCCGGACAACTTTAAAAAGGTTAAAAAGGATGAAGTAAGAGGGCCGACAAAGCTTAAAAAGGTGAAAAGGGATGAAAAGCTGTAGAGTAAGAGGGCTGGAAGGGGTTAAAATGGTGAAAAGGGGCTTAAAAGTTGAAAAATTAAAGGCTGAAAGAGCTTAAAAGGGGAAAAAAGCACGAAAAGGATGGAAAGGATGAAAAGCTGTAGAGTGAGAGGGCTGAAGAGGCTGAAAGGATGAAAATGTACAAAAGTTAAGGGTGAAAGAGCTTAAAATGGCTGCACCTACGCTGGGGCAGGAGCAACCCCAAGCAGGAGCACACCTGATCCAAATCAAGTGTGCTCTTGCTTGGTTGGAATGAAAACCCGCAGCCACAGTGGCCTTTGCTGCATCAGTTTGACACCACTGGTCTATGTAAAGTAAAAGATGTAGGATCCAAATCCAGCTGAAGAGAATTCTTTCCCCAGTGTTCCAGCTGCTCTCAATCAAGTGATGATGTCACACACTCTGACTCACTCAATACACACGCATCTTCAGATACACATGCTGGAGAAGTAACAGAGACAGAGATGAAAGGATCCCATAAGAATGAATGGGAAAACGCCTCCCAAACCCCTGCGATTCTTGAAAAGACTGTAATGGTTATGGCCAAAATATTTATATGATGAGTGAGAGGAGACACGGCTGAACTCGGTCATGTCATTTTTATTTCTGTTGAGTCAGAAATGAGGGCACAGGAGCGAGAGACAAATCAGGTACCGTCTGCTTTCCTCCAGAAATTTAGGCTCAAAATTAACAATGCGGCTTATGGAGCGGCTTCTTGGGTTCTTGTCGCTCCAGGGCTTCCACATCCAAAACTGTAAGTCGTACATCTGAAATGAGACCATCAGCTGAAAGCCAACAAGATTTCCTACATTTCTATGCATATATTGTCCATGTTGAGTAAAAGGTTTGGGATCTAAATCAAGCTGAAGAGAATTTTTTTCTTGAGCGGTTCCAGCTCCTCCCCACTCTAGCGATGATGTCACGCACTCTAGCCGACGCAATACACACCCATTATAAACTCAGAAGACGGGCTAAAACTCTTTCAAACTAAAACTGTGATTATTTCAAAACCGTACAAGATTTTTAAAAAGGTCCAATTGTTCAAGGTTTTGTGAATGTTCTAAAGTTGGAATGGTGTCTCCAGCTCAAAGCATGAGGGAGAAAAAGAGGTTGAAAGTCAATGAGTTTTGAAGAGGATTTGAAGATTTTCCCATTTGCGTCAATGTTAAATTTTTTTGGGAAAAAGCTGAATTGCTGAAAAAGCTGAAGAGTTGAAAAGCTGAAAAGTAGAGGGCTGAAAGAGCTGAAAAAGCTGAACATTTTAATAGTTGAACGGTTTCAGTAGCTGAAGATATGGGGAAGTTATAGCAGAATGAAATTTGAAAAAATCCCTATAAGGATGAATGGGAGAGATTTTTCAGAAAAAGCTGAATATTTCCAAAAGTATAAAAGATAGAAAAAACAAAAGTAGTAGCAGTAATGTCCTTAAAAAGCTGAACATTTTGATGGTTGAATGGTTTCAATCGCTCAAAATTTGTAGGAGTAGATAGGTGCCGAAAAACGTACGGAATCTTGAATAATATTAATAAACGAGAAGAACAATAGTGTGAATGCTGACTCAGAATTCACACTAATTAATAAATTCCAGAAGAACAATAGTGTGAATGCTGACTCAGCATTCACACTAATGAATGCTGACTCAGAATTCACACTAATAAAGATAAATTCCAGAAGAACAATAGTGTGAATGCTGACTCCGCATTCACACTAATTCCAGAAGAACAATCGTGTGAATGCTGACTCAGCATTCACACTAATTACGCTTTTTATAGCATGAAATGTGTGTGGTTTCTACCTTTGTCATTTGTCTCAATTAATGTTAAATGGTAATATTGTGAGACATAAATACTATTATCATTGTGCTATATAAACACACACACACACACACACACACACACACACACACACACACACACACACACCCATCCTGTGTACAGTTTACTGAGGGAGAGAGTGTGTGAGTGTGTTGTGTTGTTTTGCTGGTAGAAAAATAGTTCATAGTTTGAGCTGTGTGTATGCACTTCTTCAGAAATGGTCCAAAGGTTTTGTACTTAATAAATTCAACACTATAAGCATGCTATTTCCAATGCTACTGTTGTTGGTCACTCATTTAAATTATAATTTCTGATATTTAAGTCATAGCAGGCATTTGCATTTAAACATCAAAGTATATTGTTTTGTAGCAAGACAGAAATGTCACAAGGGGGCGATTGGCACATGTGAGGAGCAACCCGTTCATGGCCACATTTCATAGTATTAGCCTCTGGCAGGAAATAAATAAACCGGTTGTTTATTGAATTTATTGAATTCACATGTGTGATGCAAGTGAATTAGAATGTGTTTATATAGCACAATGATAATAGAATTTATGTCTCACAATATTACCAGTTAACATTAATTGAGACAAATGACAAAGGTAGAAACCACACACATGTCATGCTATCAAAAGAGTAATTTATTTAATGAACTCCAAAGACGGGTAGCCTGTATGTACTTTGTATATGATGAGGCTGCATAGATAATATCCACAACAATTAGTGTATAGCACAGTTTAACCTAATTCCAAAACAACCAACTGCACAGAGAAAAGATCCTCTGCCCATTGGTTCAAAGGCTATCTCACAAGCTCCTTCAACACAAGCAGACAGGAGCAGGAAGTCACCAATTGTAGACTTACTTTTTTCATTTCATCGCATTTTATAGTTTATAGTCTTTTATTTATGCTTGAATAAATTAATGCATGAATGAATAAATAAATCAATAAACAAAATGTGTTCTCCGTTAATATGTTGTAGGCTTCAGCGGCCATTAAAAACATACAGTATAAGAACTGTCACACACTGACAGATTTGTTGTATAAATGTAAACAGTTATTTATATGGGACAAATCAAAGCAGCTGTCCAAATTCAATAAGTCTATAGTGCTCATTATTCATAACACTTATTTTTCTTTTCCTTTTATTTTTCTTTCTGCCGGGAACTACACAGTACATATATCAATACAGCAGACCTCAGGACTACAGTTGGTCGTGACAACCACTACAGGACAACATAGAACAAGAAATGACATACAGCTCAGGCAATCTCTGCCAGTTCCAGCACACACAACAGACAGAGACAGGTAGTTTTCAGCATCGTCACTGGTCCCACATGGATTTCTTTTGACACAACAATAACACAAGCTAAAAAAAAGTCAGACGAGAGATCTTCCTGAACATTTCACTATTTTTTGGTGATTTATAGAAATACTTTAGTGTGTATTCCTGCAAGTTAAAAAACACAGCTACATTTGTTCTCTCTCAAAAGAATTTGTATTACTAGCCATGGCAGACAGGAAGGACATATCTGCACTCAGAGGCTTACTGTGCAAATTCTGTCTCTCTGCTTATTTGACCACATTTCATGAGAGAGATCAGGTTTGTCTAAATTATGTAGGTAAAATCATAAATGTACACTCACATTTGCTTCTGTGAAGCCTTACAGAGAATAGATTTTACTGCCTCTCCCATACACATCCATTATTATCTCCACATTTCTCCCCAAATTATCATGAGTATCAAGTATTAACTAATAACTTGAGTGCCATGTTGATAGGTGAAAGTGGGCGTGGCCTATTCGTCATTAACCATCATTGGTTGCATTTTATTAATTTATGTCGAGCTGGAAGGACCCAGAGACATGAAACTCGGTACGTTGAGTATAAATGACGTCCAAATGCTGCTCCAAAAATTTTATCCCAATCCGTCTGATGGGGGTGCTATAACATAGGGTGTAAACTTCGAAAGGCTCTCCCCGCCAAGTCATAAGTGCTATTGACTTGAAATTTTTCATACACGTCCTCCTGATAGTCCTCTACAAAAAAGCCTCTTGCACCATGAAAGCCGCCATTACAGATGTTCTAAAACATTGATTTTTCACAATTTCTTTTCTAAAAGTATAACAATAATGCCATTAGCATGTAGCTGAAAACCTTACCATGAGTATGTGTTGCACAGATCTTTGAGGAACACGGCGGCCGATGTCATCAACTGCGGAGGATGAGGGTCAGGGTGGTCGGTTTGGGGCGAAAAAGGTTAGAACCTGCAGATTGCCGCTTGCGGCTATATTTATTATTATTATTACATTTCATCTGAAAAAAAGGAAGGCAAGGCAGATTGAAAAATAAAAAATAAAGGAAAATGAATGTATTTCTGGTGAAGTTGGTAGGAATCATAAGGTTTGTTTAAAATGTAGGTAGCTACAGTAGTTGTAGTTGTTCCCATTCTTGTCAAATCTAGTTCCAGCAGTAAAGAATTCATCACAATTGAACATATTTTCATGTTGTAGTTTAATATCAGTGTTCCAATCATGATTACACACCTAAGAGGCAATGGCATTGTACAACATTAGTAATTTGTTAGAGAATCATCTTTTTCAAATATCAGAGGAACTCAGAGGACAAATCAGCATTGGACACTTTTACTTTGTTAGCTGCTTTCAATCTGATCAGTGAAATCCAGGAGTTATTATGACTTCACTCTAAGTGTTGTGATTTGTTGTGTAAGTGTACCAAGGTTTTATCATTTTTACTTTTCCCCTTGCACCTCAGTGACTCAAGACTGCTGAATTCAACCACACCTAACTTATGAACTTAGTGGAACTGATAATCATTGGTGCATTTTCCTTCCTTCAAAAATCACTGTTTTAAGGAAATATATGGTTTATAATAGTATAAAAATTAGAATTATAGGTTGTAGTACACAGGAGTACAATATCCAGTAAATGACAAAAGTAATCAATTAGCATGATTTATTATTATATGCAATGTTTTTGGTCAGGGAAACCATTTTATCTGTAAGTTGTCCTGACCAGCCACAGTTCCTGGATCTCTACACCACCACAGATGTCAGACTGATGTCGCCATTGATCTCCAGGGTGTTAATGTGTTGGAGTGGATTGAAACGATGCCTAAAGGTGTGTGTCTGCATCCCATTGGCCACGATCCTGAAGGAATGACTCTCACAACAGACAGTCAGCTGAAGGAAAGAAAGGGGCATTTTAAAATAAACAAAAGCATATTGAAGACCCTCCCTGAAAATGGTAAAACTAAACAACTTCCCACAGTGTATTTTTTTTAATACTACTAGTTGCCAAGGTCCCATATTTTGCAAATTGCATGTCATGTCATGCTCAAATGTGAAGCACACACAAACAAAAGAAAATTATATCTTCTACTCAAACTTGGGAGGCTGTTCACATTTGGTATCAACATGAGTTCTGTGTGATACGATCACAGATGTACAGTTTTGAGTCCGTCATTTCACAAGTAGCATTATCAACATCTTAATGTGCTGAATTTAATGCCATATTTAAAAGAAGGCACAAATGATTTAGAGCCACATTTCTCCACATCATGTATGGACAGCCTAATGGAGTACTAAGTGCTGTTGCCATGAGGGGGTGTATTTGGTCTGTTACAGTGTTTGGGCATGTGGTTCCATCAACCTGAATTCAAGGACCCCTTAGCAGAATATAGCATTTGATTAAAATGACGATCAATATTATTCACTTCATTTTAATGTTGGGACTGATCGGTATGTTTACAACCAAATGTCTGTTAAATCATTATAAATATTAAATACTATTAAAAATGAAGACTTTTTATACCTTCTCAATGATGGTCTGAAAGATAGCCTAATTATGCACATAGCTCAAGTGATTAAAGTACAATGATGTCTACAAATTGTTCTCCGAACCCACTATGGTCCTCTTATTCAATGTGCAATATTCTCTGGATACAAGTGCAATACAAGCAGGTCCACCTACCTTCTCAGGACTATGTATATGCAGGCACAGTGTATGTATGTTTGTACTGAGTGTGAGTCTGTGTATGTATGTTTTTAACTTAATTACGATCCACTTTTCTGATTATCTATGTCCTTATCTTGTACTTTTTGAATGCATTTGAGCTCCACCCAGGTAGTACAACAGAATTTATTTGTATAAACCTGTACAATGACGTATTCTGTTTACTAGTGACACTCCACCTCCACTAGGTCAGTGTGTGCAGTATGTAAAGTAAATGCAAGTGTACCGTGAAAGGCTGTCCCCTGTGGAAGGGCATCCCTCCACCGCGTTCCTCAGAGCCCCACTGTACCCCTTGTTTGGCATTTCGAACCACAATGTTCTCATCAAACCGTGGATTGTAATGCAGAGCAATGCCAGAGTGATGGCAAAGATTCACACTGAACCTGAGAAGACAGAATAAAGAGTGAGTACAACATAAGCCTGGACCTCCTGATCCATAAGGAAATGCTTTATGGATTTTTAAGTCTGCAAAGAGGAACTGCTCCTATGTCACAGATTAGAGTCGGTGTATAGGTCACAGGAACTACTACCTAGCCTCTTGTAATATTCACTGTCATTTTGGCCAACTCTAACTGGACACACTTTGTGTAATAAAATGCATATATAGAGGTAGTACCAAATGGAATGTAATCACAGGAATGTGATGAAATATAACTCTGGGTTTGGTACATCATCTGAAATACATTAAACCACAGTGTAATAATAATAATAATAATAACAATAATAATAATAATAATAGCAGGAGTTGCCAAAGTAAGTAATTTTATATTCTACAAATAGTGGCCAACACCAACTAACTCACTATCTAATTAACTCTGAAGAGTAATTGTAGATTCTCTATATAAATGATGCTCTGAGGAAATTAAACTTCATTGCTGGGCCCACATTTGGTGTTTCTGAATGGTTTAAGAGTCAGAGTTCTTCAACCTCCTTCTCTGGGCAGGAACTTTGACTATGGTGGCTCATCAGACTGTTTAATGAGTTATTTCACTGCTGGAAAGATGGCCCTTGCATCAAAGTGGCCCCTCGGATAGAGATATTTTTTAAATTCGTGCTACATGACCAAAGAAAAGAGAACAATGGCAGTGGTATTCCCTTGCCAAAAAGGTAGAAACCTACAACAACCACAATGCAATGCGCCACACTGGACCCATAAACACTCCTGCCGATCGGTGCTTGGTTTTAACCAGTCGTCTGTTTTGAAACAGGAAAGAGAAGGTAGTCTGGCGGCTGGTAACAAACAATATTGTACTACAGCAAAACAGTCCACTAAAATATGTTTCTGAAAACATTTTAGACAGAAATAGGTGGAGTAGTAACACAATCTTGATTTATAGTTTATCTGCACTGCAGACGGCCCTCACTTAATACAAAAGATGCGGGCATACAAAGCTATGAGAGTACACAGACAGCATTTATGTTTCATTTGGTGGATTACTGGCAGAAAGAGTGGGGGGCAGACAAAATGGAGAGAAGTGTATTGTCGTTTATTTGAATATACCACCAAAATTGTGATGATACAAAGCTGGCTGAACAACAGCAGCAAAAATCCTGTCTCAGTTTCAAGTACATTTTAAAATATATTTGAAACAGAGGTTATATTCCGTTTAGAGAATTAGATTAGATAAGAATTATTCATTCCACAATGGGAAAATTCACCAGAACAAACCTTGACAGGACGGGACAAAAAACCACCACACATGCCATAGGAAAGGAAACCAGATCCACCACCTTCTGATGATTATGCAGAAAAATATAGACCATCACAATGTGAGATTCTAACATATGTATTTCCTCAAAGCTTGTGCATATACTGAGTTCTCAAAATACAAGCTTAATCTGAGACTTTAGCTGCAAGACCTCGTGTATAACAGGCCAACTGCAGAGAGGTTGGCCTGTATCAGGAACTTAAGTCTAGAGGATCAACATCCAGTCTCATGATTCCTACTGCAACTGAGTGAAAAAGTCACACCTCATATGACTAGCCCTTTTAGAGGCTGGTGTGTGGCGTGATGTCTTGCTTTTCATTTCGGTGTCCATTTCAACAGGTTAGAGCAGACACACTGGCTGCGTGAGTCGTGCTTCTCACGTGAGTGCAGCAGCACTTCATCTGGAGATGTCTACAAAAATAGACTTGAAAACGACCTGTAGACGGGTCATGTTAACATCGTACCAGTGTTTAACTACAGTTTTCATTTCTGTACCTGTAGAATATGTCACAAATATGACGAGAATACACACAGGTCAAGAGCAGTTCTTTTCCTGTGCACTCTCTTTTTGCTTCTCTCCCACCCTCCCTCTCTTTCCACCTCCCAAATTCTCACTCTTTCTACTGGGGTAAAGGAATATTGCACCATCACATTTATTGATAATTATGAAAGGCAAAGGCCATGTAAACAGACAGGGCTGACAGGAGCTGTGTTGCAGCAGCCGCTCCACAACACAGCCACCAAACACTACACAAGCATCCAGTGTGGCCAGTCTGTCACACAGAGATTCACAGACTGCTCAACGTACACAGTCCTCAGTCTTGAGGTGTATAGTTATGTTAGTTTCTATAAAGTTGGTTTCAAAGTGAAATCCAGCAACAGTTGATGAAGTCAGACCTTGTGGCACTAGGGTGAACAGTCCCCTGCACAGTGATGGTCCTGCCAGGTTTAAGTCCTCCAGTGATGATGCTCTTGTATGGAACAGCCTGTACAGAGACACAGTAGAAACATTATAGAAATGCATTCATAATCCTTTCCTGTTTTAATCCAAGAGTATCAACATGAAAAAACTACTGCTGGTTTGCTCTCACTTTAAATAGCAACACTGTTTGACGTTGAATCACTAAGTAGGATATAGCCAGAAAAGCTCAATGCTTCAGAGTTAAAATCTGAGGAGACATGTTGCCACTTTTAAATGCACGAAAATTACTGGTTATGCTCTATCCTGGGCTGAGATCAGGGCTGTACAGTGCGACATATATGTCGCACGTGCTACATCAAAACATGCCTGTGCTAAGAATTTATCTGTCCTGTAGCATGGGTGCTATGAGCAGATTTAGCCACAAAAAAAAAAATCTTGTTCGGAATCTTGTTTGAAAAAAAAATCCTTCTGCTTAGAACCAAAGTAGAACGATGGTACTACGATTATCCTTCCTGGTAGTTGTAGTCAACTGTGGTCAATGATTAATGTTATGTCTTGTATATTGAACGCCAATTCCCACAATTCCTCACGGTCGCAGCTTTTACTCACGCTCTGTCCCATGCAGCTGGGTTGGCACACAGTGGCTAACGCTAACGCTACTCCCACGAGTCAACAACATGGAGAGATTTTTCCAACCTGTCCGCATTGAGAACACGAAACGAACTAAAGAGACCCCAGGCACCCCGGACGACACAGACAATAACGTAAATGAAGTTAACGAGGACTGACCAACACCGACCGAAAACATTTCGAGTTATTATTCTATAATTGTTTTACATAATGTATATATCAGTCCCTCCAGAAAAACGCTATTATGCGATCGCATAATTCAATGCATAATCAGCCAAAGTCCGCATATTTATGCGGGGGCTGCATTTTTTCAAATACGCCGCATTTTCGTTGCAAAAAAGTCACATATATCTTAGCAGAAAGTTGAAAAATGTTGCGTTTACTTCACCCAAGAGCAGCCATTTTCCCCCGTTGCCATGGGAACGTTATGAAGTGACGTAATTACACGACTTGAACATCATCACAAGCTGCAAACCCCGTGATGAAGCCATCACGAAGCCCGCAAATCAGTCTCATTTGACAACAAAAAAATCATACTTGTTTCAAAAACCTTACAGTTGTAAGTATATTAGTAGTATGTAAATTTACCTAACAGCAAGAGTTTGCACTTTGTGCATTGGAAGCACTTATTTTAACAGAAGATGTCTGTTTTGTATAGCTACCTCTGTAAGACAGGAAGCACACATTTTATTTTTTTATATTTTATTTATTCAATTTTACAGAAGTTGTAGCATATTCCTTTTGTAAAGCTACAGAACTTGTTTGACTCATCAATGTTTTGTAAGTTTGAGCCATGTGTTTATTAAGGTCTGAAATAAAACAAGATGAGAACTTAAATATTCCCAGCACTTTCTGTGATGTAGTATGTTTGCTTATCATAGGAAGTAATAAGAAATTACTCTCTACATTAAGGTAGTAGCCCAGTGAGAACAGCGTGTTGGGAGAATCACTTTTTTTTCTCTTTTTCATCAAACGCAGTTTTTGCAAGTTCCCGCAATTTTTGCAATTTCATTGCATAAAAATCCTGCATATTCCATCGCAGTTTTTAAGAAAACGTGCCGCATAATCAAGAATCTTTGCCCGTAACGATCACAAAAAAACTCTGCATTTTTCTGGAAGGACTGATATATGAATTACACTTGATGTTACTGTGTAAGTGATGAGCTGCATTAATTGTCCTCTCTAGAGGTGACGGGCATTTTTAGGGTCTGCTACAACTCTCTGGTCCGGTGCTAAAAAACTGTCAGCCTCTGTAGCACTAGTGCTATGTGCTGAAAAAGTTGACGTACAGCCCTGGCTGAGATCCATCCTCTCTCCAAGTTTTGTGGAAATCGGTTCAGTAGTTTTTGTGTAATCCTGTTGACAAACCAATCAATTAACCAACCAAGATAGGTGAAAACAGAGGGGGGAAGAGGCATTGGCATGCCACCAATGCAGGGTCAGGAGAACCCAAAAGAAGATGATATCAAACCTGCCACAACAAATGGCAGTTAATATCATACTCTGTATATATGAATTAATTCTAGTAGAATGTACATTTCTTGTATTCTATGTTGTTCTTGCATATATATTGTTTATAATAATAATAATAATAATAATAATAATAATAATAATTATTATTATTATTATTATTATTATTACTATTATTGCTATCTCTCTATAAAAGCAAGAAATTTGTGTGAGTGTGTGCCTCAAATATCTCAGGATCAGACTGACCTGAGATTTTCAACATGGCTGCTGCGTGGTTTAAGGGTGTGCAACGTCGGATTTGTTTGGACTACAATGATACTGTTAATAAATTATTTCATAAATAATTTACCAATTCCGCTAGCATTGTCCACCATAGCCACTATAGCCACCATAGCCACATGCGCACCAGAGCCAATCACTACAGAGCCCACCCCCACGCCTGAGTCGACGGAGGGTCCAAATCACGTGACCAATTTAAGAATATAGCCGCAAGCGGCAATCCTCGGGTTCTAACCCCTTTCGCCCCAAACCGGCCACCCTGACCCTCATCCACCGCAGTCGATGACATCGGCCGCTGTGTTCCTCAAAGCTCTGTGCAACACATAGCCATGATAAGCCCCAGATTTCTCCAAATTGGGTTTTCGGCTACATGCTAATGGCATTTGTAGCGCCCCCTATGGGTTGAGGTCAACATGCTCTGGTAGGTAGATTCCCAGTCCTGTTGTGAACCTACCCACCAGGTTTTGTGATGATAGGGCAAAGGATGTGGGAGTTATGGCCAATCCGTGGCAGCCATGTTTTTTGACCAATCTAGTTCATTTATAATAGAAATTTGTCTTTTCATCCCCTGAAGCCGTATAGCAAATTTGGTGTTGATAGAGTCAATCTTTCAAAAGTTCAATTAATTTTACTATTTTTAACGTTATGCAAATTAGCAAAAAATCTGTAATAGCGGCTTTCGTGGTGAAAGAGGCTTTTTTGAAGAGTACTATCAGGAGGACGTGTATGAAAAATTTAAAGTCAATAGCACTTATGGCTTGGCGGGGAGGGCCTTTCGAAGTTCACACCCTATGTTATAGCACCCCCATCTGACGGATTTGAATCAAATTTTTGGAGCAGCATTTGGACGTCATTTATACTCAACGTTCCAAGTTTCGTGTCTCTGGGTCCTTCCAGCTTGCCATAAATTAAAGCCCCTGTACGGAGCTTTTAACTGGATATGCAAAAGTCTCTGGTTTCTGCTCATGTGTCTCTGTTACCTACAACAGCAAATGAGCCCATCAGTGTGAAGATACGCTATTTCTAAGTAGTCTAATTCTATACCTCTGAAAGGCATTGGTCAGGTCGGACCACTGACGAAACAATTTACGGCAGTCAGACTGGAACTGACAACACTCAGGACCATAGATATACAGTATATGGGAAGATACGGCATAGCTATTTTGTTGCTACGCTAGCCAGTGCTAACCGAGCTAAAACTTTTGTCATGGCTGATAATGAGACAAAGAAGAGAAAAAGAATTCGAACCGAAGACCAACGAAAGGCCAAGAGGGAATCCAATCAAGCTAGGGCTAAAACACAGATAAACATTGGCGATTCCTTAGAGGGATGGAGAGAGTTGCAGGGCTTGAAGGGATTCAAGTCGGATCCAGAATTTGCCCGATTCCTCCTAGACAGGTATGTAAATTTTATTTCATTTATGAAATGTAATGCGGGACGTAGTTTACAGCAAAACATTTATGTTGTTACAACAAAGCTGGCTAACGTTACCACTAGATTAGCTCTAGATACTACACTTGTAAAACAACAACAAACGTGCCGGCCAGACAAACGTCTTCACGTCAGTGGGCGCTAGGGCTCATGGGAAATGCAGTCTTTATTCCGGCAAAACACCACCGCTTTCCTTCAATGGTCTTTGAGATGCACATTTGTAGCATTTATAGCGCCCCCTATAGGTTGAGCTCAACATGCTTTGGTAGACAGGTTCCCAGTCCTGTTTTGAACCTACCCACCAAGTTTTGTAATGATAGGACAAAGGGTGTCGGAGTTATGGCCAATCATTTCTAAGCCACGCCCAGTGCGAAAATACATTGGTCCGTGGCGGCCATGTTTTTTGACCAATCTGGCTCATTTATAATAGAAATATGTCTTTACATCCCCCGAAGCCGTATACCAAATTTGGTGTTGATAGAGTCAATCTTTCAAAAGTTCTATTCACATTACTGTTTTTCACATTATGCTAATTAGCAAAAAATCTAAGTAGGCGGAGCTTCATGGTCCAAGAGGCTTTTTGTAGAGCACATTGAGCTGAACTTGTGTGTCAAATGGCTATATTTATTATTTGTTGTCTGCCGCAAGTTTCAAGTTTCTGGCCCATTCCAGCTCACAGGAATTTGAGCTCAAGCGGCAGACAACAAATAATAAATATAGCCGCAAGCGGCAATCCGCGGGTTCTAACCCCTTTCGCCCCAAACCGGCCACCCTGACCCTCATCCCCAGCAGTCGATGACAACGGCCGCCATGTTCCTCAAAGATCTGTGCGACACATAGCCATGATAAGCCCCAGATTTCTACCCCAGCTACATACTAATGGCATTTACAGCGCCCCCTATAGGTTGAGCTCAAAATGCTTTGCTAGGCACGTTCCCAGTACAGTTGTGAACCTACCCACCAAGTTTTGTGATGATAGGGCAGAGGGTGTGGGAGTTATGACCAATCATGTCTAAGCCCCACCCATTGCGAAGATACATTGGTCCGTGGCGGCCATGTTTTTTGATCAATCTGGCTCATTTATGATAGAAATTTGCCTTTTCGTCTCCGAAACCGTATACCAAATTTGGTGTTGATAGAGTCAATCTTTCAAAAGTTCTATTCATTTTACTGTTTTTCACATTATGCTAATTAGCAAAAAATCTAAGATGGCAGAGCTTCATGGTCCAATTGGTTTTTTTGTAGAGCACATGGAGCTGGACTTGTGTGTCAAATTTCAAGTCAATCAGACTTACGGTGTGAGGGGCATGGCCTTCCCAAAAACGCATTTTAAATCCTTAATTACAGCGCCACCATCTGGCTGACTGGGCTCATATTTGAATAAAAGTTGATGCACATCTTTTCCAATCATTGAGCCAAGTTTCAAGTTTCAGGCACATTGCAGCTCACGGAAACTGGCACAATTTCAGAAGGGTTCTACCCCTTCGGGGTTAGAACCCTAATGAGCTGGCACAATTTTAGAAGGGTTCTACCCCTTCGGGGTTAGAACCCTAATAATTACGTAGCAGGAAGACGCAGCCTCCGTGAGTCTCGGTTCTGACGTATGTGTTGGTGCGGCCTTCAAACTATATATCAGTTTTTAAATCGTGTTGATAGGGTTATAATATCCGCCACACTTTTTCATGAACATTGCCGTCACGTTTGCTGCGCGTTTGGTGCAGGAAGAAACGGTCAAAACAGGCTTCTCTCAAGTGTCCGCAAGCAGGAAGTGTTTGCAAGCAAAAAAAACTTGTGTTACTCCATTTCCTATTGGTGGAAAAAGTCACCACACCAACCAATCATAAAATTATATCCCAAACCACGTGATTTGGTTGCTGAGGAACAGGGGGAAGTTGTGAGAGGGACGGCGGTGAAAGAGTGACAGCGACAGTGACGATGATAGAGAGCGAGTTTTGAGAGTTGAGAGATTTGTGACATTTAGCGTGTTTGAAGTGTATAGCTAGTGTGTTATGTAGTGTTTGGTGTAGTGTGTTTATTGTGTAGTGGAGTCGATTTTTGTTTAATGAGTCAAAACAAGGAGGAGACTGCTGAATGTTGAGCAGGCAGGAGAGCTGAGAGAGGCCTGAGCCTGAGGCATTGGCTGCATTTAAATGTAAATAGTTACATATAACTTTGTAAATTTCAAACACTTGTGCATAAATTTAGCAAACAACAATTTATATTTGCATTATAAGTAATAAAAATGGTTCATTAAACATATTTGTGGTTTTCACAGTAAAAAATCTAACTTTTTCCAACTCGGATTTTATGTTTTTTTGTGATTTTAGGTCCATAGTGTTAATACAATATGTCAAAATGAAAAAATAACTGAACAGTCACACATGTGAGGTTGAGTTGAAAATAATGACACCAAGCAAGGCAAGGTAAATAGTTTTTAAGGTGAAATATAATTGCTAAATAAAAAATAGTCAAAAACGGCCAATTATACCCTGGAATATCGAATTTCACAACAAACCTAAATATCCCTGACGTCCCACTTTCAAACACAGCCTCATTTGGCCATCCATGAAAAAGTTACTTAACCTCCAGCTTTTCTATAGGAATACATACTTCCTACAGGCAATGCACTAGTTATTATAATTACTATTATTATTATTATTATTACTATTATTATTATTATTAATATTATTATTATTACTTTCTGAATATTCTGGACTTTAATTGGGAGCAGCAGTAACGCAAGCAATTTCCCCTCGGGGATCGATAAAGTATTTCTGATTCAGATTCTGATTGTGACTGTTTGTTTCTCTTGCAATTTGTATGAGCTGCCTTCAGATCAGCATTGTAAAATGTCTGTAGAAATGTAACTTCACACTTAATACTAACAGGCATTGCAGGAGGAAATCCAGGCTGCGAGGGGAATCCAGGCTGCGAGGGGAATCCAGGCTGCGAGGGGAATCCAGGCTGCGAGGGGAATCCAGGATGCGAGGGGAATCCCGGCTGCGAGGGGAATCCGGGCTGCAAGGGGAATCCAGGCTGCGAGGGGAACCCAGGCTGTGGTGGAAAAGCTGGACAAGCAGGAAAGGCAGCCTGCATGGGATAGGCAACATGTGAAGTAAATGCCGGCTGACCAGGAAATGCCAACGGACCAAAACAAAGGGAAAACCCTTAAATCTCATGCACGTAATTAGAATACTGTTTATATGCTGTATGTTAAATATTTCTGACCTTCTGATTATTTTTTATAGAGTGCACTGACATAAGAGTACAGGAAACACAGCTAAATGGCATTTATGCATTGCATTTATTCTGCTAGCATCCTCACCATCGCGTTCTGGAAGCCAATGGAGGAAATTTCTACTTTCCCGTCTACAGAGATGATGTCCACCTGGTGAAATGGGATACGATGTCTGTATTCCATAAAGTGGCAGCCATTGACGCTCAGCTGGAGAGAGAAATATGGAATGTCACATTTCTGAGCATAGACAAATATTTTTGCATTCAAATAATTCTGATCTTTTAGAGAAATTGTTACATGCAGAGAAAGCACCTAAAAAACATTTTGAATTATTTTTCATGAACTTAAATAATTCCACTCCATCCAGTTACCATTCTCCTTATTATGCTTGAAACTAATGATCCTATGAGTGTAGAAGATAATAAAAATAAAGAAAAACCATGAATGAGAAGGTGTGTCCAAACTTTTGACAGGTACTGTACATTCATAAAGAAACAGGATATGTCAATGTAGTGAAAAAAAATATGCTATACCTTGTCACAATGTCACAACTCTCACAAAACTCCATCATTGGCCCTACACACCTGATAGGAATCTCGGGTAACTGTGATAAGCAGGGTGAAGGTGGAGCCAGCAGGAATTGGAGAGCTGCGGTTCCTCTCTTCAGTGCCCCAGCTACCATACTGGAAGGTGTTGGCAACCACATAACCGGGGTGACTGTCATACCGCGGGTTAATATGGAGAGCAATATCTGCATTGTGCCTGGAACCACACTGTAAATTCACATGGAACCTGGAGAAAAACACAAGTCACCATTTAATGCCGGTTGTGGCTCAGGGGTAGAGCCAGCGTCGTGTTATCAGAAGGTCACTGGTTAGATTCCACTGGTCTGCATGTTGCATGCATCCTTGGGCAAGATAGTGAACCCCAAACTGCTCCTGATGTGCTGGTCGGCACCTTGCATGGCAGCCACCGCCATCGGAGTATGAATGTTTGTATGAATTACTGTAAGTCACTTTGGACAAAAGCGTCTGATAAATGCTCTAAATGTAAATGTACATGGTGAAAAAGAAACTGTCATCATTTTGCTTTTATCAAAATGTGTGAAAAAATGGCCAATACGTGTTTTAATTGTTTTTTCTTCCTTGTTAAACCTTGTTTTTTTATGTTGTGAGCAATGGGACCCAAACAATGAATTGCAGCATGTGACCTTTACATACCCTGTCAAGTTTTTGACCACGACAGATACTCCAGAATAATGTTTTGATCCCTGTTATTTTTGTATCTCATGGCTGACACAAGTAAGGCACATATAAGTACAAAATCATGTGGTTGTTCACAACTAAGCAAACACTATGTGCTGATAAAGTCCATTTGATATAGCCAAACAAACAAACAGAACAAGCAGTTTAATGAGTTTAGATTGTCCTGTCAACAATTAAACTTTTTAATGGGGAGCAAACGCATTCAACATGTTTGTAAGTCCATAAGGATATACACAATGCTTCTTGGTGACAGACGTCGAATCTTATTTACCAATATCTGAGTTAAAAAGAAAAGGCTGAAAAAAAATACATCAATTGAAAATGAATTAATTCTGTATGATTGTGGTGCAGGGCTCCCTGTGAGCTCAGTTGGTAGTGCATACACTCAGGAGTCAATGAGAATGTTAGGCATCATTACACTGTGTGACACTGAAACTATTTACATACAAAAACACACAGGGAAACAATAACCATAATAACCAAAAAATATCTCAGAATAGGATCATCTGACCAAGGCAGAGAGCGAGAACCAGAAACACAACATTTCAGGAAACTAAAACTAAAACGAAAAACTTAAAATATTTATCTTGCAGTGTTTCCCACACATTAATTTATTTGTTGCGGTCCACCACAATATCAGCATTGGCCAGTGAATAGCATGATGTTATAAATTCCAATACAGTGGATGACAGTGTTTTTTTAGTCCACCAGTAAAACCAATGAGGAAGAGGAGGACTATTTAAAGCAGTTGGCCTGATCATAACTTCCTCTGCAAAGAAGACGACTGACCTCATTGTCGAGATGAGGTCAGCTGTCAGAAACAAAGAGCGCCAGGGACAGACAGTTTTTGTCATAGCCAAGCCGTCTAATTACATCGTCATGTGATGCTTTTTCCCAAAAGCTAACATTGTGAAAGACTCAAAACCCCCGTGGAATGGCTTGTGTTACTGAGTCTACAAGAGCCACCTGATTACATTTTATCCCCATCCAAGTTAGCTCGGCACTAAACCAGAAGTTAGCCAACTCGGTTGGTGGAAAGCTCAAGTGTGCATGCTCTATGGCACCCCAGCTGGACAGCCACCGCCACAATTAAGTCTGATTCTGTGGGAAACACTGTCTTGTTAATTAAAAGAAATGTTAAGTAATAAGGTTTCATGAAACGTTACACTTGGTGCTTCCACTACTGAAATGATGAGAAGAGCAGTCTGACCTATCAGCTCCAGGCAGGACTCGTCCACTGATGCTAATGGACTTCCCCTCCTGCAGACCACCATGGATTGATCCAGTGAAGGGGATTCTCTAGAAAGGACAGGACTTAATTAGTTAAGAACTGCTTTTCATTACTAGTGGACCAGCAATAGGGAAAGGTATTCTCAAGGATGGAAATAGAATGACAACATTATTATACATAGTATAGAAGCCTAAGCCTTAATCACATTACTACTACTACTATTATTGCTAAAACTACTACGTCTAATATATATATGCCAGTCACTGTTAGTGAAAAATGCTGAACTCACTCATATGAGTCCAGGAATTACAGCAAACATGTACTAAAAAAAAGATAATTACATTCAAATGGTATTACTGGGTACAGATCTGCTCTTGCAGCTACGCATACAAACATGGCTAGCCAGCTAAGCTGCTGCTCTTTGCCCATGTAACAACCTTGTTCGTAAATCTCTCATGCTCCCTCACCATTTTGGAGTAACTTGTATGTGTATTTTGTTTTAATTTGTGTGTTTTAACATCATTATCTCTATCCTTATCAGTACTCATAATTAGTCTCACGATTCTCCTGCGGGTTCCTGTTCATTCCTTAAAACATGATTGGTAATTTAGGCTGTCTCACCATACACAATATACTTACAATGCAATGCAACACAATATAGTGTACATGGATATTTTGAAATATCCTCTAAGGCACTTCATGCATAACTGAGCAAAAAAATAATCCAATATGGCAATATTTTAAACCACATAATACAAATAAACACAATACTGTAGGGGTGACTATTGGCACTTCCTCAATAATCATTTGGATATCATTTAGAAGTGGGTAAAGAAGCAGCCTGTAAGAGGAAGAAGTCTGAGAACCTATTTTTACTGTAGAGCAGCCTTTACAACCCGGAAGAGACCAGATAAAATCATGTGACATTGGTATTATAGATATTACAGTCATAATTCTCAGGCTGACAAAGATTAATAACACAAGTGTCCATGTAAGGAGTGTGAAGTCTGTCAGTGTATGATTAAACAAATCCCATCTGCTTAAACAAGCTTTTGTGTAAGCTATATTCTTCGACGGGTAGTTCATTCTCATCCTGTTTGAAAACTTTTTCTCTTTTTTTTTTTCTCCAGACAATTCAAATGTGTATTTGATTATGGTATCAGATTATACTTGGGCTGTCATTTTATTATTTCATTTCATATCATTTATTTGCCATCACTTCCCGCCCGCATCATGTCTCCCTCCCTCAGGCAGGGGATTATAACGCTTATAACGCCGAAGTGACGCGTTCGGTTGATTTTAGAGCAAATGGTAATGATACGTTAAAGATCCTACAAAGTCTGTACTGAGCCGCAAGACGCTTCTGAAAGTTCGCAGTCACTTTGGTAGAACTTGTGCTAAAGCAGCTCCTGCAAGTAACGGGACGGACCTGAGATCAGCCCGGGCCGGGCAGAAACAGCTCTCTTCACCGCTCTGCTAACCATCATGTTTTCTGAGGGAAATGAAGACTTGAAGAGATTGAGTTACTCACTGGGCTATAAAACGGTGACTGCTGATTGAAAGCCATTGTCCAAATTGGAAGCGTGCAGGTTTTCCAAGTGCGAGATGTGTTCTCTGGACTCAAACTGGACACAAAATGGGAGACTTACGAGTGGAGCATTTATCACGCAGATAGGTTTCGATTTCCCTACAGAAGGCGGTGTTAAGCCTGAATACCGCCAGCCCTGTCGATACAGTTTACACAATGACCCAGAGAGGCGGGAGGTTGCTGTCCACAGACATGGAAGATTTTCACAAACGTTCATGTCGGTGGTTCAAACTTGTCATGAGCAGGTCTGACATTATTCTTTTTCCTGCTCAATCATCTGTCCACATTTAGAATGAACAAAGCTGGTGATCAGGGTTAATTCCACGGTCTGTGCCTGCCTGGTCCTTGTATCATCTGATCATTCAATTATTCAATTGAATCTGGCAAACGAAGAACGAAAAAACGAGTCAATATTTCGTTTTTCTGTGTGTCTGTGTGCACCAAACATTGAAAACTGGTGTTTATTTTTCTATTTTCAGCCCAAAACGGAAAATATAATAAACAAGGAAACCAAAACGAGTGTGCATATGCACTAACATTTATGGTAATGGTACTGAACCCGCTCAGACTGTGGGTCAGACTGCAGTCTCACATCAGACCCATGAAACATATGAGACTTTTACAGTCATTATTCCCGGTAATAAACTGAAGGTATCATGAAGGTATGCTTCGGTATTTCAAAGTAAAGGATGAAAGGATGAAGTATATATATATATATAAATATCTATCTATATATATATATACATACATACACATATACATATCATTGTTTCCATAAGGAGTCCAAGATTCATATACTGCTGAACAGGCAGTATATAAGGCCCAAGGGGTGCTTGAGCCCCTGCCCTGTTGTGCAAAGGGATGTCAAAAAACGGCGGTATAAAAACGCCACGGTTATCTACCATTTCGTATATAATATGGTGTGTGTGTGTGTGTGTGTGTGTGTGTGTGTGTGTTCTCTGTCCGCTGCGGCTCCGCTCTGTCGCTCTCTACGAACGGTCATTACTTTCAAATTAAAAGCCCACCGCTAAGAACCCAGTTCTAAACTCCAATGGGGTGCAATGTAAAGCTCTTATTTTGAAGACAAAGAGAGAGCGAAGCCGCTGCCTCATCAGAACTCCACCACGCACATAGATGAGACGTGACAGTGGAGCGACTTGAACTTTTCTGAGTTATAAACCATTAACATAACTTCCTTGTGGGGGCTAACAAGTCGCCTTCCACTTATTCAACGTGCTTAAATATGAGTCATACGTCAGAGGAGCCCATTTGTCCTTGTTAAGCTAACTGGTTGTTAACCAGAGTTAATAATATGACAGCTGTCTGTGTCGGCTGTTTATCTGCCACAAATCTTAAACTTCTTCCAGATATTGAGTTTACTATGACTTTGCTGTTGTAAACATTGTTGTTCCTATTAACAGTCACAGGAGTCATTTCTTGGTTTTGTCACATTGTTAGATGTGTAGCATGTATTTCTAGTTTGCACTTGCCCTCCAATAAATAGCCTAATAATAAACCAGTGTTGCATTGAACTGCAGCTGAGTTGCATGTCTTCCAAACCTCAGTATTATTATGATGTGAATAAACTCATGTTGACAATAATTTGTTGACATAAATGAAATGGCAGTTACATCACTCACAGCTACACAGGATACACAAAGTAGTTAACTTTCTATAAGTACTTTGTTTATTAATTTTACATTAATCAATCTTGTTGTGTAATTAAGGCCAGAATTTTTTTTTCGTGTGCGCACATACTGCCCTTTTCTGACTTTGAGCCCCTGCCCCTCTATAATCATGTGCACCTCACTGTTGCTGAACTTAGTACTTCCTAGACTACTTGCATTCATAATATGAAGTACTTTTACTGAGTACTTTTGGAGTAATCATGTGTCAAAATCCTTATCAAGGATCCTTAACAAAATTAAGGATATTTCACCGAAATTTGATGTGGAATAAAAAACATTGTTTCCGTAAGTAGTCCAAGATTCATACACTGCCGAACTAAGTTCTTCCTAGAATATGTGTGTAGGGCTCCTTGAACGGAGAGTTAGCATTGACAGCTAACTTGCACAAACACACTGTTTTAACCACTTTTTATTCATTTTGAGTCATAAACGCTACAGTGCTGTGTTGTAAGGTGTCTGCTGATGTTGCATAACTTTTGGGGTGAGATTTGGAGCACGTTAAGATGCTTAAAACACAGTGTAAAGTTCTGCCCCCATGGGTTAGCTGTCAATGCTGTCCCTGTAAGGGTTGGACCAAAAATGTTCACGTCTTCGGTACTGGCAAGTCAAGGGTAGCTTGAGCAATAAAGCTGCATGTTGAAATCGACCGAAGTTATCCTTTAACAGAGGACAAGATTAAGGATATTTTGCCCAAGTTTGACGTGGAATAAAAAACGTATTTTCCATAAGGAGTCCAAGATTCATATACTGCTGAACTAAGCACTTCGGACTTCATAGACTACCTGCATGAATAATGTGAAGTACTTTTACTGTGTACTTTTTGAGTAATCCTGTGTCAAAATCCTTAACGGAGGACAAGAATAAGAATTTTTGTCCAGATTTGATGTAGAAATGTACTTGTAACAGAGCATTAATAGACTGTGGTATTGCTCCCTTTTATTCATCAAAAGATCGGAGTATTTCCTAATAAAATACAGTCTAATGGACTTCCGGTGAGACGCGAAGCAGGATGGCCGCTCGTCATCGAGCTCTGACGCAGACCCCCCATACTTTATATTTTTTGGACACGTTAACAACTGGAAGCCGCCTTAAAGTAGTCGAAACAACACCACTGGAGAAATGGCTTCGAAAAAGGAAGCAAACACGACCAAGAGGCAAGATTTAAGCCGACGACAACAAAAAACCGACGCTGCTAACGAGGACATGGCTATGCTAATTAAGCAAGTCATGGCCACAGAGATGGAAAACTTGCAAGAAACGGTAGCTAGCATGCTTAATGAGTCGCTGGCCAAAGCTCTTGACCCCATAGAAAAGCATATGGCAGAGAATGAACATCTTGCGGTCACTTAAAGAACAAGCTGAAAATCACGCCAGAAAATTCAACACGGTGTTCAGCAAAATAGAAACTATCCAAAGTAGCCTGCGCAAGACTGAGCACGATACGAGATCATGCCTCACAGAAGTTAATGTGCTACGGAGGAAGAACGGGCGGCTGGTCAACTTACCGAGCGGTGCTGAGGGCGACGATCCGAGAGGCTTTCTTCAGAAGATGCTCCCTAGGTGGATCCCCTCTCTTAAGGATCTACCGCTGGAGATTGATCGGGCACATTGGATATATTCTAACAACGCCTCCCGACCGCGGACCATGATTTTCAGGCTCCTGCGATACGCCGACCGCCAGGCCGTTCTGGAGGGAGCCAGGAGGGCCAAGCCCGCTATGCCTGGCGGCGCCCAGCTGCACTTCTTCGCTGACTACAGCTCCGGTACGACACAAGAGCGGCAGAAATACAAGGAGCTCCGAGCTAAACTACGTCAGAAAGGGATCGAGTCATTCATCGTATACCCAGCGATCTTGAAGGTAAATTACAAGGGCCAAAGAATGTCTTTCAACTCCGTTGAGGAGGCGAGTGAGGCCCTGAGGTCGGTGGTGCTGTGTGGGGCGGAGGAGGTCACGGAGCCGGGAGCAGACGAGCAGCGGGAAGACACAGAGATGCAGTGAGGAGTTTATATGCTAATGGACACATACTGCAAGTTGGCTTTGATGATGACTGGTTGGCTGTGTTTCTTATTTGCACGTTTCTTACAATGTATTCATACGGTTCTTAATAGTCAAATAGAGTAACGGGTATATCGCCCGTTAAATTTGTGACAAGTTCCATATGTGTTGGTTAAGTTTAAGGTATTGAAGCAACAGGCTCTCAGTAAAGTGAGGTGGAGCTCCTTACTTAAAGTTACCTTAGTTGATTTGGAATTGGTTTATCACAGTGGAGCCATTGTTTGATTCATTTTGTTATCAATGTGAATATGTTTACCTAAGGCTAGTGTTTATGAGGACAACAATACAAGATAATTGCTTTGTTATGGGGGCGTGAGTAGTTAGAGCTTAATGCTGACACTGCTGAGTGACACTCACGGATGTTTAGAAGTAGAGGTTTAAAGAAGGGGGGGAGGGGGAAGTAGAGAGTTTTCCCAGAGCTCCACCAACATTCAAAGTATTACTCAGATGAACGCTGCCAACTCAGATAGGTTAGGGAACTTTACAATTGTATCATTTAATGTTAGGGGACTCAACTCTCCATACAAACGATCAAAGGTCCTAGATTTCCTACGTAGAATATTGATTTTATAACGCAAATGAGAACTAAACTCATAGAATTTATTGACTTAAATCGTAACAGCATCACGGATAAAACAATTGTTTGGGCATCAATCAAGGGCTTTATTCGTAATAATGCTATTTGGTTCAGCACCTACTTGCACAAAACCAAACTCGAAAGGATATCTACCCTAGAAAAGCAATGCTGTATTCTAGAAAAGAACCTCAAAAAAGGGTACACGGAAGCAAAGGAAGGCGATCTTAAAATTAAACAGGCAGAGCTAAACAATTTGCTAAGAAGCAGGGCTGAATATATGATCCATATTACCAAACATAAATACTATGCAGAGGGTAGCGGACCAAGCCGTCTTCTTGCCTTAACTCTCAAACATCAAGAAGCCAAAAGGACTATACCTGCAATTAGATGTGGTGAAGGTGGTGTAGTATCATCAACAGAAGAAATAAATGAGACATTTAAAACATTTTTTAAAGATCTTTATATGTGTGGCCCGGTTCCTTCAGGAGACGATCTCAACAAGTTTTTTAGTGAGTTGGAACTCCCTACATTACCACCAGATGATATTAAATCTCTGGATGCTTCAATTACTTTGAATGAACTACTCCAAGCTGTTAAATCTACAAACAAGGGCCGCACACCAGGAATAGATGGGATCCCTGTCGAATTATACTTGACATTTTGGGATATACTAGGACCAATATGGCTGGACACTATTAATTATGCTATTGAAAATGGTGAGTTCCATAGAGATTTGAATACTGCGCTTATCACAGTCATTCCCAAATCTGGCAAGGACCCACTGGAATGCGCCAGCCATCGACCGATATCTTTAATAAACGCTGACCTGAAAATATTCTGAAAGGTTTTGGCTAGTAGACTGGAGGTGGTGGCAGGGAAAGTAATCAGCCCTGACCAAACAGGATTTATGAAGGGACGTTTGTCCTCAGATAATATTCGTAGACTTTTACACATAATTGGTGCAACCCATAAAATCCCACCCGCATGTGGACTGCTGTTTCTGGACGCGGAAAAGGCATTTGACCGCCTAGAGTGGCCATACCTTTGGAGAGTGTTAAAAGAATTTAAATTTGTAGATGGATATATAAAAATGATTAAAACGTTATACGCTAATCCCTCTGCTCGTGTATGTATAGGAGGTGGACTTTCGGAGCTATTTGACATAAAGCGGGGAACACGGCAGGGAGACCCTTTGTCCCCTCTCATCTTTAATATCTCTATGGAGCCACTCGCACAGTTTATTAGAAAGTGCCCTCAGATCTCACCGATCGCAATAGGGGCTACGTCCCACTCAATATTGCTCTATGCAGATGATACACTAGTCTATACTGCCGATATTCAACAGTCTCTCCCTCATATTTTAAAAGTATTGGAGCAATTTGGCTACATATCTGGATATAAAGTTAATTTGGCAAAATCGGCACTGATACTACTCAACACAGATACAAGTAAGGTGGTGCTCCCACCACAGATTAAAGTCATGAATGAGGTCACATATCTGTGTATCAAGATTAATACTTCCCTAATATCTATTGCTAAAACATTATACTGCAATCCTTAAGAAGATAGCGGAAGATGTTGGGAGATGGAAACACTTGCCAGCATCAGTCCTAAATCGAATATCAGTTATTAAAATGAATATTCTACCACGCATCAACTTTATTAGTTCCATGTTACCACTCTCACCCCCTGCAGGATACTGGGAAAAACTTGACACTATATTAAGGCGATATGTGTGGAATGATAGACGACCTAATATAAAGTGGTCAGTCTTGCAGCTGAGAAAGTCTGATGGTGGTTTGGCCTGTCCAAATTTTAAATTATATCACTGGGCATTTAGGTTACGAGGTATAAGCTTCTGGATGGACGATGATAAAGAGTCATCTTGGAAAAACATTGAAAAAGAATTAGTGGCACCTACAAGCCTAAAAGACATAATTCTCTCGGGAATATCAGCTAAAAAATGTAGTTTGTATTACGGTCGAATATTTACTCATACTCTTTGTGTGTTTAGATTGTTGGAAAGATTTCTGAAAGTTAAGAATGTCTGGTTCAAGGCCTCCCCAATATGGAATAACACCCATCTGTTATCCGGGGGGAAACCCTTTACTAACAGGGCGTGGGAATCTAAAGGCATCCGTACACTGAATGATATTAATGGATCAAACTCTATCCTAAGTTTTGAACAGCTGGTATCCAGGTATAGTGTGGATAGACACTCCCTTTTCTACTACTTCAGAATAAGATCAGCCTGTAGGGCCTATAAGGTTCCTTGGGGGTCAGAGCTAGGAGAGCATCCTATTTTAAAGTGGATTCAGATTGCGCCAAGGAGAATAACATCATATATTTATGACAAATTACTTTCACAAGAGTACTCTCCCACATCAGAAATGAAAATTTGGATCAGAGACAGAGTTGAAGTAGGGGATGAACCAAACTGGAATGTAATTTGGAATAATGTTTTTAAAGCTTCAAAAAACCCAAATCATCAGTAGGTACACCTAAAATTTTGTCATCAAGCATACATCACTCCAAGAATTAGACACCAAATGAAATTGACACAGGACCCCTTTTGCCCATTCTGCCCTCAGGGAACCGTAGGCTCTTTTATGCATGTTATGTGGGAGTGTCCTGGAGTTTTTGTATTTTGGGGGATTGTTGTTCGAAATTTGGAATTACTGACTGAGGCCAAGCTACCGATGGATCCCTATGTATATTTGCTAAATGATGACACTGGTCTGGACATTGGGAGAAACTCTAGAAAGATTTGGCTTGCAGGCTTGACTGCAGCTAAGAAGATGTTAGCACAACGCTGGAAACCGCCCCACGATATTTCTCTCACACACTGGCTTCACAATTTTTTGGACATCTCTTACCTGGAGCTATCCTCGGCACGAATCAACAACGCAAGACTTAATACCATGACAATGCGGAAAAACGTGATTGGTATTCTGGAGGATCTTCTTCATAAATGAGCCCAGTTTGTCTGTTTGGTGGTGTTTAAAAATGTCAACGATTGTTGAGTGGAGTGAATGGGAAAAGGAGGGAGTTGGGTGGGGGTGGGCGGTGGGATGGGTGGAGGGTAGTGGGAGAAATTGGAAAATGAAGTTACGACAAAATGATGTCATTGTATGTTTCATATATCCTGCGATGCTGTCATAATAAAAAATGAAATGAACAAGTACATTTCTACATCAAATTAGGGCAAAGATACTTATTCTTGTTCTCTGTTAAGGTTTTTGCAGGATTACTCCAAAAGTACTGAGTAAAAGTACTTAATATTATGCATGCAAGTAGTCTAGGAAGTACTAAGTTCAGCAGTATATGAATCTTGGACTCCTTATGGAAACAATGATATTTTTTTTCTTTTTTTTCTCACGTCGTCCTTTACTTTGAAGTCTGGAAGGATACCTTCGTGATCCCTTCAGTTTATTACCGGGAATAACTACTGTAAAAGTCTCGTATGTTTCATGGGTCTGATTGTGAGACTGCAGTCTGACCCACAGTCACTACCAGCAGCTCTTCACAGCAGTTTCACTACGATTACCGTAAATGTCCCCCCACATGTATCCTTGACTGTAGACCTGCAGACCTCAATTTGGGCGGAGTTAAACGTTTAACCCCGCCCACTCGCCGACATTTGACTCCGCCGTCACTATGATGCTTCCTGTTCGGTCTTATGTATTCCTCCTGTCTCCTTCCACGCTTCTGACTGCCGCTTTGGTATCATAAATAATGGAAGTAAGTGTGACTTTTATAATATTGTTCATGTAATTTTAGGTGTATCGTTAGGTTTTGTGAATTAGCTGCACATGGTAATGCTAATGTTATATTTAAACTAACGTAATACTAATATCAGAGTGCATTCGGTGGTATATGCACTGTAATGAGACTAATTAGAGTACAAGAAAAAAATGTATTGCATAGTCCAGTCCTTCCAGAAAAATGCATTTTTTTGTGATTGTTGCGGGCAAAAATACTCGATTATGCTGCACGTTTTGTTAAAAAAATGCGATGTAATATGCAGGATATTTATTAGTTGTCTGAATTATGTCTCTGTCGTATCGCTCTACTCATACCCAATTATCTCAACTACAAAAAAAAAAAACCCCTCCCCCCTACATCCCACTAAAACCAAAAAACCTCAACTAACCCATCAATTACCCCTAACAACACACCCCCCATACCCCCACACAAATATCAAACCCATTTAATTAACCCTTAACTCCTCCAATCTCTACCAACTATCATCTATTCACCCCCCCCTACCCCCTCCAAACAATATTTCCTTATCATTCTTCATTTAAACCCCCCATTCCATCCCCATCATCCTTTCAATCTTCTAACTCCTTCCCAATTCAAAATTCCTTCATCAAAAACACCCAAACCCTCTTTCTTCACATTCCAAAAACCCCTTTAAATATATGTAGTAATGTCACTGTTTTAGTCTTGTGTTTTTTTTCACATATTTTCTCTATGCTCACTATTCACAACACCCTGATCTCTCCTTATATAGTGAGATATCCTCTCTCTTCGACTCTCATATATCACACATCAATCAACTATTAACTCCCACCTCACCCCCCCTAGCGTACAAATACCCCATCACCCCCCAACACTCTCTCACCCCAACTTCTCCACTTAATATACTGTTATGTACTCTAGTTTAACAGTAGATAGATATAGATAGATATCACTCTATGATGACACTCTTACACTCACAATTGTCAACCCCTCCTCACCTTAGAGAATACGTTCACTGACACCCCTTAAACAACTCCTGTCCCATAAATGATATATTTCAACCCTCTCAACAATCAGCATATGTCAAATTCACACCCTTCCTCCCCACTCCACAATATAGATGTAATCGATTTGAGATATAGAGTGTTCATACACATTCTCTCAAAGAAAGTTGAGTACAATCATCTCCCCCCCTAACAATCATGTGTCACATTGGATCGCACACCATCGCTCAGATATCATCAGACGTCCTCATCAGATGTATCAATATTTCAATACTTTATACCAACATCAATCATCTCACACACATACATATCATACAATGACCAACAATGACACTCTCTCTAGTAACCAAATATTAGTGAATATATATAGAGCACATGATATCTCAATAACTATATCAATATAACCTATCAGACACGCAAAAATACTATACAGATATTATGATGTAGAGTCTCATCTCCACCTCCTCTCCATACCCACTAGTATTTCCCATACTATCCTCTCACCATCTATTAATGATTCATCAATAATGATGTAACATTACATAATGTAGATATTACAATCATACATAATAATGATCAAGTTGTTCCTCAATTCGCTCTGACCCAGTCCTCCCTTCACACATAATCCACAAATACACACTCCCAAAATACACCCCTACCGTCATCCCCCCACCCCACTGCACTCCCGCACAATAATCCCCTACCACCCCCCAAAAACTCCCTCAACACACTCAACCCCACCACCCCACAAAACAAAACCCCACACCACCAACACCCATCACACCCCCCAAACTTCACCCCAACCACTCATCGCGCTCTCTCACTCTCGCACCTACTCTCACTGGCACACACACTCGCGCTCTACTCTATCACTCGCAGCAACTTTCACCCCCCACCCTCCCCCCCCCCATACCCCATTCATTTAACCCCTAACACCCCCACCTACCCACTATCCCTTCTCCCCCCTCCCACAATCAGCCTCCCTTCTGTTTTCTCTCACCTATATCCAGAGATGCCTAAACTCTGAGTCACACAACATCGCACTTATACATGTGGTATTTTGATATATAACTCTATCTCCTTCATCCCCCCCACTTAATACCCACACAGATGAATCGTCTGAGTTCTCCCGCTGACCCTCCCCCCCCTTTTGTAACTCCGCTCCGGTGTGTGGATGACCACTAAACCGAGTATCAACCAGCCTCAGCTTTGTAAGCATGTGATAGATGTGAGTGACCCAGATTAGTGTCGTGTGTGTCATGAGACAGCACCGCTGGGACTTACTACAAAAGTCAGATCGGAGTCAGATATTACGCTTTTCTACCCGTAGCGTGAGACATGTAATTATTTGAATGACATCCGTGTCTCCACCTCATCGTTTCTTATGTTGTGCAGCATCTTGTACCCCACACTACCCTTACCGCCTCTAGTATTAGAGAGGAGAGGAGTAACTATACATCCCAACTCAACTGACTATAATTAGATTCAGCTAAATCACCTTACTATCTATACGAATAGTGTGTGTGATACTAGTAGTTCCGCCCACTGCCCCGACAAGTCACTCCGTCCGTAGTGTCCGCGTGCTCTGCTCGCGCGCCCCCTGCTGATTCACTAGTTTCTGAGATACATGTCGCTCTAAATGATGGACGCAGGACTTCGATGTAGCAGATCTAAAAGTCTGTCTCGCTCTCGGCACGCGATGAGACTCACTCGCTAGGGCTGATGATGACTGCGATCATGTGAGTGGTATGCTGAAACCCATCAACTGCGATACAGATCGTTATTCTCATAAAACGCACTTTTGTGTTTCTGCTGACAGGAACTTTAGTCATTCCTCGTCGAAGTAGATAGTCCTGGCTCTGAACCCACTGCATTGTCCCCCCCCTAGGTTACATAGATTTTATTCATGGCCTTCAATTTGCCTACTCGTGTGATCTTAGCCAATGATATTTGGCACCCCATACATAGATCCTCATCGTCCACGAGACGCGCGACCAGGTCGTTGTGAGTTGTAGCAGACCGCTTAGATCCTCACGCTCCCTTCCCCCCCCCCCCCCCCCCATGACTGGTCTCGTAGATGTCGGAAGCGATCACCTACGACAGGTGCAACTCTTATTTTGTGTAGATGTGATACAACTCATGCTCGTGTGAGAGTCTATATTCTGTCACCTGAGCTGTCATATGCATAGAACGTCTATCTCCGAACTCAACTCATTCTAGTAGATTCTACAGAGATGTTGCTACTCCAATCCTCACGTGACAATCATTCTGCGAACCACAAATCCGGCTAATTATTTTTGTATGACGTCACCACGCACGTCACCTGAGCCCCCTACCCTTCTCCCCTTCGCTGCGTATTGGCCCACCCCTACTCGCTCGTAGTAGACCTTTACTTTCGATCAAAGTGAAACTTAACTATTTCAGACAGAAACAGCTACATACCAAACATGCAGTGAGGCATTACCAAACGAACGCAGATTCATTCGTCCTGAACGGACATAACACAGGCAACACCAGCCTCCACAGAGTCACACCACCGCATGCATCATCAACATGGAGGCAAAAACAAATGAAGGCAGCAGCAATACCCCAGACTCTGCCTCCACCATTAATATGGCATCTATGATAGATGATGATATTTATGATTACTTAAAACAATTTTATGAAAAGGTCAGTGGTGATCCAGGTGGGAAACATCTGACCTTTTTATGTAAACTTTGCCTGCCGGGTTTCAAGAAGCAACTCCGTACATTAACAACATCAACAGCAAACCTGAAACAGCACATTGAACTAAAGCACCCGGCTAGTCTTTCAAGGTATGTTCAAGTGAATAAAAGACATGGCAACGGAGAGCCAAAACAGATCCTCTACCACCCAAATCACATTAACGGCGTACAGTAGCGGCTCCTCTGTCTTCATCTCCCAGCCGCAGCCGGACAACCTGGTTTTGCAGAATATTGTCGGAGAGCTGCAGTTTCAGTGTTAATACTGATAAAATAATTGCTGTCTGTGGTTCTATATCGGCTGTGGTAATAATTTAGAAAAATAATAGCTTGCAGCAACATAATGAAAAAAAAAGAACTATGAACTAGTTCATTTTTGGAACTGTGAACTAAATTCAAAATTTTGAATTATGAACTATGAACTGAGCTAGTTCATTTTAACATTTGTGATCTGAACTTTGAACTAGTTCATGTCAAAAGTGAACTTTCCCAACACTGGTTGCCAGATATTGCGAGAGAAACAAGCAAGCGGTCCCATAGGCGTAACGTCCACTAGGGACAGGGGGACATTTCCCCCCCATTTTCCTGAAGTCCCATTTTTGTCACCCCCACTTTTATTTAATCCAGCGGAACGCAGTAGCTCTCAAGCGTCCGATACTCAAACATGTCCACTTGATTAATCTACCCAGGCGTATACCGATGTGCTTATTTTACATTAATTTGATGGCAAACTCCGCCCGCTGATGCAACACCAGCTATGCCAGGTTAGTAATCAAGTGATCCCACTCTCGCTGTGAGTCGCGGACAGTTTGTGTAATGATGCTGCGTTCAAAGGCTGCAACATCCACTATCCTCAGCCGGGTCGGGCTCTTGATCACGCATTTGTGTTTTGTTTTTTTAATAACTCAAATAATGACTGTATTTCAAGCTAGAAAACACGCATCTCTCTCCTCCCTCCATTGTTTGTGTCACTGCGTGGTGTTACACGTGACTTGTGTGAGTTATCCTCATGCTGGAATTGTGACCCCGAGACGCAAGAAGAAAGCAACAATATATATTTTTACTGAGGAAAATGACAAAAATAATAGTAACGCACAGTGACTTGAATAAGTAACTTTAACCTGATCACTGGTTTGGAAATATTAACGCGTTAGATTACTCATTACTTAAAGGGTTATTTTTCTATTTTTTCTTCCAGGGGAGCATGCCCCCGGACCCCCCTAGTCTTGCTAAGTTAGCAGAACAATCTAGGTGAAACACTTCTAAGAATTTTGACATGTGAGGTGAACTATTTCTTTCTTAGCTGAAGCTGACAACAGAACAAAATAAGTGTAAAGAGAGACATAGTGGAGCCGCATATTCTCCTGCTTTTTTGTTCTTTGCCAATCACACCTATGACTAAGCATGATAGCCATGTTCATCGTAATGTGTTGCTTTTAAGTAGCTGGGAATATGATTAAAAGCATGTGGAAATGTATAAAATGGTATTCAAATCAGACCCCCCCACTTTGTGTCCCCCCCACTTGTCAAAACGATGTTACGCCCTTGAGCGGTCCTATGAAAACAAGCCCAAAACAAGCCACTTCTCCGTTCGTGGTAAAAAAATTTTTAAAAAAGAGAGATTATTAGACCTTGCACACACACATAAATATCACCCTGAATCAAGAAATGTATTGCATTGTATCATTGTTTGCATATTTTTTGATCATTTTTTGTTTTAGCTCCAGGGCTTCAAAACAATATTACATGCAATACAATAGGAAGAGGAACACTTTAACAACAAGCCCAAAAACCCGCAACCCACGACTACCAATAATTGTAATTGTAAGAAAAACAAGCCCAAAGTCGCTTATAATAAGCAGACTTGGCAACTGTGTGAACAACTCACATTAGCAGTAGCTTCTTCCTCTAGCCGCCGTCATGGCAGCCCAGACATGTTGATCCCTGAGTGCGACAGGAAGGAAGAAGAACAAAGGTGGACCGCTCCTAAAGCACTTTAAGCTCAGCTTGTTTATTCAGTCATATAAATTGTTTATTTAGTTAGTTTAAGCATGAACATTTTTCTCTTATGATAAAAATTTCTGTCCCAAAACTACATAGTGCATCTTGAGGAAGAAAATACACATTTGGAGTGACGTCTGGGAAGAGCCCTTTCAAAGGATGTCTAGACCCGGTTTGATCACTATGTTAAATGTAATTCTTAATAAGTTTGATGTGTGTTTTGTGAAGTTTTTTATTTCTGGTTTTGAAACCAATGTTATTGGGAGGCCAGTTTTGGGATGTATAGGAATGCTTGTTATCATAACTTTTGATTTGGTTGTGGAATTACTTGTGTTTTCCTAGCCTTAGGAGGTTTCACTTTCCCAAAGGCCAAGGATCTGGGGGTTAACATCCTACTTAACATCAAATACGCACAATAGAAATGATCGGGTCTATGATCCTGTGATTCTGTTTTAGGGAACAGGTGTTTGGAACTCTGAGAAAATAGGCCTATGCAGGACTGGTAGGGAGTAGCGGGGATAATTCATCATCCCAGAGATTATAGGTCGCAATACTTGGAAATATATTTCATGTCATGACTTGTACCTTCTCAGTAAAATGTTGATTGAAAGGATTAGTAAGTGAATTGTTGGTTAAAGTAAGTGTATGAAGATAATTTTGTTTTTGTTTTATAGAGGGATCATACAGAAGAACAATTGGAAAGTTATTAGAAGGTTTGAGAGAGATTTGACTGGTCCTGTGGAGTACATGCACGATAATTATGGTAATGCTAGCTTTTGTTTGTTGTTTGTTTGTCATTTGTTGCAACGAAATATGAGTGAGAAATTGAGTACTCTCCCAGATAAGATAAAAATAAGCATTTCTCCTCCCACAAACTTCGGAGGGATGACAGTAATTGCCGTAATGCAGAATCTAAAGTAGTTTCTGTTACAGATCAAAATAAAAAGCTCATTTAGAAGGAGGAAAAAAAAAAGAAAAAAACACAATGCAAACTAAAACTAAGCTGGACAGTCAATTGGACATGTCCTGTAGTAAAAAGAAATAAAAATCCTTTATCCTGTAAGAGAGATAAATAAATCCAGTGCTATTAGCACTGACGATGACTGGGTTTTTGAACACCCAAGACCTGAGATGAATAATTAGGTAGAAGAAGGGTGGGTTCCAACAAGAAAAAGTAGAAAACCAAAGAAATCAAACCCAACAAAACACACTCCACTAATTACAATGGGAAAAAATGATGTCTACAAACCTTGGAGCCGAAAAAAAAAAAAAGCAGTAGTCGAAGAATTTCCCAAAGATGTAAGGACAAATAAACAAAAATGGTTAGAAGAATGTAATTCAGTATGCATGATCTACAGTTCTCATCTGCCAAAGTAATCGACTCCTGTAAAATCCCCCGCAATCCCACAGAGTTGTCCAGGGTTACACCAGAGAAAGCTCAGATGCTTTACAGTGTCATAGCTTTAGCAGTTCAACAGGAAGAAACACAACAATCTGACTTCACGCCCCTCACAAAAATTAGACAAGGAAAAGATGACAATCCTAGGGAGTATGTGAAAATGATGACAACCGCAAAGGACAATTGTGGTCGGTCACCAAGTCAAATTGTTAGATTTTCAGCTGGTTACATGCAAAGTTTGTTTGTGAATAGTCTTCGACCAAAAATCAGAACAAAGGTACAATTGACAGTTGGGTAGTCAAGAAAACCAATGACTGAATTGGTAGAAATAGCACAACAACATTGGTATTGGGATAACACAGAACAAAGAAAATGTAGAATGCATGAAATGCTAATTGTTTCTCAAGTGCCTCACTACACAGGCAGAACAACCAGAGGAGAACGCAGTGGCAGAGGAAGCTTCTAAAAAGAGGGTGGGCGCAAAAGATGCTGGCCCACACACCATGAGCAAAGCCACAGGCCACCTTTCTCTAACCATGAGAATTGCTTCTTATGTGGTGAGCCAGGTCATTGGGTAAGAAACTGCCAAAACAAAGCAGCCCCACATACGCTGCCCAAGTGACAACATTTAAAGAGGAGAAATTGCAACCCAAGCTCCACTAATTACATTAGCAAAAACAAAAGAAGAACCTGATTTAATGATGAATGTGAATTAACGTCATTCCTGGTAGACACAGTTGCTTCTCTTGTTCCACATTAAAACAAACAAAATCTTTACATTTAAAAGTATCTGAAGAAACAGTTAGAGCTGTAGGGGTTGGAGGTATTCCCATTTGTATACCTGTATCCTCCAGCCTACTACAGTGTCTATAGGTCCTTTCACTGAAAAAATGTGACATTTCACTACTTCCCACTCCCTTCCTCTGTCAGATACCACACCTGTGAATCTGTTAGGGTGAGATTTGTTATGCAAACTAAAATTGCATCACAATTTGCACAGCAGTTGACATCTTTTAGAGACTAATCAACATAACAAAAAGAACCGTGTTAGCTGCTCTAATAGATCACAATGAACCCATAGATGAAGAGAAAGGGAAAGTCTATGATAGAGTAGTGTCTGTACCCCCGTCGGTATGGGATGTATTGACACTTACTGCTCCACACATCACATTGAAAAGATGTTCTACACTATTTTCTACAGAAGATGATGGCGATCCCCATAACTGCATGGATGTCATTTTATTTTCTTCTAAACCTCGCCCTGACCTTTCAGAAACTCCTCTTTCCAAGTCTAATCTAGTTTTCCACACTGATGGCTCTGCTCATAGAGAAAATGGAGTGCCACACGCAGGGTATGCAATTTGTGATTATTTAACTGATAACTGATAGCACTGCCCTGCCAGCCTCATGTTCCTCCCAAGTAGCTGAGTTGTTCCACTGATGAGAGCCTGTCATCTAGCAAAAGGTAAAACTGTCACCAATTACACAGACTCCAAATATGCTTTTGGATGTTTACATGATTTCCTTCATCTATTGCTGTTGTTAAATGTGAAGCTCACACCAAATCCAAGGACCCTGGTTCAAGAGGCAATGCTCTGGCTGACCATGCAGTCAAAGCAGCTGTCAAAATTGGTATTACTGTCCTTGTAAATCTCTATCCTTTCCTACTCACTAACGATCTTGCTTCTCCTAACGATGTTCTCTTTTCACAAGAATATGCTGATTTGAAGAAGCATAAAGTGAGGCTTTCCTATGGATTTAAAATGTACATAACGTGTGGCTCCACAATGATGGCTGTGTTGTGGCACCAACTTCCTTGTACCTTGAAAAGGTCATGGATATGACAGTATTCTTGTATGGATAGAGATGTTTCTCCAACTGGCCCGAAGCCTGGGCCTGTAAGACAGTTTATTTTGTTTCTTTAGCGAAATGCTTGCCCAGCAACTCAGGATGAAGATGATGAACCTCCATGCCATGGATGAGTCTATGCAAACATTGTGCTCTACATTAACCTCTGCTGTTCAGTTTATCCACAGATAAGCAAAAGCTACCCAGCCCCTTCCTGGCGACCAGCCGTACCACGCCCTTCAACCAGGAGACTGGGTCTGCATCAGAGAGTTCCGGCAGAAAAAAGCACTGAAACCCCGCTGGTCCAAACCACAAAACGTCCTGCTTACCACCAACACAGCAGTCAAGTGTGAGGGTTGTTCCACTTGGATCATGCATCCCACTGTAAGAAGACACCTCCACCATGTGAAAAAAATCAGAAGGGTCCCTCTACATCCAGTGGGCCATCTTCCTCATCACCATATGAGCCATAAAGTGTTGGGCGCGTCCCTGGGATGACCCTACCTCCTGAAGGAGAACACTGGCACCGGAGGCCCAGAAGAAGTGGTACACTAGCTTCCAGACGAGCCAAAGAGCACCGGTTTACTGGTATTCTTTGAATAAACACATCACCACAGCAAACTACTCAACAGGACTTGAATGATTTGTTCAACAACCTTAAACATGATTTTCTGCATCTTTATATGTTTACTTCCACTACACTACATTTTGGAGGCAGTTAACGTCTTTAGTATGGTAGCACAACTGTTAGCACTGTTGCCTTGCAGTTATAAGGAATGAGTTTGAATCCCGCTGAGGCAGGGACTTTCTTTACACAGTTTGCATGTTCTCTCAGTGTTAGGTTTCCTCCAGTTTCCCCCACCATCAAATGTGCACACCAGGTTAATTCTTCAGTCAATGCTGAAACGCACCCTCTGATGGAAAGGCTCGCAGAGAGGGTGTAACATATTTAAAAGGACACTCAGACATCAAAATGAAGGATTACGTTTTTATTTAGAAATCAAAAGAGCAAAAACTACATATTAAAGATCCCAGCTCAAATAAACAAAAGAAGGGGAAATCAATGGGCCAGCCACGCAGTGGGCCGTCACACCTAGCTATCCCCTCTAAGTTATCAAAAAGGAAAGAAATTAATGTAACCTTAAATAAACTAAAGAAAACCGAAAACTGGATTGCTGGGGATATCCAAACTAACCTACAAACATATTAACAAAACAAAACAGAAACCCCAGCACTGAAAAGCAAATGCAACAACAAATGGAACATGGCACAGCTTTTGCCCATTGCGCCCTCAGGGTGGGTAGAGTGCATAGTACCAATTTCACTATGTTGTCCACTGTATGATATGTCACCTTAATAAAGATTATTCTTACTGCACTACATTATTTGCAAATTTTTGTTAGCATACACAGTACATGATAATATTTAGTAAACTCTCAAAGGCCTATGTTTATCTGCCTTAGACATCCAGTAAAGTATTAGTCAGGCTAGAAAGTATATTAGCTGTGACCATAAAAAAAATCCTTTTGTTAGTTGCTAATGTGTTTTTTGAGCTAAGCATAAGTTACCATGGTGATCTAGCCGGGTTAAAAGAGAGCCACCTTCGTAGTACAGGAAAGCCTGGCTTTAGACTCAACATACCTCGCTAACCCACTAAACTGGCTTCGCAAAACACCCCTCAGGTGGTGTTAAGCAGAGAGCCACGGCCTCAACGTCTGCAAACAACAAAGGCTGGACTTCTAGTCACGTGACGCGGTGGAGCTGATGGCTGCCTAGCCGAGCCCTGCCCTGCAGTGTCTGTTATTTTTATCCGATATTCACATTCAGAGTCGGTATAACTCCTTGTACTACAAGTTAGACTGTAGGCGATATACTTGGCTGTAATGTCGGGCACGCAAAAGAATACAAATCGATCAAATACAAGGCACGTAGCCGGGGGCCAAGTGAGTGCTAGCAAAGATGCTAACGTCGGCTCACCAACGTGCCAGAATGAAAACAGCGACAAACCGTCAGGAAACGTAGCTGTGGACATTGCAAGCATTTTTATGGTTCTGAAACAGATTTCTGGTGAGATGCAAAGTCTGGGGGAGATACGCAAAGCAACGTCATCAATGGAGGAAAAATTGTCATCTATCGTGGCGAGAATCAGCGACGTGGAAGGGAGACTCGGGCTCCTGAAGGATGCAGAAACCGAGCAGAAGGCTAATCCGCCGGCCACTGGATCCGAACTTGAGGCTCTTCGTGACAGGATAGATGACATGGAAGACCGGAGCAGGCGTAATAATCTGCGTTTTGTCAGCTTTCCCGAAGGCTGTGAAGCTGGGGACAATATCGCATTCCTGGTGAAATCGTTGCCTGAAATGTTGGATGTTACTACTCCATCGCGGGGCTGGTTTGTTGAACGCGCTCACAGACTCGGTCCCCGGATCGCGGCTGCCCGGAGAGAGGAGAAAGAGAAGAGAAAGGCGAAATTCGGTGGGAAGGAAAACGAGTCATGATTTTCCCGGACTTCTCCAGGGGAACCGTAACCAAACGCGATGCCTTCAGGGAGTGCAAAAAGATGCTTCACCAACGCGGGGTGAAGTTTGCTCTACAGTACCCAGCCACGCTCAGAATCGACACAAAAGAGGGACCGCGCCGCTTTGTGAACCCGACGACAGCCATGGATTTCATCAGGAACGAGCTACACTCATCATCCGGAGCCACTGACTGATCATTCACTTCTGTACGGACGTGGCTTTTTTTCTTTTCCAACGTGAGGAACGGACAACTTTTGTTAAAGGGGTATGATCGTACTTTTTCTTTCTTTACTTTCTCTTTCTCCAGCCCACACACCTTACGCTCATCGGCTGATTAACTGACAACAAGGTAAACATTCAGTCACACGTTAAAGGTGCTGCAGTTTTCATAAAGGCGCTGCTGATGGGCTTGGTTGGTCAGAGTTACTTTACTGACAGATCACGGACCTGAAGGGTTTTAAGATGCGCTATGTTCAGAGTTTTGCGCAGTTTTTATTTTGTAGTGTAAGAGTTATGTTCATAAAGTTTTGTTCTTACAGAGCTCACCGAAGGCATATCACAGTCCTGGTACCAGTGACATATTTGTCATACTACTATGTCCACGGCTGATAGTAACTTGCGCCTAGCCACATGGAATGTGAACCGTCTGGGGAACCCCAAAAAGAGGAATAAGATACTTCACAGTCTGAAATCAGTTATATATGATAGTGTTTCTACAGGAGTGCCACCTGTCTCTGAAAGATGCAAATAAATTGTGTAAAGGATGGGTTGGGAAGGTTTTTTGTAGTGCTGGCACAAGTCAAAGTAGAGGTGTCATAACGATAGTAAATAAACATTTACAATTTAAATGCTTAAAAGAAATTAAGGACATAGAGGGGAGGATACTTATTATCCTGGCTGATATACAGGGGAGAACACTGATATTAGCAAACACCTATGCCCCTAATAATGATGCTCCTGGATTCTTTGCCAATCTGGAATGTAAATTGATGGATATGGGCAGCTACCCAATCATATGGGCAGGGGACATGAACATGGTAATGGACGCAGTCCTTGACAGGAGTAGCCCCAGCAAAGCTAAGCCACCTAAGTCGCTTAGTGTAGTTAAGAAATTGTGCTCTGCCCTGGGTCTTGTGGATGTATGGCGGCTGTTTAACCCTGCAGGAGGGGATTATACATTTTTCTCAGCAATACACAGCGTGTTCACAAGGATTGATTATTTCTTTGTTTCTAAAGAAATGCTTCCATTTAAAGTATCGTGCACTATTGGGAGCATATTAGTATCCGACCATGCTATGGTATCGCTTAATTTTGTTCCTGTTGACAATGTAAAAAAATCTACTAGATGGAGATTCAACTCTTCTCTCCTGCAAGAGGATGCCTTCAAAGCATTGTTAAAAAGTCAAATTGACCTTTTTATTGAAACAAATGTTCCCTCCTCCCCGTCAGCAGGTACAACCTGGGAAGCCTTCAAAGCATTCATAAGGGGCCATGTAATTTAGTTTTCATCCCATAAGAAGAGACAGAATATGAGAGCAATGGGCGATCTGGAGAAAAAAGTGGAAGAGGCTGAGCAACAATTGAAGCAGAACTTCTCCCCACAGAAATTGAAAGAGCTCACAAAACTGAAATATGAGTATAATCATATACTTTCACAAAAGGTGGAATTTGGTCTCTTCAGAGTCAGGCAAAAATATTTTGAATCTGGGGATAAGGCAGGGAAGCTACTAGCACGTTATATTAAGCAACAAGAGTCCATGGCCAAATTAACTGCTGTTCAGTCAGAGGGAGGAGCTCTCTTGACAAAGTCAGCTGATGTAAATGAAACATTTAAAAAATTCTACGTGAAACTGTATACATCATCAGCTTCCGATACACAAGATGAAGTTATCAAATTCTTGGAGGGGCTGGATCTCCCTACACTGAATCCTGATCAGCGAGATGGTCTGGATGCCCCAATCACAGCCAGTGAGATATTAGAGGTCATTAGGACTTTAAAAGTAGGCAAAGCACCAGGACCTGATGGTCTCACCGCTGAATTTTTCAAATGTTTTCCGGAGGAGGTCACTCCACTATTCCTGCAAATGTATAATGAAGCCTTTTGCCTGGGAACACTGCCTCCTACCTTGTGTCAGGCCCTGATAACCCTTATATTGAAAAAAGGCAAGGAACCTACTGACTGTAAAAGCTATTGGCCGATCTCTCTGATATCACTCGATATCAAAATACTTTCTAAAATCCTTGCAAATCGCCTTAATAGAGTCATTTCCACCCTAATACACCCTGACCAAGTAGGATTTATTTGCAATAGATTCGCCTCTGACAATATTCGGCGTTTGATAAATGTAATGTGGACAGTCAGAAATAATAACTCACCAATAGCAGCTGTTTCCCTTGACGCAGAAAAGCTTTCGAGTTGTGTAGAATGGTGCTATCTTTTTCGGATGCTGGAGAATTTGGGCTTTGGACAGACATTTCTGAAGTGGGTGAAACTATTATACAATGCACCTCAGGCTGCTGTTCAAACTAATGGGGTGGCCTCCTCTTATTTCAGACTCGGCCGTGGGACCCAGCAGGGTTCACCGCTTTCCCCTCTATTATTTTGCCTAGCATTAGAACCCCTAGCCCAAAAACCCAAATCTTTTCCGCTTTACTCCGAATTATAAAGTCATTCTCAAGCTTTTCTGGCTATCGGGTGAATTGGGCAAAGTCGGAGGCCCTCCCACTGACCTCATATTGCCCTAAATCGTTATTTCAAGCCAGCTCTTTCCAGTGGCCTCTCAAGGGAATTAAATATTTAGGAATACTTATTCCCAGACAACTTAGTGATATAGTGAAATGTAATTTGGACCCGCTCCTAGAAAAAATCAACACAGATATGCAAAGGTGGTCTCCGCTTTATCTCTCTCTGTGGGGCAAGGTTAATATTATCAAGATGAACTGTGCTCCCAAAATAAATTGTATTCTTCAGTCTCTTCCCCTGGATATCCCTATCAAGTACTTTAAACAATTTGATGTACTTTGTAAAAAGTTTTTTTGGAATGGCAAAAAGCCTAGAATGAATCTGAGAAAACTACAAAAACCGAACACCTGGTACATTGGGCGCTTCCCCCAGAAAGATCTCCTCCATGGTACTCAATAGAACAGTCAATCTGCACATCGTTTCCCCCATTGTTGTTCTTGACTGCCAGAATGCCACCAAATGCTCGATCTCATCCCATCATAACACATTTACAGGAAATCTGGAGGAAGGTAGCCTGTATTATTAAAATAAACCCGTATTTAACTATGTCTTCTGGGATTTGGGACAATCCTAAACTCCTAATTGGCAAATCTTCAGTAATTTGGAAAGAGTGGGTGAATAAAGGGATTGTTACTCTGAGTCATTTATATGAAGGAGGCATACTTAAGTCCTTTGGCAACCTGGTTGAGCAGTTTGATCTGGCTAATAATCAATTTTGGAGGTACCTCCAATTAAGACATCTTCTGGTAAGCATCTTTGGCTCACCACAAGCCTCTCCCCAGGGCCCGGACCTTTTAAATTCAGTTTTACGCATTGCAGAGGCAGGGCATGTGGCTTCCCAATTTTATTCTATGCTTATAAACACTTATGGCCATAATATCACCACAGCTCTAAAAACAACGTGGGAAAAAGATTTGGGCATCTCTATGGAAGAACAGGACTGGGACAAAATTATTGGTATTACTAAACATGTCTCCAGAGACATCAGAATAACACTAATACAATTCAAAATTCTCCACCGATATTACTGGTACCCTAGCAGGTTATTTAGACTAAGGCTGAAAGACTCCTCTGATTGCTGGAGATGTAATGGGCTGTTAGGGGACCTAGTTCATGCACTGTGGTTATGCCCAAAGGTACAGGCTTTTTGGACCAGGATCCATAAGTATATCTCAGAAATAGCGGGGACAGACTACAAACTCTGTCCTGAACTCTACATACTAGGGAACCCTAAAGTTATCAACCACATGGTAAAACCTTTAGCTAACTGGGTCCAGACAAGCATCATGATTGGCAAACAGATAATAATGAGAAAGTGGAAAGATGCTGTAGGTCCATTATTTCAGGAATAGGTCTCAGAACTGGGTAAGGTGGCGGCATTTGAGAAAATATCATACAGTCTGTTGAATGAGGTAGAGAAGTACAATTAAAAATGGGGAAAGTTTCTGCAATTTCATTCATTACATGCAATCTAATGGACTAACTCCCAGACTCTTTTCCTACCCTACTGTCGTTAAGTTATATTCCATCTATCTGTGTCAACCTCTGTCTCAACAAATTTTCTGTACTTGCGACGTATGTGTGTGTATATGTGATTGCACACACAGGTGTGTGTGTGTATGTGTGTGTATGTATATTATTATTTTTTAAATCTATTTTTCTTTTAAACCTGTCACATTTTTGGTTTCACTATATAGGTAGGATGAAGGTGGTGAGGGCGCTTCAGAAGTAATCATACGGACATTATATTATGGACACTATTCTATTATTTAGTGATCGTGATTCCTCATGTGACAATGGTACAGTGGACACTGGACAAACTTCTATGCTGAAGTCTTACTTCAGATACACCAATGCTGACTTGGGCCTCTTGTTTTGTTTTGTTGTTATTGTTGCTGTTGCTGTTGGGTCATCTGGCAGCCTCTTGAATTTGCTTTATACTTGGAAGTCATTTTTATTTGTATTGTATAACAAAATAATAAAATATAAGTCTCAAAAAAACAAAGGCTGGACTTCGGTGCAAAACAAGTAAGCGGGGGAGAGTTGAAGAAATTGGTTGCGCAGTATGTTGTAGAGGAAATGCTGCGCTTAAACACGGTTGAGTTGCCCTCATTCGTACCATAATAAACACGATTCCACTGCTATCAATGCCGTGCTGCCTCACAGAACATGTTTTTCTTCCTACCTGGAGAAGGACAGAAATCTTAAGGCCACGCTGACTGTTTATGGGGGGGTCATTAGCTGCTGTATGTAACTAATAAAGTAACTTGTAATCTAACTTAGTTACTTTTAAAAACAAGTAATCAGTAGAGTAACCAAGTTACTTTTTAAAGGAGTAGTTAGTAATTAGTAGGCGGATTACTTTTTCAAGGTAACTGTGGCAACACTGGTTGTTAAGCGTTTTTTTTTCTATGACTGACATATTCGTTGTCACTGAGAGTTGGAAGAGCTCTTGGGGAGCAAGCTACAAAGACATCTTCTATAGACATGAAACAATAATGAATACAATGCATTTAGAAATGTATTCAAAATGCATTAAGCAAGGTATAAAACAAACACATTCTGGTAGTTGACTGACTGAACTCCGGACTCTTTCACCCAGGAACAGTTCACCCAATAATGAAAATTCTACCATTATCTACACACCCCCATGCCAGTGGACAGTCAGGTGAAGTTTCGTAGACCACAAAACATTTCTGGAGCTTTGCAGCAGCACAGCATGGCAGCATTGTCCTCAACATCTGAAATAGCTTTATACTGTTTGAAAACACATAAAAAAAACGCCTGATGAAAAAATATAAAATGGCTTCATACAGATCATCCAGCATTTCTGGAAGCCAAGAGATTCAGAGTAGATTTGAAAAGACTATAAGACTAGTCCTATTACTCCCTTTTTAAAGACAAAAACTTCACTGTAGCTGCTTAACTAAATAACTTATTTATTTGCCTTGAGCTAGGTCTCCCCGGTATTTGTCATGGCTTTAGAGCTGGGTCATGACAGACCACAAAACTTCACCACCCAACTTTCCATCAGCATTGGGAGGGTAGACGGTGACAGAATTTTTTATTTTGGGTCAACTGTTCCTTTCAACTCCTTTTTTGTAATGTCAGTTGATATATCATTGATTGTGCACTTAAGAGCCACATGAGTCAATATTTGGTCAATTGCAATCTACAGTTTATCAAGAAATAAATCTTCATTCAATATTTTCCCTGCCTCCTGGACTTATGAGTACACCCACAACAAAGTAGGGTTTCATTCAACTAAACACAAGTCAAAAACTGAAATATATCGCAGAATAAGTTGCCTTTGGAATTTGTAACATGGTAAAATAATAACGGCAGTGCATATTCCCACTTAAATAAGCACAGAGCATTAAGGGCCCCTGGCGATGTTGAGCCTGGAGCTGACATTTGTGTTGGACGGTTGGTAATCTTGCACTGCTCCCCCTCTCTGTCTGATATTTACAGATACAGTGGAATAAAGATCTCGTTTATCCATGTTTGCGATGCATAGGTGCCCTTCCTCTGTCTGCATTCAACCCAATTAGATGTTCCATTTGGTTCCTTGTTGAGCTGGATGTGCTGTTTTTGCTCTGTGATACTCTGAAGTGAAAGAGCCATGATGTTTACTGAATTAAATTCATGTGTGAGTGACTGCAACTCTGGATGGACAGACAGATAGACACTCCATTCATGGGTGAAGCAATTATTTCCTGTAGCTTGTGCTGTGGGATGGTGTTAATTACTGACTTTTGGTTCAAATCATTCAAACATACAGTTAATAGCTGCTGGATTCCTCTGCTCCCTTTGCACAATAATCTCAGCCTAGTGGATTTGTATGTGTTGGTCTGAGGTTTGTGGTCTGCAAAATATGCAAAAAATTTTTTAGAAAACTACATGGAAGTCAGTAAAATCCATGATTTCTTAGAGGGTAGAAAAGTTCACTGCACAATTTACACACTGCTGGGGAAAAGCCCTCATACTTTCTACTGATATCTTGGAATGATTGAGAATATACTTCCATGATGCTGGGCAAAAAAGAAAAAGAAAATATGTGTATGAATAGAAAAGAGAAACAACTGAAACTGACAGAAGTGATTAATTTGAGACCAATTAGTGACCATTTGTGTTCAAAGAGCCCACTAATATATGTAGATGATGGTTGAAGCTATCATAAATTTGCATGTTAGTCTAATGATATTGGTCTAAATTTATGTGTTAAAATACGGATATTCGTCTTCTTGTCCTTGATTCTTTATTCAACAAAGAATGTGCACCACAGTCTTGACAGTCTAGTCCACAGAGTATGGAACCAGCTGATATGACACATATCATCTTGTTTATACACTTAGTTTTCCACTGATGGGGTATTTTCTCTACTTTTGGACCCCTGTCAATTTTCTTCATAAGACAAAATAGGTGCCTTGACCTTCAACTTGCTTCCTGCTGGGGTTCTAGGGTAAGTTATTTGGAACAGAGGTTTCTGACCATGAGAACACAGGATGTCAGAAAAGGAAATGAGTCATGTGATTCACAATGAGAGATTCTCTACTTCACTATGGACCTTGGACACAAATAAAACAATGTATCTTCTCTTCTATGCAGCAAAGCTCTCGAAAACATTCAGAATGGATTAGTTCACTCTAAATTGAAAATGTGCTAATCTACTCACCCCCATGCCGATGTAGTCAGATGAATTTTTCATAGTCCACAAAACATTTCTGAAGCTTCAAAGCAAAACAGCGCTCTCCTAAACATCTTAAGTTAATGGAAACTTTAAAAGAGGATGTTATTTACACCCTTTTGTAAGCATAAATCTTCACTGTAGCTGCTAAACTAAAAATCTTTGGGCTTCTCCAGAATTGGATTATGCCAGAAGAGATGTATGGAGCCATTTTGTTTATTTACTATTATTATTATTTTTTTTTTAACATCCTACTTGTGAAACAAAATAATTAATGCAAAAATTAGCAGAGGTAACCACAGACATGGCTTTAAAAAACTGGGGAATGTCTTCAGTGGGACACATTCAGAGAGCATACGTTTAAAGGATATGTAATGGATTTTATGACAAGCAAAAAAGTTGGAAAAGTCAGGATGTCACCATAAGGTTTCATCCTGTGAATATGAATGAATATCCACAGCAAACAGACTGAGCAAACTCATTAAGAAGGCAGTGTCTGTTGTTGGCTCTAAACTTGTTCCCCTGGAGGAGGTTGTGGAGGACAGGATGCTGTCAATCATCAATCAATCAATCAGACTTTATTTATAGAGCGCTTTTTTTATACATCATAAATTTAGCACAAAGTGCTTTACAGAGTTAAAACAGCAGCAATTAAAACAACACCCACTCCCACCTTCTCGTGCACACACACACACACACACACACACCACACACACACACACACACACACACACACACAGTAAATAAAACAAGATAAAACAAAGTAATCAAAATAAATAAATGAATAGTAAGTGAATAGATAAATAGAATAAAGCCAGGTTTAAGCAGAATAAAAACCAATAAATACATAGAATTCAGCTAAAAGCCAGCCTAAAAAGAAAGGTCTTAAGGTTTCTCTTAAAAGTATCAACATTCTCCAGTGCCCTCAGGTCCTCTAGGAGGCTTTTCCACAAACGTTGACCGTGGTACTGAAAGGCGGCCTCACCGTGAGTTTTTGTTCTCACTTTTGGAATAGTTAAAAGGCCGCGACCAGAGGACCTCAGGGTTCTGGAGGGTTCATACGATAAAAGCAAATCTGATAAATAGGTTGGGCCAAGGCCATTAACAGCTTTAAAAACTTATAAAAGGATCTTAAAGGCTGCCTAAAGGAATGGCACAGGAAATCATTCCTACCTGATGCCATCAGACTTACAACACTCAATCCAAAACATACAAATAATAATTGTGCTTTAAATTATTATCTCTGTAAATAAAACACTTTATTCTCTTGCACCTTAAGCTCCATTTTTTTATTTTCATAACTGCATATAGTAGGCTACTTTATTGTTTCATGTTTCTTCACTTGCCTCCATCCATCCATCTATCCATCTATCCATCCATCCATCCATCCATCCATCCATCCATCCATCCATCCATCCATCCATCCATCCATCTTATCAGGGCAACCTTGCTTTTAACCTCCTCTGCTTAACCTCCTCTGTTTTTCGTTGGTTTAATCATAAACTCTTAATATGGACAACCTTTGGGTTGTCAGGTTGTTACAAATCCCTTTGGCCACACATCAAGCTTTGTCTTGTTGACTACTATAACCATCTCATTCACCGGGAAGACCCTCCAATGGATATAACAAATTCTGGAAGAAAAAAAAAGCTACAAGGCAGCTAGGCAAAGTTCAAGTTATCAACAACTGGAAATTTGCAACTGCAGACTTTAAGCTTTTTATAAAATGAGAAATCGAAGTGTCAGTGTACTTTGTAACACCAGGAGACCTTCTTTACTTTCTTTCAATACAGTTTCCACATAAATCAATGCTAATACTTATGTCAACTTTAGAATGCAAGACTTTGGCCTGTATTATCGCTCCTCAGTTGCAGTCTAGTAAAGAAGTTGATAAATAACCAGTCATGTGCCTCATGTGAGTGCACAGTGTTACGCCTGCAGATAAGATAGAGCCATAGTATCAAAGGTTAAACACAAGGATTGAGTACTCATTTAAACTTCAAATTCCACATGATCTCAGTGTAGTGCCCATTTTAAATTATAAGAACTTTCATTTGCATGTGTCCAGAGTAAATGACAAGTGACATGAAAAAGTGAAAAAGCCAAAGCGCTAACCAATAGTAAAGCACAGCTCACCCTATTTTTGTGTCACTTAGTTCTGTTTTAAATGCTTCTGCAATTTGAACAGAGGCCTCCAGGAACCATTCTCTTCCTCTTAAATTTCTCTTCATTCAGGTGTCCATGCTGGACAGTAATGTGACAGACCATTTACATAGCACTTGTAACAGTTAATTTGCATAAAATGTTAAGAACTTGCTGTGTCCTGACCTACCAGATTAGCTGCTGAACTAGAGCCTGTCACTGTGGAGTTGTTCACTCATACTTCAGCTCAGGGAGCATTTGCAGATCAGAACAACTGTTAAAATCTGACTCAGACAATCTGTGGAGTTGAATTGGCTCTATTGCACACCAATACACGCATCATATGGGAGTTGTGATTCACTTCTGCTTTCGGATCAAGTTAACTTATTCCTCTTTATGAGTCGTGTAATGATTAATTTGCAAGATCTAACCTCTGAATTAGGGAGGGGTGACTTAACTGGGGCTTTAACCATTGTTTAATACGGAGGATGGCTGCATAACAGTCAAGTAACTATGACCAACTATACTAATATTGGGATATCTGGCCTAACTATGTGACCTGTATTGACCTTTGAATATGAATGTGCTCAGTGTTGGGAAAGTTCACTTTCTACATGAACTAGTTCAAAGTTCAGTTCACAAATTTTAAAATGAACTAGTTCAGTTCATAGTTCATAATTCAAAATTTTGAACTAAGTTCAGAGTTCCAAAAATGAACTAGTTCATAGTTCTTTTTCCCCCCCCATATGTTGCTGCGAGCTATTATTTATCTAAATTATTGCCACAGCCCATATAGAACACAGACAGCTATCAGTTTTAACACTGAAACTGCAGCTCTCCGACAATATTCTGCAAAACCAGGTTGTCCAGCTGCAGCTGGGAGATGAAGACAGAGGAGCCGCTACTGTACGCCGTTAATGTGATTTGGGTGGTAGAGGATCTGTTTTGGCTCGCTGTTGCCGTGTCTTTGGATTTTTTTATTCACTTGCACATAGTTTGAAAGGCTGGCCAGGTGCTTTAGTTCAATGTGCCGGCGTGACAGTTTAACTGGTGTTCATTTTAACTGGCGTGGGTCCCAGATGTGCTGGAGGTGTGGTTTGAGAATCCCGTCTGGAGAGAGAGGGGTCCTCGGCCATGTCCGCTAACCGGGAAAAACATACCCATCGCCCTGCTCATCGATCCAAGTCATGTATATGTATATTCGTTTTGACGTGGCTTGAACACTTCTATTCCACACGGAGATGGGTAGGCTAAGTTAGGCTGTCTAGGCTGCGTTACCTTCATTATAATTCACAAATATGTTTTGCAGCTCCAGATTTTTGTGGTGAAGGACTTGTGGGCAAAAATGGCTCTTTTGATAGTGAAGTTTGCTGACACCTGCCCTAACCTCTGGTGAGGAATGAATTTCTCCCTTCTGATATCCGTCGTTATACCTTGAGAAGAGTGTCTGGGCTTTCCTATGAACCACTGTCGACGGTCGGTACAGGCGTTTGTATCACAGGTTGATCTGGACGTCTCTCGCTTTGCCACAGCTGACTGACGTCACGCTGAGCTCGGGCTGGATGTCAACGTACTCGTAAATTCTTTGCCTTGCCTCATACTGTTCCACCCATGAGTTGTTTGTGAGCGCAGACATTCACGACAAAGATTTAAGCCCGACAACACGCACTTTGGGACGATTTATAGACAGTTGCGTTTTTTCGGACAGGCATCGTCACAGTCACCTACACTGTCACTGTGCGCTCTGTAGCGCTCGTCTAACAGTGGTATGCAGGTCGCAGCCCCGGCATCTCCGTGTGGAATAGAAGTGTTCAAGCCACGTCAAAACGAATGCACATATACATGACTTGGATCGATGAGCAGGGTGATGGGTATGTTTTTCCCGGTTAGCGGACATGGCCGAGGACCCCTCCCCAGACTGGACTCTCAAACCACACCTCCAGCACATCTGGGACCCTCGCTAGTCAAAATGAAGACCAGTTAAACTCACACCGTTTCAGGTTTGCTGGTGAAGTTGTTAATGTACAGAGTTGTTTCTTGAAACCCAGCAGGCAAAGTTTACATAAAAAGGTCAGAATCATCGAATTAATCTGTGTTCGTTTGGTAATGCCTCACTGCATGTTTAGTATGCAGCAGTTTCTGTCGGAAATAATTAAGTTTGGTTTTGCTCGAAAGTAAAGCGAGTTGCATGCACAAACCTCTCATCCAGCGTCCTTTTTATACACAACAGCCAGATTGGGTGTTTTTCCGCTACATATTAAGGCCTGTTCACGGTGTGTTTTAGCCGGTTTTCGCCTTGAAGGCTCGATGGAAACCTGGCACTGTCTTGAACAAAGTTAAACTGTGAGAGCGCGCTGTTCACAAACGCCAGAATGAACGCGTTCACAATAACGTTCATCAGGCGGAAATACGTACGTTCAGTTCACGTTCATCCAAACAACACTGCATGTGCTGTCCTAGTTACTGGGAAAACAGAACATTAAGAAATAGGAACAATATCACGTTAAACAAGCACACACATAGCTATATAGGGATGTCAAGTCTCTTCAAAATGACGAAAACAGGAAATCTGACGAAACGCCAGACTGCATCATGACACGGTTCTGGCCAAATAGGAGAGCACACACACACACTCACACGTAAATACACGCACATATACACAGATTTGGAAGAGTTACTGGAAGTTGCATACTTATCCAGGGAGGACATGGAACAAATGGGGGAACAAAAACCAAGAACCTCATGACCTTTTGGTGTTTAGACAGACTGTCACTTCGCAACAGTACAATTGGGATGAACAGAATTTGAGGTATAAAATGTTTGATCAATCCAGAAATAAACGGAACCTACCATCTCCAAGCCCTGTCTCCATGTGAGTCTTCTGAGAAATTTCGCCACAACACTAACTATAACTAAACCCAAGGAACTGCAGTGTTGAGTATGAAGTTGAAGGAGAAATGTTAAAATTATAAAAGAAACCATTCAGTTCTCAACCTCTCCAATAGGTGGACCTGAAGTACCAGCGTAAACACTCGTGCAGCAATTACTTACTTGTGGCTCCTGACCTCCAATATGGTGGCTGCTCAGTCACATAGCTCCAACGAACAGCAGTCATCATGTGTCTTCTTTCTTTTTCATCATTCAAACTTTTCATATTTTTGGGTAAAATATTATGTTCTACTAATCCATAAATTATGAATTGGTTGGCTAATACAACTGAAAATGTTAGACTTATAGAAACTCATTGTTATGTGGAGCCCTCGACTATATTATGTATGTAGGATGTAGAGAGAGGCTTAGGGTTTACTTTTGACATGCAAGCTGCTTATTTCTTTCTTTTCTTTCTTGGATATAAGAAAGAGAATTATGGACTTGTCTCAACCAAACCACAATCTAATATAAACATTAATTGTACTAGATCTGTATGCACATTGAGTGTACATTAAGGATTTATAATCATGATTTTTCAATTTTTTTATTCAATACACTGATTATTTTACAAAAGGAGCAAACAGTCAATGGAGATAAGCTTTAATATCTTCAATTGTTCGGACCAGAAGCATACAAGATATCATCACATTCTGTACAAAAATACTTTACAGATGAATCCCCCCCACTCTCAAAAAAGAAAGTAAAGAAAAACAAAACACCAATCCAATACCAACAGTTTGTCCTAAATCTTTCTATAAATAAGACTGAAGTACCAATCAAAATGCTCTAAAACAGAACCCTTGAACAAACACAAACACTGTTAATTAACAATCTCCAGCACTGTATTTACATACATGTACAAGGTCATGGTGTGACTATGTTTTACTCGGTTCCACTGTACTGGTGAAAAACCCATTATACGCCCCCCCCCACACACACACATCTTCTTACGTGATGTGGTGTACACATGCCACAGGAAAAACACATACAGATGAAATTTGAAAAATTAGAATATCGTGCAAAAGTTCATTTATTTCAGTAATTCAACTTAAAAGGTGAAACTAATATATTATATAGACTCGTAACATGCAAAGTGAGATATTTCAAGCCTTTATTTGTTATAATTTTGATGATTATGGCTTACAGCTTATGAAAACCCCAAATTCAAAATCTCAAAAATTACAATATTGGGAAAAGGTTCAATATTGTATGCTCAAAGAGTCACATTCTAATCAGCTAATAATCCAAAACACCTGCAAAGGGTTCATGAGCCTTTATATAATCTCTCAGTCTGGTTCAGTAGAATTCACAATCATGGGGAAGACTGCTGACCTGACAGTTGTGCAGAAAACCATCATTGACACCCTCCACAAGGAGGGAAAGCCTCAAAAGGTAATTGCAAAAGAAGTTGGATGTTCTCAAAGTGCTGTATCAAAGCACATTAATAGGAAGTTAAGTGGAAGGGAAAAGTGTGGAAGAAAAAGGTGCACAAGCAGCAGAGATGACCACAGCCTGGAGAGGATTGTCAGGAAAAGGCCATTCAAAAGTGTGAGGGAGCTTCACAAGGAGTGGACATCAAGAGCCACCACACACAGATGGATCCTGGACATGGGCTTCCAACTTCGTATTCCTCTTGTCAAGCCACTCCTGAACAACAAACAACGTCAGAAGCATCTTACCTGGGCTAAGAGAAAAAAGAACTGGTCTTTTGCTCAGTGGTCTAAAGTCCTCTTTTCTGATGAGAGCAAATTTTGCATCTCATTTGGAAACCAAGGTCCCAGAGTCTGGAGGAAGAATGGAGAGGCACACAATCCAAGATGCTTGAAGTCCAGTGTGAAGTTTCCACAGTCTGTGTTGATTTGGGGAGCCATGTCATCTGCTGGTGTTGGTCCACTGTGCTTTATTAACTCCAGAGTCAACACAGCCATCTACCAGGACATTTTAGAGCACTTCATGCTTCCTTCTGCAGACAAGCTTTATGGAGATGCTGATTTTCTTTTCCAGCAGGACTTGGCACCTGTCCACACTGCCAAAAGTACCAAAACCTAGTTCAATGACCATGGTGTTACTGTGCTTGATTTGCCAGCAAACTCTCCTGACCTGAACCCCATATAGAATCTATGGGGCATTGCCAAGAGAAAGATAAGAGACATGAGACCGAACAATGCAGAAGAGCTGAAGGCCACTATTGAAGCATCCTGGTCTTCCTCAGCAGCGCCACAGGCTGATAGCATCCATGCCACGCCGCATTGAGGCAGTTATTGATGCAAAAGGGGCCTAAACCAAGTACTGAGTACATATGCATGATTATACTTTTCAGAGGGCTGACATTTCTGTATTTAAATTTTTTTTTTTTTATTGATTTCATGAAATATTATAATTTTCTGAGATTTTGAATTTGGGGTTTTCATAAGCTGCAAGTCATAATCATCAAAATTATAACAAATAAAGGCTTGAAATATCTCACTTTGCATGTTATGAGTCTATATTATATATTAGTTTCACCTTTCAAGTTGAATTACTGAAATAAATGAACTTTTGCATGATATTCTAATTTTTCGAGTTTCACCTGTATCTGTGGCAATAGCACAAGTTCTCTTTACTATTGAGAGCATTGTTTCCAGTATCTCCTCCAGTTAATTGTTCTCCTACAGGAGTCACAGTAAGACTGAACAAATGGAAGGTTCATGATCCTTTAATGATGATGATCATCTGATTGATTAAAACAGGATGTCGTTTGACGGTTCTATTTGTTACAGCAACACAAAGCCAATGCTGCTATAATATACAGTAATTTAGGACCAGCTTTTCATATATTCCTGAACTTAAAAAGTGCTATTTGAAGCATTATGTCAAGTATTTCTGCAGAGTAGCGTAGGGCAGTACCTCACAATTGTGGTCCCACAAGAGGTCACCTGATATGTCAACTAATTTTTACAGGTGCAGGGGTCGATTTGAATTATCTTGCTTGTACCATGGCAATCCTAATATATTATTGATCATTCAGATTTTCAAAGGATCAATTCACTCAAAAATTTTCATACATATTTCCTCCTGTGGTATCTGTCCATATTGGTTTTCTTTATCCAGGTCTGTCTCTGAGATTTACCACAATACAATGGAGGGGTAAGGGATGCTCTTTTTTGGTGTTCACAACATTGATAATTACAGTTTACAAACCAAGCATCTCTTCAAGGCTGTACTTATGCACAGCGTTGTTCCATGTCTATCATCTTAGGTTAGTGTGTCAGCAAGCTAACAAATAAACAACCTTTTCTAATTGGCACTAAACATAAAATCACAGCAGAGGCTGGTGGAAATGTCCTTAGTGTGGCAGTTGGTATTTGGTCATAATCCAAAGAACTGAAGAAACTGAATTTGACATGATGGCATGAGATGAAAAGTCGGACCATCACCAAAGTCATTGCGATACATTTCTGAATTAATTAGGTAAGGACCAAAGTGGTGGACATGAGCACGTAATTTTGCCAATCCTAGAACCATGTTTCTAGTATTGCTAACAATCAATAGCAACAGTGTCCATATCACTCTAGATCATCTAGAGCAGGAGTGCTTAAACTTAAGGGCAGACCACCTGACAAAAGCAAACAGCCACTGTGTTGTGCTGTATTGTTGAGATATGAAATGGTTGAATGATGCAAAGTTCCCTTAATTGAGTGTCACTATGCCCAACAAACTCAGATTATGAGAGATAATTAATATTTAGTGATCCTACATATAGAGCCATTTTACCTCACAAATGATAAGATAGCATAAATGTTTTGTTTGTTTTTTTGGCTGGGCAATTTGAAAATTATGGCCAGCCAACTTGGCCTTTTGGCCCAACTTTGGGGAGAACTGATCCGGAGACAGTAGTTTTCATGGAAACCAGTTCCACAATGTGTTTTGTGGATTATCCAAAGTAACCAGGACACTGTTTCTGCATAGAGATGTTCCTTTTTCATTGACTAAAAATTCCAATCACCCCAAATATATTGGACTGAAGACAGAAATCTCAGCCTAAAAACATATAGTATCTCAAAACCCTGGAGTGAAACAAACAAACCTGCATAGATAGATAGCATTACAGGTATGTACAATATAGTGGTTATTTGCCATTTGAGTGAGCTGACATTTTGTGTTGGCAAACTTGGAATGAAGCTATTTTACAATAATTAGGGTCATAGCTAAGCAACAGCTGAAACCAGCAGCCTTCCATCTATAAAACTGTTATTAGGCACTGTGTCCCTGACATACAGATAGATATAAAGCTTTATATTCACAAAGAGCTATGACAGCTAGTGGTAAGAACCAGCTGGCACACAGGATAACAAAAGAGAATTGTCTCCATTCTCTGTTTTTCCATTAAACTCTGATAAGGAAAGAAAAATTATATGGAGCTTGTTTTGTTAAATTAATGTTATTGTCTCATCTGCTGACTAGGCTTTAAATGACAGGATATCTGGTATTAATATCATGATTTATGATTTATACATCCTTATGACCGTATACCAATTCGTTCCTCTGTCTGTATGGTGCATATGGTGTACGCTTTGGGCATCAATTAACACAAATGACAATATCTATGTCTGATGTGTGTTACACGTTTTTTCTTACTTAGAAAGAGTACCCAAAATTAGACTGACTCAGCCGTATCCCTCTGTCTCGTGAAGAATGCTTATTAACAACACATACAGATCACATGTTAACACCAGGTGACCAGGTGAACAACAGGCGGGATATGTAACATGCCTGACAAGAATATTGAAAAAAAAACCAGCTGAATAAAATGTAAAGAACAATCACATATGTCTCTCAGCTGCTGTATTTGTACATGTCTAGACAGTGTGCATGTAGGCCCTGATGAAAGTGATGTCTCAGACAGTGATGGTGATCACACAGCCTTCACGAGGAGAATAATGGAGTGAGAGGACAGAAATCAGGAGTGTAGGAAAAAAAGTGTGCCGAAAAGAGGCACAGAAACAGAAGGGGACATGTAAGGAGGGAGACCATGGAGATCAGACACAGCAAGAACACGCAGAGGTGAATCAGTCAGCAACCAGAGGAGGGGAAATCAAAGAGAGAGGAGAAAGGAGGGGTGAAACTGGGAAATATGAAACAGAATATTTCTGCTGAATGTGAGGGACATTATTCAAGTGTCTGAAAAGAAGTATAAAGGAAGCATAGAGGCAGCAACAACTAAACCATCATGGTAAGTATAGCAAAATCTAATTCTCATTAGATCTTTCCTCAAAATGGAACATAGTAGTCACATTGGACAAGATCATTTACATATGTTGGTACTCTGCAAGACAACTTCTTAATATACACATTTCTTTACAAAATCCTATTTACAAGGATGAACATTTTCATTTGATTGGTGGTGTATCGGTTCAATTTAGCTCCATCTCATTTCTGTTTACATCACATGAAAATGTAGAATTTAGCAGATTTTAAGTTTATCAACTAAACAAATTATATATAAACTGCCTTTCTGAATAATGGTGTGAATGATATCGTAGGCTGGTTCACCCTGAACTTTGAATACATGTCCCCTTTCTCTACCTACTCATTTGTCTTCCAAAAGTGTCCAGGGTGGGACAGCCTGCGGTTCAGTTTGGGAAGTCTCTCCAGCATGTCTGCCAGCTGTGTGAAAGTGGGCCTGTCGTCTGCTTCAGGGGACCAGCAGGCAGACAGGATCTCCTGTTTGGATGACAGGAGGAAAATTAATACATCACGCAAAACACTTCAACAACAGCTGCCATTGATCAATATTGTGTACTGCTTATATTTCATGTGAGACTGTTTGCATCATCAGCATGCATCCGTCTTGACTTTGATGTACATGATAGGTGTAATGCATAGGCATCTGAAGCTCAAGTTCTCTTGATTTTCTTCTATGTTCTTCTATGCAACAGACTCACCGTGACCTCCTTGCCCAGGTTGGCTTCTGCCAGGACCCTCTTAATGCCTTCGCTGCTGCCCAATAGCCAGATTTTAGCTTCCACAGGGTGGTTAGTGATAGGCCAGTCTCCAACCTGAAGCTCATACCAGACTGTGCTGAAAAATGTCACAACAAAAAAATCAGGACAGTGAAACCACCTCACTTGTTAGACTCTTTCACATTCTATCTCAGTCCATATTAAGTGAGTCTAAACAAATAAGCCTAGTGGTATACCAGTCTCATGGAAATTAGGTTTTCAAATAATATGTACAGTTGTAGAACATGTCTGATTAAATTTGTGAGCTGAACCTGTGAGGTTACACCTAAATGAATTTGACTCTGAGGTAATTAAACTTTTAAACTATACTTTAATACCTTTACTGTATTATCTAGCAAAAAAAATGAATATTGATTGATGTGAGCAGACTGTTTAATCAACATGAATCAATACCCAAATGCATAAACATCAGCAGCTTTGGAGAAAGGTAGCTGGTCCTCATCAACCTCTGGGCTCATTTTTTGAACAATCTCTGGAGCCAGGTAGTAGATCCAGCCTTGAGGTATCAGCAAAACGTTCTTTCTTCTAAAGACAGACAGCCAGACACACACACGCACACACACACACACACACACACACAGAGAGAGAGACACATACGAATGCATACACAGCTTACAAAGACAACAACCATTATTGGGGATACAGATCCATATTTAGACAACCATTGATTTCTCTCCTACCTGCCTTCTTGTACCACTCCAGACATCCCAAACAGGCCAAAGTCTGTAATGACTACCTTGTTGGTGTCATAGAACACATTCTTCGACTTCAGATCCTTGTGAATGATGCCTTTGGCATGAAGATAACCCATTCCCTGTAGAGGAAATGACAAAACATTTCTATAATTAGAAACACGTGAGGGGTATTTGATATTTTTATGACACTATGGGTTGATTTCTTGTAATAAAAAAAGAATAACGTCATTCTGAAATAAAGATGAAGGTAAATACCAGGTGTCAGGTATAGTGATACATCATTCTCTTGTCTAAAAATAGTCATTACTACGTATCACCATTTAGGTTTGTATGTTTTATACATTAAAGACACATACTGGATTTTGAATTATGAGAAAATTAAGATTTATGTGTTTTTTTTAACATCAACACAACCAAACATTATTATTCATTTGGATAACAAATATACTGAGACACACTTGTTATTTCATCAGTTCATATAACAAGCTCTTAGCTCTTCCATTGGCTCTCATAATATAATGAGAGAGTTTCCAATTGCAAGCAAGTATAATTCAATTAGTCTATAGAAATTGAATGATTCCCCTTCAAGCAACAGGCCAGTTCTCTCTCCGCACAATGAATTAATTAGTAATCAGTACAAGAGGGCCAAGGATACTCTTTCTTCCATAGCACGTCTCCTAGACTATAAAACCTTAAAACATGCTGGTTCTGGTCTCTTGTCCTCCAGTTCATGACTGTTAGCTCTGGCTTTTAACTCAACACCTTTTGGGCTCCTGTTTATGAAAGCCAGGGGCCCATCGGCCAACAACAATCTTTGGGAATTGGCTTTTTTACTTTTACTGAGAGCCAAATATAGACTCCTAAAAGGCACCCAACCAGCCTGCAGTCTGCTATATGAAAAATCTTTAATTTTATAATCATACTTGTTTTGTATAGTTAAAGTGAAACTCTCACCAAAAAGCAACTGAGGCTTTATTTGTGATTGAATATGAGTCAAGCCTTTGTATAAAAGCATAATTATGACGAAAGAGGCACTTTTAAGATTTACCGTAGTTTTAGTTTCGGGCAAGCTTATTTTCAACGGAGTGCAGGGGCACTCTTACCCTAGCATCAAAATCACTATTTTTAAAATAGCGACCTGACAGGCAGGAGAGTTATGGTGGACCGCTCGTCAAGCCTGCCTGTTAGGTCGCACTTGGGGATCGACACTTTTTGTCTGCCATATGGCAACGCACCAGAGATCCAGCTCCTACAGTGAGTAGTTCAAAAACCTTCTTTTTAGTAAACTCTGCGTACACAAACAATGTTCTCAATGCTTGTGTTCATGTGTAGAGACCTTGGTGATACTACGAGCAAAGTTTCATGTTGTGTCGAGCCTTCTTAGTGTGTGAAAAACAGCAATTTTGATGCTAGCGCTAAAGTGCCCCTGCACTCCATTGAAAATTTGCTTGCCCGAAACAGAAACTACGTTAAATCTTAAAAGTGCCTCTTTCGTCGTAGTTATGCATTTACACGTAGGTTTGATTCATATTCAATTACAAATGAAGCCTCGGTTGCTTTTTGGCAAGAGTTTCACTTTACACAGCAGAGTAATGGTGGACCGCTCCTGAAGGCTGCCTGTTAGGTCGCACTCTGGGATCGACACTTTTTGTCTGCCATGATGGCGGCATGCCGGAGATCCAGCTTCTACGGTGAGTAGTTCAAAAACCTTCTTTTTAGTAAACTTTGTGTACACAAACAATGTTCTCAATGCTCGGGTTCATGTGTAGAGACCCTGGTGATACTACGAGCAAGTTTCATGTTGTGTCGAGCCTTCTTAGTGTTTTAAAAATAGCGATTTTGATGCTAGGGTAAGAGTGCCCCTGCACTCCATTGAAAATTAGCTTGCCCGAAACCAAAACTACGGTAAATCTTAAGAGTGCCTCTTTCGTCGTAATTATGCATTTACACGAAGGTTTGACTCATATTCAATCACAAATAAGGTCTTGGTTGCTTTTTGGCGAGAGTTTCACTTTAAGGTACAAAGTGGTATTTGGAGATAGGAAAGGCTGGGTCTAGCTGGTTAGCATGCCAACTTCAGTAGACATCTCTGCAATACAATACATAGATGTCTTTGACATAACATCTATACTGTTGTTTATTCACACAGTGCCTATAATGTTTGTTCATTTTTTTAATGTTGGAAACTAAAATTCTGGGCATGGGGTGAACCCATTGCTCACCTTGTAGACTGTACATTTACAGAGGCTGAGTCCTCAGCAGCCGCCCAGGTTCGATAGCAGCCTGTGGCTGGCATGTCATCCCCTCCCTCTCTGCCCCATTTACTTTCAAACGATCTAAGCTGTCCCATCAAAACATTCATTTAATTTCTGACACAAGTCAGGGACTGCTTACCTTTACAATATCCTGTGCAATCTGTCTTGTTTTATTGATGTCTAGCATTTGAACTCTTTCTCTTACAACAGAGTATAGAGTCAAACCTTTACAGAAACTGCAGAGAAAACAAATGCAAAATTGTTACAGAAACTGAATTCACAAACAAAATCAGAACATAAATATTCACCAAAACAACAAACCACGTTATAATATAAAAATAATACAGAAAAATATCCCAAAGTATAACATTTGCATTTATGACTGTTAAGGAAATTAGGGAACAGAAGCAAATTGAGATCTCAGTTTTTTCTGGCAAGTTAGGCACCTGGTGATGATGGCAAGGTGGGGTGGAGCCATGCAGGCGCCCATGAAAAGGACAACGTTCTCATGCCTGGTCTGCCTGTAGTTCATCACCTCCTTCTTGAACAGCTTCAGGTGATCCTGGTTGTTACCGTCAATTTCCATGAGACGAATAGCCACTTCACCATGCCAACGACCCTTATGCACCTTCCCCCAACGACCCTGGACAGTGACATAGTCAAATGTTTCAGGTATGCTGGAACCAAATATTGATATATATTTTTGCACGAGGACTTAGTATGTCTCTGTTCACCTTTCCAATAAGCTCCCCCAGTTGCAGTTGCTCATATGGAATGTCCCACTCCTGCAGGTACACACTGGTCTGGCTAGCCTTACGAGAGATGGGGTCCCTCCAGCGGCCAACGGCCCCACGACGACATATGGAAGAAGGCAGGTCCTCCAGCCCGTCCTCATCACACTCCTCAGTGCTCTTCTTTCTGCTGAACCGGTCAGCTGGGTTCGCTCCTTCCACCTCCTCCTGAAACAAATATTAGAATAAGGGAAGTGAGCATGGACACTGAATGGATAATTAATGACTGGTTTAGTTCAAAGCACTTTACAAATATGTTTAAATCCCCAGAAACATGAGAACAAAGTAACTCAAGAAAATGAAAACTCAAGTTGGAAAAGCATTATTAAAAATTTTAAGTTCACCCAAACCAATAAAAATTCAGTCATTATCTACTCACCCCCATGTTGATGGACGTTCCAATGAAGTTTCCTAATCAACAAAACATTTATGAAGCTCTGCAGCAAAACAGCGTTGCAACACTCTCCCAAACAACTGAAGTTGATGGGGACTAAATCCCTAAATTTATTTGAAAAGAAATTATTTACATGCTTTTTAAAGACAACACAGTGGCTGCTAAGCTAAAAGCATAAGTGAGCATCTCGCCTAACCTGGGTGCGCAAGCTCAACCACATGTGGACGCTGTACACCTTTTCAAATCAACTGTTTTGTGTTTTTTAGGTCATTTTTTTATGTTTTAAAACAGTATAAAGCTACTTCAGATGTTGAGTACAATGCTGCAATGCTGTGCTGCTGCAAAGCTCCAGAAATGTTTTGTGATCTATGAAACTTCACCTGACTATCCACTGGCATGGGGGGGGAATTTGAATTTGTTTGTTTTATTCCTTGTTTAATACATACATTATACATTATGAATACATTTCTAAATGCATTGTATTCATCATTGTTTCATGTCTAGAGAAGATGTCTTTCTAGCTTTCCAAATCTCAGTGACAAGGAATATGTCAGTAATTTAAAAAAAACTGCTTAACAACAGTACATTAGCAAGTGCTTACAGCACATAAGTCCAGTAAATAACACAGACAGATAAGATTCCCATTACAAAACAAGGAAATAAGATAGATTTTCACTTAACCTTTGTGGTGGTGTAACTCAGTAGCCCCTTTCACACAGAGATGCCGCATAACGCTGCAGCTACTATGTTACTTTTGTTTGGTCCTGTAACGTTGCTTTGCGGGACATTTCTCTGTATTTAGCTGAGTGAGGGACCTGTGTAGTTACCAGACTTTAAGACCGACATGCCCTCGATACGCGCAGCCGGCTTATCCATTCACACTGGTTCAGTTTGCCAATACTGCGCCTCTGATACTACCTCCAGAGGTGGATCAACGCCGGAACAAAATTTTACCCCTTGCCGCCTCTGAGAAATTCACACAGAGGTGGAGGTGGAGAATTGGCACAGGATCCCCGCATCCAAACGGCAGTGTGAATGGGGCTAGTGTATGTGACTGCCAGTACTCACCGCTCCTTGTTCCACTGCTGTCAGCTGTGTCTCAGTGACACAAACCTGGGACACCCTGAGAGAAAAAACACATTTGCAACTAACAAAATAGCCTGATAGATACAGGGGCTTTGATATTTAAGTGTTCAAAAATCTGTCAGGATATATTGGTTTCTTACCATCAACACATAACATAAACAAACATAATGGTAAGACTTCTTTAAATTTGTGCTTTAGAACTGTAAGTAAGATACGTAGTGAGCAGGACCCATGTCAGTGCTCTCTGATGGGCAGACTATGAGGTATGACCTCAAACATGTGCTTGTTACTCATCAGTCGACATGGGATAGGTTGACAACGCGGAGGCCGAAGAACCGTCCGACGCCCATCAGAGGACGGTTGCCTCCCTGAAGTCCATTAATTCGTGATAATGAACACCTCGAAGGGCATTATCCCGCTTATAACATGGTCACTTGCCAAAGAAAAGAAATTAAGACCATTAATTTATACTTTCATGCGTTTTACAATCAAAATATAAAGTTTTTCACAAGCCATAACTAATTTTCCCTGGTAACGCCTGAGGGTTTAACTAATACCTGGAACAATCATTACTCTCCCGTAAGGTTCTTATGCAACGGAGACGTTGTTCACTCTTCCAGTAAATAGGACCGACCATAGATACGACTTGGCAACGGGAGATATTCTAGTCCGCTCAGCGATGAGCCAGAAAGCTAACGTTATGCTAGCAAGATTCAAAGTCAATAACATTGCGTACGGTTGACAAACAGTAAATATATTTTGACAGTATGCTAGCTAACAAGACCAGCTAGCTAGCTAGAGTCATGTCATTGTCCCCAAATCAATATCAAGATTTTCACGAACAAATGACCAGCCGTGTGTAACGTAACTGTGGCCGCAGCCTGAAGTAGAGAGCTGAACAGCGAACGGGATGTGAGATTTTTCGCGTATCAGTAAATTTAGAGGGGAAATGAACTTTCTGCAGCTTTTGTGTTACAGTCGCCACCTTGTGGTGTTCAGAGGATAAGGCACTGAAGGACTGACGGACTGAACTCAGTGTTTGAAATAAAATATTCAGATTTGATATGCAAGCTAGCGCATTGATTTAGAACGGTAAACAGACAATTTGACTGGAACTACTTAGTAGGTGTCCGTATATCAGGGACACCCTGCAGCCAATCAGAATCGAGTATTCCCCCAGACCATGGTATAAGTTAAGATAATCAACATAGTACCTATGTTGCTGTCTCTTACCCAGGATCATGGTAGCTGCCAGAATGTTGCACAGCAGCATATATTGAAGCAGGAACATCTGTTGGAAAATACAACTTTAGAATACTGCACTACTGCAGAGTAAATGTCATTATTCAAAAATGTGTACTTTACATGTTGCCTCTACGTCACAATCTCTCAAACTCTCAAACTGCCAGAAATGAATCCCATAAGACTTCAGAACAAACCTGCTTCATGTTTACCCTGTATTTCACACAATCTGCAGCAATAATTAAGTGGGTATATACATATATATATATATATACATATACACATACATATATATATACACATACATATATATACACATATATATGTATACACATATATATATATACACACATATATATATATACACACACATATACATCTACATATATATATATACATATATATATATATATATGTATATATATATATATATATATATATATATATATATATATATATATATATATATACATATATAGATAGATAGATAGATAGAAATACTTTAATGATCCCAGACTGGGAAATTATTTTGTTATAGCAGTAGTGGGTCCACAAATAAAACACTTCGTACATAACATAAATAGAATCCAATATATACATAGTGTATATATACAGTGCACAGTGTGCTATAAACAATAAACAATAATAATATATACAACAAAACAGTAGAGTATACATATATATTTATATATATACATACATATATATATATATATATATATATATATATACATATATATATATAAATATATATATATATAAATATATATATACATATATAATAGAATGTCTCAGCTTTAACACTGCTGTGAAAAACCTGCATTGTTGGAAACCTGCTTCCATTATACAAGGCTTGTGTGTATGTGAATGAAACCAGTGACAGGGTGTTGACCTGGGAAACGGAAGCGGCTGTCCCGGGAGCCCTGTGGTGACGTGTTGGGTGGGGGGGTGGCACTGACATTGGAGGGGTTACTCTGTTGGAAATGTGCTGGGGAGGAAGGAGCGGAAGAGGTGGCTGATGATGGGTTACTGCTGGAGTCCAACTGATTCAAACTGGGGGTAGGTTCCTGCTAACACACACACACACACACACACACACACACACACACACACACACACACACACACACACACAAGAGTCCATTATTATAATAGTAAGAATCTTCCTTTGACAGCATGTCTCTCCTGTAGACTACTAACCCTGATACTCGGTTCAACATTTCTTGTCTTTTCCTACACACCTTGAGCATGAAAACACCATATCATGAGAAAAGAAAAGACACCTGTACTTACCCTTTTGGTTATTGTCTTTGGTAAAGTTCCAAACTGCAATGGGATCTCTACTGTGTGGTCAATCCGATTGTTGATATCTGATGGTACTGATTCCGCCCGACGCATCCTTGGCACTAAAAGTCGATTAAAACCTTCATTTTACATCATCCTAACTATCAAAGGATTATTCACAATTTTTCAAGCCTTAATTAAAACAGTGCAGGTGCCCACAAGTCTCAGATACATTCTGTCATTTTAGTTTAATCAATCTCCATCCATTCCGCATGTTCCATCTATAACCATGCTTCTTATGCTTCCTAGCTAAAATTCCACTTTGTAAATGTATTCATATTTTGATCAGCTTAAAATTTGAATTTTCATGAATGGAAATGTTGAGTCCTACACCGCAGTAATGGCAACGTCATCTGAGGGCAGACATAACTGACTTACCTTATGCACCAGTTATTTCCTTGAAATATCATGAGTTTACACACACAGTATACACTAAATCATTTGAAAAATATTTAGGTATTTTCTGGAAAACTACATTTTGAAAAAATGTAAGATCTTACACGTAAGAAATGATATCCGACATGACGGAGCATCTTTGGTACATTTGTTGTGGCACTTTAACCTGCAAAGAGATGGATATGACACATCCTAATGAGATCATCACAAGCAGTATCACACAGCGGGGGACTTTATATTTACTTCTTCTTACTTGCAGTGTTTGCACTTGACACCAAACATCATACTCTTGCGACACACTTGGCACGTCTGGGATAGCCAGGACTTGGTTGAAAACCTTCAAATACCAGCACAGAAAACTTTTCATAATTTCACAGTGACAGTATCTTCTTCAGTTGATGCAGATGAGATCAACCTGAGAAACAAAGTCAATATGTAAGCAAGACCAAAAATCTCAGGAACAGTAAATTCATCAAGACCCAATGAGCTGCTTATGTGTAGATTTGAACCTGAATTCAATGACTTTGAATATAATGTGGTATCAAAGCAACATTTTTTAAGAGTGTAAGTCTAAAAGCCCACAAGTGGACTACATAGTAGGGATGTAACGGTTACCGGTGTCACGGTAAACCATTGTAAAATTCCCGACGGTGAAGGTTACCGTTTACGTTTTAATTACCATGGTAACCGCCGCGGTCGGTAACCACGGTGTGGAAAACTCGCGGCGCATGCGCAACTTGCGCTTGTTATGTAGTGAAGAAGACATGGCGGAGGGAGGACGTGATATAGCGGCCCTCAAGGCATTTTTCCGCCTTCAAAGAGAACCAAATCTGCAGTCTGGGCGTATTCTGGTTATTATAAGAATGCTCAGGGACAGCTGGTGGGGGATGGCAGCCATGTCTGCAGGAGCTGCGAGAAGAAAGTTGCTGCTAGGGGCGGCAACATATCCAATTTACTTACTTTAACTTTACGACCATCACCCGCAACTGTTCAGCGAATGCAAGGTAAGCTAACCTCAAGCTTGTGTGCATGATGTATGTGCATGTCTAATTTGCTGTTGTCACTAAGGTAAACTGACCAGATTGTGGTATAACTGAAGTGAAGTTGATTCGTGATTTGGCACGTTATCTGAACCGCTTATTAACTATAGATTTCACTTTTTAAAGTTGACCTAATAATTCCCCAAATATTGATGCAGAGCTGCAGTGAGGAGGATTTGAGACAAACACGTGCTGGGTGGACTGAGTTAGTGAACGCAAACTGACTGAGATGACTGACTTTCATCTCAGCTCTGTTCACCTGAGCAGCGTCTACCTGTGGCTCAGCAGACATCTGACCAATCAGACTGACCGAGTCCACTGACAACAGACGAGCAGGCAGACAGAGAGACAGACAGCCAATATATATAAGTAATATTAGAAATACATAATACTTGTGGATTATTTGTAGAAAAGACTTTATATAAAGAATAATATAAAATGGTGAATATAACAAGTGTCTAGATAGAGATAAGAGTCAAAATAGAGTATTCATAATTAATTTAACAATAATCCTTTTTGTTTAGTTCTAAAAATGATCCAACCTGTTTCTAACAAAAGTGAAATGATCTAAATTGTGAGTTTTGTGATCTGTTGGTTGCACCCTTAGTGTTAAGTAACAATGGCAGTAATAATTAATAATAACATGTTCTATTCATTTTTTTCACAGAGAGGGTCTGCTGGCCAATTGAGTGCTGCTGCCACTACATCTCATTCTACCTCTGTGACGCAGACATTAAAGGACACGTTTCAAAAACAGCCTGCCTCATCACAAAAAGCCAATGACCTATTTTGCACAGTTTTGCTACATTCTTTTATACTTGTTTAATGTTGATTTTGCAGTGTTTTGTTAAGGTTTTGGATTTGGACTATTTTAATATATAATAAATATATTTAAATAACAAATCTTGATGAAATTATTTCAATTTATCAGTGTTTTTTCAACATTTTGAAGACATTTTAAAAAATACCGCGGTATACCGATAACGGTGATAATTTTGGTCACTATTACCGCAGTGTTAAATTTTCATACAATTACATCCCTACTACATAGAGTGTGATGTTTCGTTAAAACATTAAAGAAATAACAAAAATGATCAACAGAATTTAAAGAGATAACCAACTTGACATTATGATGTCCAGGTATTGTATTACAGAGATATCTACTTAAGTAAGCATGATAACCAGCTGGCCATGGCTTGTCCTGGTCCAAAGCTCATTGGCTAGCAGTGTAAACACTTCCCTTGTCTCGGAGCTCCCTGTCCATATAGCTAGCCACATGGCTAACTGAGCTAAATAGCTAATGGCAGCTACAGTTAGCAGCAGGTAGCAGTGAGGTAGGTGATATACTGCCCCCTATTTGTTTTAAGTATGGTGACTTACTCTTACCATGGGCATATCAATTTGCACAATGCTATGCTAGCAGAGCTAAAATCAATGAAAAGAACACAAGCAAGTGATTTTCTGAGCGTATTTATCTATTATAGTTAGTGTTATGTTCTCTATCCCCCTGTGAGATATGTAGGCAAATTTTAGGGGATCAAGTTGTTTCCTGACAGAGGCCTGGAGATGGGTTCTTACTATTCTGTCCATACACTTCCTGTAGCTTAAAGTGGTGTGAGTGCAATTTGCCTAAATTCTCTCAAAGATGTTGCTCCAGAGATTTTAGGTATCAGGTATTGTTGAAATTAGCTGTAAAGCAGTGTGACAATCCCTTAAGCTGAGAGAGCATATTTGTGAAAACAGAGCTAAAAGTAGAGATAATGGTCATGTAACTGCTTGATGTGTAAATAAGCAACTGTTCTCCATATCACCTTAGATGGCGATGATATCAGTGTTGTGTTTAGAGCTTGTTTCTGCTCCCCCAAGTGGCCAAAAATCAATTCACGTAGGTTACATACTAAATTTAATGACAAGATGCTGTTAGACAGAAGTTGTTGAGACACATAGGCCAACCGATATCAGCACCCAGCAGCTCTGCTAACAGTGGGGCAAATATTGTAATTGTTGTCTTTTTGACAAATTGTGGTCACACGGTGTTACAGAAAACTGAAATTGAGGCCAAATGAGGGCAATCATAAACTACTACCAGGAAATTAATATTGGCTTGAAAAAAATGGGTTACAAAGTGCAATTAAAACCATTTCAGCCTGTTGCTGAGGCTAGAGCAACAGTTACGTATTTACTGTCTGCCAAGATAAACAGTGGGTCAAACTGAGCACTCTGCATTCTTTAGATTTCCGGATTTTCACAACAAGCCATTCTTTCCAGACGGATGAACTGACTCCACAGCAGGCTTGTTGTGAATTTGGACTGAAGTGTCTTATCCTTACCTTAACCCTAAGTCACACTATTTTGCCAAGATGAACTCATAAGCAGTTAACAGGTAACCACAGCAATGACGATGGAGTATCAGTCAGCCAAAAAAAATCCCAAATAGTATGAGGACATGCATGTTTGTTTAACCGCCAATCAGTCACTGTGGCCACTCACCTAGACTATACAAAATATGGCCATTCTAGATCTGTGGGAAAGCATTATAAGTCAAATCCACAGATTCTACACATTAGGGGAAATGTAGTTAATCCAGCTCAGCTAGGGGTTGCAGAAGACACATTTACAACAGAAAGCAATCATGCACTCTAGCATATCCAGTGAGCTTGACCCATACTTGGCACTCAAAGTGAGAATAGCTCTCCCTTTGCATCTTCAAAAAAACATTGTTTTTCAAATCCGTCTCCTGCTAGTCACCCACCTTCATGGAAGAACTTCATGCTAAAACTTAATTTGTATAGGTTTATAGTTGTGTCAAGTAGTTGCTCAAAAAAGTCCCTCAGTAACTTTTAACTACATAAACCAAGCATAACCTTCCCTCACAGCCCACAATCACTCAAAATGATGTGACATGTCAACCACAAGGTCCGCAATGTATAACAACTGTCACATTGTCCTCCAGTCTTTTATTCTAAACAAGGCAGGAGGTTGGTGGTAACAGACCTGTGTGTTACAGCCAGGCCAATGTCTCTCCTCAGTGTCTGAGGGGAACTCCTGTGCACGGTCACATCTGTGAAGAACATTAGAATGTATTATGTTGAAAAAACAAAGAGACCATTAGAGCAGAAATCCAGTTGGGTATGTGTTGGCGACTCACTGTCCAGCAGGGTAGGGTTGGCAGGCAGCATGTATGGGGCTGAGGCTGGGATAGTGCCTGGTGTTCGGGCAGACAGGAGTGGTGACCTCAGTGCTGAGTCCTCAGTACTGTTCCCACTGCCATTTAAATGAATAGCAGCCAACACTTTGTTTTTCTTACAGGTCCTGCAAGGACAGTGAGCAAATGACAGATACTTGCAATCCACTTCATCCTGTGACACAGTGACACATCATTACATCAGAACTAGCTGAAAAAAGACATGTTATGTTATTGAAAGCAGGTAAATCATATCATAACACTTAGGGACTAGCATGGTTTGTGATTTTTTCTTCCTTCATTTATAAATAGGTGACCTCTGAAAAACACAAGGAAGTATGACCCTGGCAGTTGTGGGGTGGTGTATTTCCAGACTATTTCCCCTCATTTGCTTGCTAAATTCCTAAATGTCTACAAATAAGTTGATCAAAGTTTTTTTTTCTGGCATTTGGAGCAGACTACCACCTTAGCCAAAATGTTGACCAAAGTGTGAGAGAGGGTGGGCCGGAGTGACCCTGATGTCTCAAAGTACAAGAAGTATGGTGTGAGACTAAAAGCAAAGTCCACACCTGCACATCCCAGCCTGCAAAACCTGCCCCAGATGCCTCCTACTGTACCAGATCCATCAGTGACCAAATTAGTTAGAAAGAAAATGCAGCAGTATCTTTAAAATGAATATATACATAGAACCGCAAATAACAAAATATTAAGCTTGTCTGAACATGTATGAGTTACGATAGATAATGGTTTGGGACACCACACATATTGCCATCTTTCATTATTGTTTCCATGGTTTGGTAACATACAGGTCAACAACTAGATTTACGTTTACTGACATAATAAATATCTGGCTATAATTTTGGAATGAAAAATGTGTAGGAACCCTGACTGTGGTTGCTCTTGCTGATTGGCATCAGTTGCATCACACATTATTTAAATATTTGTAATTATAGTTTAAAAATGACAGGACATGAATGAAAACAAATAATTTTTCTCATATGGTGCATTGCTGCAGAACTCCTTTTCCCACTGTGTCTTGACATTCAGTTTCAGATACAGAGTGAGACATCCGCCTCTGTTCAATCTTTGGTGAGAGCTGCACATACGCGTTACTTAACGGGCAGGATGTAGCCAATCAGAGGCAGAATAGGGCAGGTCATGCTGAGCAAGGTAGTGTGATCCAAAATAAAACCGCTATAGCAGCAGCTACTGTATGTCTGCTGACTGACTGGAGTGTATATATTATATATTATTATATTATATTAGAGCTGCAACGATAACTCGAGTAACACGAATAATTTGATTACAAAAAATGATCGAAGCAAAATCTCTGCCTCGAGGCTTTGTTTAATTCCTATCACCCGTGTTATGTGGCCTGCTTAGCTCAGGGATCATTTTTCCACATGGACTTTTATTGCGGACATACAAAGCTACGTTCAGAATTGAGTTAGCATGGGATGGACAGCCAAGAAGCCGTCCGTAAAAGTCAGAGAATGTCCAAAGTTTGGGATCATTTCATACTAAAAAAAGAAGATAACAAAGTGCAATGTGTGTGCAACAGACAGACTCATCTCGTCTGTCTCACTCTCCCTCAGCACGGGTGCAAACATAAACACACACCTTTACTCCCGGTGTTAGGAATAGTTGGAATAAATACCTGTATGTTTTTTTTTCCAGGAATGAAAGCCAATAGCTTGGTCTATTTAACAGGCCTGTCATTTTCGTTATGCATTTTTGGTATTGTTGTTTAATAATGCAAAAAGTTATTTTTTATTAGATTACTCATTTAATCGATGGGATAATCGGTAGAATACTCGATTCTAAAAATATTTGATTGCTGCAGCCCCAATATATTTTATTGAAAATATAACAAAATATATATTTATATAACACCTGTTACAAAGTGATGCACATAAGAAGCCGTGGAAGCATTACAGGACTGCTTTGACTGTACTGACTGGGATGTTCAAGGCAGCTGCTACTGAAAATCATCACACGCGGGTGGAGGAGTATACTGAGTCTGTGTCTGCATACATTCAAAGGTGCATGGAAGATGTTAGTGTGATGAAAAAACATCACCACACAGGCCAATGAGAACCCTGGATGAACAGTGAGGTTCGTGCAACGCTGAAAGCACAATTTTAAATCTGGTGACATGGTGGCACTTAGAACATCTAGAGTCAACCTGAAGCTTGCCATCAGAATTGCAACGCGTGCTCATGCTCAAAAAGTACAGGACTTCTTCCATAACCCCACTAACACCAAAGGAATGTGGCAGGGTATCCAAGTCATCACAGACTATAAACCTACTCCTCCCCCCTGCGATAACAACATCAACTTTCTAAATGAGCTAAATAACCACTTTGGAAGGTTTGAGGCATCCAACACCACTCCTGTGAGGAAATTTGTTTCTCGATAAGCAGCCACTCAGTCTGGACACAGCTGATGTCAGGAGAAGGAAAGTGAACACCCGGAAAGCAGCAGGCCCCGACGACATACCAGGATCGGTGCTCAAGGAATGTGCTGACTAGCTGACAGGCGCTCTCACAGACATCTTCAACACCTAGCTGATCCAGGCTGTGGTACCATCATGCCTAAAGACTGCCACAATTATACCGGTGCCTAAAAAACCCATACTCTCCTCCCTCACCCCCATCATGGTGAAGTGCTTCAAGAGGCTGGTAAAGGACCACATTGTTTCCAGATAAGGACGACTCTTGAATAAGCAGTGATATTACATGATTATTAAAGTTATGATTTTAGGCTATGACTGAATAAAATTGCTTACATCTCTATAGTTATATTCCTGTTTGATATTTATCTGCTGAAAGGTAATGAGACATGACTTTAGTACCAATTCTAAAACTTACTTGTGTGTAGCTGGCTCTTCAATGCGGTTAGCCAGCTGTGACTCATGACTCTTGCATCTCGTCATTGTGATGTTGGGCAGGAGCTGCAGAAATCTACGGGAAGACAGTGGTGGTGTGTGGGAGGGCTTGGCAGTGCATGTCTTTGAGGCTCGGATGGCTGGAGGGGTGCTTGGCTCCACAGTGAAGGCGTCTGTCATTTCATCAGCTGATATGAAAGGTCTGTAGTCATTTGAACAAGGTACCACTGATATGGAGATGGAGCGGCCATGGGCGCTTGTGGGCTGCAGTGGAGTGGGAGGGCTACCAGAGTTGGAGGAGGGGCTAATGGGAGAGAAGGCATCACTGTCCTGTTGGGGCTCATAGCTACAGGAGCCTGAGTCAGGCCCCAGGTCATCTCCTTAGGTCAGAGAGTAAAGGTCAATAGATGGTTACTTTACAATTTATTAAATTAATGTAATCTAATCTAACAATAATAATAAAAATATCTTAATTTACACTTTCATTATCAGAGTCACAAAGTGCTTGAACAGGAACCATTTCAAGCAGCTTTTTATCACTACAGTGTTGGTAGGATATGCAAATTAAAAATGCTGTTCTCTCTCGGATTAAGCGAGGTGTGTCTCAACAGACTGCAATCAATACAAGAAGTTCAAAGTTAATGCATGAAAAAAGCCTAATTAACTGATGAATTCAAGTTAGAGAACTCCTTCAAGACTGCCATAGACTTTCCCCCATGTCAGCTTAACATGTTACATGTTTAATGTTATCATTAAAATCAATGGAGGAAATATCAAATACCAAGATATTTAACAAATTCATCAACATTTTTCAAACATTTAACAACATTTGACTCGTTTTGGTAAATTTGTATTATCATTTGTAATGAAGTAAGGAAATGTAAGGAAATTAGTTACGATTTGGTTGTGTTTTCCATTTTTGCAGTGAGTGACGGTAATTGGGTGTATTTTTTCGCCTTGCAGAGTTTTTAGCAATCTTTTTTTGTTGTCAAATTGATGAGGATGTTTTCTTCATTCATGTTGGGAAATGCACCATGTGGCACAATAATAAAATAATAAAGAATTCAACATGAAATGTAGTTCCTGACCTTGAAAACGCAGAAAAAGCAGCGTAAAAAAACAGTTCACATTTCTATGGAGTTTTCAATCCTATTATTCTTCACACTTCATCAATTTAGCTTTTTAGCTTATAAGACCAAAATATTTCCAAGGCAAAGAATTAACTTAAAGGATAGATACACATTTTTTCAAGTCAGTCAGTAAATCATGGGCTTTTAGGGGCCAGATAACTGTACTGGGTTGGTAACCCTGCTGTAAGGCTTCTGTTGTTTTAGGGATAAAAAACATTTGCAAAATGCCCTTTCTTAAACATTATATACGTTTAATGTAAAACCAGCAAAGCTGTTAAACATATCAAATTACAATGTATCAAAATTAAGATTGAATCTTGAAAAAGATGAGTATAATTTCTTGTGGTTTTTAAAAAAGGTCTTATATTTTATGCAGTTACTGTAGGTAAGGTCCTGTTCACCTGTTTCATTAGCACTCTTCAGACAGGAGAGGGCAGTGGTGAGGCGAGAGCGATCATCTAAGTTGGAGCCCAGGCGTCTCATTGTGTCCTGTAGCTCAGAGCTGGACATCTGCAGCAACTCGTCCTCTAAAAGTTTCCCTGCTGCAGCCTGCAAGGGACAAGACAGATATCTCTGTCATTAACTGATCCAAGGTCACGACAAAGCTGCTACAAGCAAATCTGTTATGACAATAATCAGCAGGATATACAATGTATACAATGTATTACTTTGCATGTGTTTGTCCATCTTATACGTATGTTTTTGTAGCCCTGCTTTTGTTCCTTCAAACTGAATGTTTTCTGATTGTCTGATGCATCAGGCATAGGAAATCAGCGTCAGCAAAAGTAAGCACAGTTAGATTTTTCAGTCTGCCAAGACAAAGACATTTATGTCTGCTTTACAACTACAATAAGTTAACATCTACAGCCTCAACAACCATTATCAGAGTTAAATCAGGACCTCTGTCTCAACAAAATTAAAGCAACTGGAGCATCTTGAAAGCAATATAATAATGCAATGGTGGAAGTAGGAGGGAATGAATAAGGGGTGAGGAAGCCTTCAAAACTTACCAAAACCAAAGCTGAAAAAGTTTATTCTCAAGGCAAGTGCACTTTTTCACCAAGAAGATGTGGAAATATTAAGTTTTCCACAGGTCTCTGAAAATGACTCAGAGGATAAGACAACTGACACAAAGGACAACTTTTATGATTCAACAGATTGTGGTTCCATAACAAATACACAAATAAGTATTTCCCATCCCTCATACGTTAGGACTTTGCTCATGTCAATGCGCAGGACTTTAAGATTACTAGTTCAAACTCTGGCTGTTAAGGCATTGTGAGGAAATTCCTGCATTTCTAGCAACGGGCAATTCATCGTTCACACTGCATTTTCAGTAGGAAAGGCATTTTCTAGTTAAAATCAAAATGTCCAAATAAAATTGAAAATTTAAAAAAAGATTAAATTAAAAGATTCATATTTTATGACATGATGAGAAAGAACCGGGTCATCAGTGAACTTTAAAAGAAAGAAGTGAATTTAAAAGGGAAATTTAGAATGTAAGACGATATAAATTGAGTAAATAGAGAAAATAAAATGTTAAATTGAAAATGGGGAATAGAAAAGCTTGTGTTGAACATAGCTTCTGCACACTGGACATTGGCAGTTGAAGCATTGTTGTCTGCTGGATGCAGTCATAGGTGTGTGGTTGATCAAAATGAAGGCTAAGTTTGAAGAGGTCTGGCCTCCAACTTGTAGATAGGCATGTTAATATGTTTATGCCTCTTCTTAGAACTATGAACTGAGGCCTTTCTGCCTCTCTGCAAGGTAAACAACTTTTTATAACTTAATTGACCTTGTGACCCCTTGTACCAGGAGGCTCCATACACAGTCTCCGATTACATTATCTTGACAAAGGACCTTCATAAGAATAAAGACATCACTTGGGACACTTCACAGACACAATTTCCTCTATCGGCCTTGAAGTTGTACAACTGGATTTACAACTGTCCCCTGGAGACATCTACACCTTACCTTTGGGGCTCAAGTTAGGTTCAATTGATCACAATTGAATTGAAAACGCCACGGACTCAAGAACTTTCTTGAAATTCATTAAAATGAATTTCTTTCATGAAAATGATATGTTACAAATGACTGCCTTCTGTATTTGTAAATACCCAGAGTGAGCTACCCCCCCCCCCCCCCCCCCATCTTTTCCTCCTCTCGATACCGCACCGATACTAATACTGGCATCAGTTATCGGGTCGATACTACGCTCATAACTCGTAAAAATTTACAGATACCACAAACCAACACCACTTTATTGCATTAGGCCGTACATTGCACGAAACTGAAGACTGTGATCAGAGGGCGGCTTGTACTTTCTTGTCATTTTAGACAGGCGGACTGCTGTCAGAATCCGGACCCAGACGCCGTCCTATACAGACCTGGACAAGTTTCAATAAGTTATTTAAGTATTTAAAATTTTATTCTATTTTGACCAGTGCTGCTTTTCTAGACTTTATGGTACTGGGGGAGAAGACAGAGAGACGAGTGACAGAGAAAAATAAGTCCACATCTGGTCTCTGAGAGCTAATAGCTAATGTTCCCCCAGAGTCGCTTGGATTTTTGGTCCATAAAAAAGCCATTTACTGATGGAGGGTTGTCCAGGAGTGCATGAGTGCAGTAGCTGAAACCTTACTTCAGGGAAAACAGAAACAGAAATGTTATTTTTCAAAAAGTAAGTTCTTTATTTTAAGATGTACAATTTTTAAAAAGCTATTTTCTTTATTTTCACTATTATTTTTAAATGCAGCCCTTCTTTTCCTTAAAGAGAGAAGAAAATAAATCATATCTACAGTATTATATATCTGTATGATTAAATGTTAAGTGACAATGAATATTGTCGAAATGTTCTGTCTTTATTTGATTTGACAGTCAGTTCTTGATTACATATCAGGCTACTGATACTGATACTAGGCTACTTCATCATATATCACACTGATTCAAATGTGGTGACTGTGCAATAGTTTAATTGAGATATTAAGTTGACTGTGTTAACTGTGTAACAAGTTTCATTGTTTAATTTGTCAGATTTCAGAGATATTTTGTCAAGTTTAATTTTTTCAAAGGTAAAGACAGTGCCAATGTGGAGGCTTTTTGTTGACACAGTAAAATGATAATTATTTATATTTAATTTATTATCATTTGTTGTAATAAGCAGAAAATAAAATAAATCCTGTCTTCCAATTCAGTGCATCTGTAACCTAATAGTTATTTTTGTGGTAGAAATATCGGTATCATTAAGGTATCAGCACGTACTCAAATGAAAATACCTGTACTGTACAAAATTTATAAATTTTATTGATAAAATTTCATTTCTCTGTGATAAAAATTGACTGAGATAAGTTAAATGTGTGAAAAGTCTTGTGAGCCACAGCGCTCTCCAGTGGTGAGCCCTGGGAAGATTTGGACAAGTCAGAAAAAATCTTTTCTAACTCATTCATGCATATTACCAGTCAATGTTTAAACTATATTCCCTGTTATAAGTATTCTACTAGAACTACAAAGAAATAAGTGTAAATCATTTATACAGTATAATCAAGCGTGTTTAATGCCCTTGCATTAAGCCTGCTATCAGAGTTGACAAAACAGAGGGACATCTCTCTCTGAGCTCACTTCTAGACATCTACTTTTGACTCTACTTTTCACTCTTCATTCTATCTTTTTTATATACTTCTTAAAACTCTTCTCTTTAAGCTATATACTTTATTTTTTACATCTTTTAAACATTTCAAGTTTAACTCTCTTCAAGACATTACTCTTAAGAGAAGCTGCTCATGCATTATTTTTGTAAGTTTATATTTTTCACTTTCAACTTTTGTTAAGTTTCTTACAGAACAAAGTTCTGTTTTAATTAGTCATCCTTCAGGTATTTTAGCCAATAAGTTAAATTATTTTATCAGTCAGAGCCCAAGAACGACCACTCATAAGCAACGGATCAAGACCATCCTCATTAACCTTACAGCGACCTGCTGTTTCAGACACTGTGTGAGCGTTTTCCAATAAAAGAAAGACTCTTTTGCACGGTCGAACCGGCTCTGCTGCTAACGAACCCGAATGTGCCACCAGCTGGGTATTGGATCAAGATTGCCAACCTGCAGTTAAAGGACAGCAAAGGAAGGCTTTGTGCAGCCTGCTGACCCTACAACCAACAGACAAGTATCCATTTCTTCATCCTACTGGATTCACATTATGAAATATAAGTTGGTGTCCTTTGGCTCTGAATTAATATCCTGGATTTTAAGAGAAGTTTGGTTAGGGCTCTGTTAGCATTAAATTATTCTCTTGACATTGAAGTGCTTTCACCCTACCCGCAATTTCACCATCAGCCACATTTCATTCATAAACTCATTACATTAGTCATTACAGACTCAGCATCTCTCTGTTACTTGTTAATCTTGTCATTTGTTTAATTTGCCATCTCATTTAATTACTTTGAATTACTTAGCCAAATAAATATATTTAACCGCATGTCACTGTCTGTGTAGATTTGTTTTCTTTCAAGTAGTGTATCTCCTACAAACTTCAAGCCCCTGGCCCATTCTTATTTTAAGCTGCAGATCAATCTATCCCAGTGAAACCATTCCTGTCCACTCCAACTCACGAGGAAGTCTCACATAGCCAGACCCATCTCCACAAAGCTGTGCTAGTATTGAGAAAGGTCTAGCTGCACCTGAGTGTCAATCTGGTGGTATATCTGGCTTCTGTATCAATCACCATCTTCCTGGGTTGCACTAAACGTAAGATGCAGCAACTGTGCCCCTGAAAAATAGTGTCAGGAACTTGTTATGCAAACGGAGAGGCAAGCCCTGGCATCAAAAGGCTAAAAGTAGTTTAAAATTCTTTACAGTTTTAGAAAAGGGAGGAAGTTTGACACTTTAAGTGGATGAAGTCTTGTCCTGAATTGTGTGGTACCATAACCAAAATAACCCAGTCACAAACACTAACATCGTCATGGCACAGTAATTGAAAAGCTCAGGGAATGGGAGGAGGAAAAGGAAGGAACAGGATGAGTTAGCAGGATATATTTAGTAGTACAGTGAGTAACAGAATGACCCCAACCTTTCTACTGTATGATATTCTCCTCGTATTCTCCTTTGCTCATGTCATATGTCAGCCCTGTTCCATTGTGGTGTGCAGCAGTTGTCATAACATGACTTCACTAAATTTACCATAAAAGGCATTTGGGAAAAAATAACCTTCTGTCTAGACCAATGATTCTAAATGGGGGCGTTCAGAAAACATCTGGAGGTGCTGGCAGCAGTACTTTGAAAGGGGGTTGTTGAGGCATTCTTGGGGGTGTTTTTGTGAATTTACACCAGAAAATCACAACAAGATGAGTCGAAACTTGCATCTACTTGCAAGGGGTGGCTGCAATCCCCACTAGGATTTTGAAACATTTATTCATTGTTTGTATTGGGTGCTGCATTATTTGCTATATTTGTGCAACTTTCACTCCAGAAGAGAGACATCTCCTCCTCATGAGGCTGTGCAAAGTTTGCTGTGTGAGGGACGGGGCAGCTCTCTCAGCCTGCATGCACATACATTTCTATATTTTCTCTATTCAGTCAGAAACGGTTGCTTAGAACATCACAGTTGTAGTGCTCAGAGCATCTCTGGATTGAGGATATTTTTGGCCATTATATATAAGTCCAAATAGAAAATCAAATGTAAAATAAATACATTTTCAAAATATTATTATTTTACTGCACAACTAGGAATAATCTGGTTAAAAATGTATGAAAAAGAAAATTCAAAATGTAAAATGATAATCTGAAAATGAAGGCCAAGGTGAGTAAATGAAAAATGTATGCAAAAGTTGAAATAGATTTGCTCAAACTGAAAGCATTTGAAAAAGATGAAATTGTAAATGGCAATGAAAATAAGACAACGGAAACATGAAATGTGAAACTCAAAATAGGGAGTAGCAAAGCTAAAATGGAAACTTGTTAATTAAATCAAGGGGAGATAAACTGTAGATCCCAGAAATAAATATTTTCTAGGTTATAGCTGTCATGATAATAAGTAAAATCAATCAATAAATAACGTGAATAATAGAGAGTAATAATCATAATTATAATCAACATTCAGAGACGGCAATCAACCTACATTGTATTTTAAAGGTCCCATATGATACTGTTTTTCATCAATTTCACACAGCTGTCAGAAGTAGCAAAAACCCAAACCCATACGTGGTCCTGAATTTCAGCTGTCTAAAAGTCGCTCTACAGAGCTCTATTCAGAGCAGTCTGTTTCTGTGCCTGCACCTTTAAATGCTAATGAGCTCCGTCTGTCAACGCCTACTTGGAGAGCCCTGCCTGCTACCTCACTCTCAGGGAGAGGATTCCCCTTGCGCTAGCAGTAGCATGTGCTAATGTTTACGGTGGATGTAACGCTATGGCTAGGGGACATTTCTTCGTTCAACCGAACCAGTTTGACCCAGAATCGGACCCAGAAGGAGAGGCTCCTGAAGAAGTATAGACTCTGTGGCTGCAGCAGGACGTTTCAGAATGGTTAGTGAGTCTGAATAATTTTAGCTTGTTCGTATGTGTTGTTACAGTTACTACCATGTAGCTAATGCTAACAGCTAGCGAAAGCTGTGTTTGTCTCCAAAACAGTTTCCAAACTCTTGGACACTGTTCGTATTGTCTCTGTCTCCAGTCTGCACATGTTTCCAGACTTTTTAGTGTGACAACCAAGCTCCATCGTAATATTATTAACATTAAACTTGCTTCAAACGCCACTGCATAGCGGACCGAAGCGGAGCTAACTAGTTAGCCGATTTCCAGCGGACTTCTCTAGACTCGTAGGCAACTGTGAATACTATCAAACCCCAGCGACACTTATCGGTGGCTCGGGTGCAGTTGCTGGGTCCGGTATGGGTGGGACTGGTCATTTTACGAGGGTCAGTGTTGAGGCAAAGCCAGCTTTGTACTGACCCTCGTTACTGAAGCTGTCCGATGTGAAGTGGTTAGCACACACACACAAGCTAACACAAACCGCAGCCGGCACGTTGTTGTTAAAATATGAAACGCAACCACCGTCTCTTCTGTTGTTCTGTAGACAGAATATAGCACTGATGTTGATTTTTACAACCAACAACAGAGCTACTTCCGTGTCCAGCTTTGAGCGACGACATTGCAATACGCTGCTGTCTCTCTGCTGTCTCACTGCTGGACACTCGTGGATGGAAGCCCCCCTCTCAGATATCTCCTATCACCGCGCAGAGGAGGCGAGACTATGATAATGACTCCTTTCGTTACATAACGACAGGAGCTGAATCTGAACAGCCTGTAGGAGTGCCGTTTTACCAGTGGGTGGGCTGCAGAGACCATACAGGAATCACTTGTTTTCATCATTGCAGGCTCAGGGAGGACCAGTTTATATAAGAAGAGACCAGAGAAAACGTGTTTTTCATGATATGGGATCTTTAAAGGGTGCAATAAGGCAGGGGTTCTCAACCTTTTGCAAGCTGGGCCCCCCCAAAGCTGGTTCATTGGGTTAAAGACATCACTGGATTTACAACTCCCCGAGTTTTCCTCTGCATATCTTACGACAGAAAGTTTGAATTTCTTCGTACTTTTTATTTTTTTGCTGCACCGGAGCCACGCGACCATCAATGTGATACTGACTGACAGAAAGCACAACACGTGAACAAGGCGAAGAAGGAAAACGAACAGTGTCAGTGGTCACGTCTTCTTCCTTGATTAAAAAAAAAAAAAAATACATTAGACTCTGCATTTATTTGGAACCGGTGGTTATTTATCAAATATACACCTGCAGAACGGTGGCGGCCATGCACCAGGGCTGTACAGTGCGACATACGTGCTACATCAAAACATGCCTGTGCTAAGAATTTATCTGTCCTGTAGCATGGGTGCTATGAGCAGATTTAGCCACAAAAAAAAAAATCTTGTTCGGAATCTTGTTTGAAAAAAAAAAATCCTGCTTAGAACCAAAGTAGAACGATGGTACTACAATTATCCTTCCTGGTAGTTGTAGTCAACTGTGGTCAATGATTAATGTTATGTCTTGTATATTGAACGCCAATTCCCACAATTCCTCACGGTCGCAGCTTTTACTCACGCTCTGTCCCATGCAGCTGGGTTGGCACACAGTGGCTAACGCTAACGCTACTCCCACGAGTCAACAACATGGAGAGATTTTTCCAACCTGTCCGCATTGAGAACACGAAACGAACTGAAGAGACCCCAGGCACCCCGGACTACACAGACAATAACGTAAATGAAGTTAACGAGGACTGACCAACACCGACCGAAAACATTTCGAGTTATTATTCTATAATTGTTTTAGATAATGTATATATCAGTCCCTCCAGAAAAACGCTATTATGCGATCGCATAATTCAATGCATAATCAGCCAAAGTCCGCATATTTATGCGGGGGCTGCATTTTTTCAAATACGCCGCATTTTCGTTGCGTCACATATATCTTTGCAGAAAGTTGAAAAATGTTGCGTTTACTTCACCCAAGAGCAGCCATTTTCCCCCGTTGCCATGGGAACGTTATGAAGTGACGTAATTACACGACTTGAACGTCATTACAAGCTGCAAACCCCGTGATGAAGCCATCACGAAGCCCGCAAATCAGTCTCATTTGACAACAAAAAAATCATACTTGTATAAATTATTGACACACTTATTTTAACAGAAGATGTCTGTTTTGTATAGCTACCTCTGTAAAACAGGAAGCACACATTTTATTTTTTTATATTTTATTTATTCAATTTTACAGAAGTTGTAGCATATTCCTTTTGTAAAGCTACAGAACTTGTTTGACTCATCAATGTTTTGTAAGTTTGAGCCATGTGTTTATTAAGGTCTGAAATAAAACAAGATGAGAACTTAAATATTCCCAGCACTTTCTGTGATGTAGTATGCTTGCTTATCATAGGAAGTAATAAGAAATTACTCTCTACATTAAGGTAGTAGCCCAGTGAGAACAGGGTGTTGGGAGAATCACTTTTTTTCTCTTTTTCATCAAACGCAGTTTTTGCAAGTTCCCGCAATTTTTGCAAGTTCCCGCAATTTCATTGCATAAAAATCCTGCATATTCCATCGCATTTTTTAAGAAAACGTGCCGCATAATCAAGAATTTTTGCCCGCAACAATCACAAAAAAACTCTGCATTTTTCTGGAAGGACTGATATATGAATTACACTTGATGTTACTGTGTAAGTGATGAGCTGCATTAATTGTCCTCTGTAGAGGTGATGGGCATTTTTAGGGTGTGCTACAACTCTCTGGTCCTGTGCTAAAAAACTGTCAGCCTCTGTAGCACTAGTGCTATGTGCTGAAAAAGTTGACGTACAGCCCTGTGCACATCAGCGACTCATTTGCAGCCTGGACGCGGAGTGGCGTGTGTCTCCTCTCTGCTCTGACTGCAGGCTGGACTGCTGCGCGAGGCTACTGAGAGACTGACCGCCTGTGAGTGCTCGTGGACGGAGGAGGGACTCAAGGCAGCACCCGCTGCTCGTTGAGCACAGTGACTGCAGAGTGATACGTGCTTTCAAGTCAGAGTCTCCAAATGCCACAAAAGTCTCCAATAACACCAGTAAGAGTCGCTAGATTTGTCGCTAGTCCCTTTTGACAAAAAAGTCGCCAGAGGGATGATTTGTTTGTGTGTTATAATATTCCAACCACTTGCATTTCGACATGGGGGGAATTTTCGTGATTTTTAAAAAAATATTTTTTCAGATTTATTTTACTCCCATCCTGTAGACTAGTCACGCCCCCCCGGGAGAGTGTCCGCGCCCCCCCAGGGGGACGGGCCCCACCAGTTGAGAACCACTGCAATAAGGGATAATGGATGGGGAGCTCTGGCCCTAAAAAGCTTGAGAATTACTGGTCCAGACAGTTGTTTGAAAAAAAAAAACAGCCCACTGTCAATTCTTTCTTAAATGGCTGTAAAATGGCAGAACTGATGCCAGACTGGTTCCTGGAATCTGCTGGCAAACTGTGAAAACAGGGTTGATTCTACACTGCTGGGACAATGGATTGGCTTAATCTCCTGGCATTGTGTCCATGCTAAATGGAATAGACAGGCTGGGATAACAAACGGCTCAGAATTTGGATGTGATGTATGTGGGAGGCAATACTGGGACTGAATTTGGGACTTTTTCCAGCTAATGTTAGCATTCTGCACAAAAATGTAATCTTTAAGTTAGCTGAATCCAATTTCTTCAGCGGTTTGACTCAAAGGAATTAAGCCTTCCCACATAACTCTCATTGTATTTCACAGTATACTGGAGTTTTTAAGTTAAGTTGCTAAGTTGCTGGAGCCTGTGCAACTTTCCCATCCTGCATTTCACAGCCCGGAATGCTTGGTTTGCCAAAGCTTGAGGGGGTACAAAGTGCAGCTCGGGTCACATGTCAAAGTAAAAATCAATATCAAATTTATCTATGGAGCACTTTAAAACAAGGTTTGTACTAAAGTGCTAGCCAACAAACCTAAACAGATGAACTGACCAGAAAGATTATTACAGTACTTAAAATACATGAATGAATACATAGCGTGCATACAAACACAAAACTTCCTCACAATTACATACCTTATACTGACAAACAGGAAGAGAAAAGGTTATGAAAACAAGGCATAGATGAGAAACCCCACACGGGTACTTGAATTACGTCCCCGCCCCCTTTTGGGTGAAAACAGTCCTAATTAAATGTTGGTCTAACAACTCTGCTAAATTAGCAGCATAAAATAAGAAAACTGTATGTCTTCTAGTAGTGCTGGGCGGTATACCGGTTCACACCGAATACCGGTGTATATTTTCGTTATGATATGAATTTTTAATATACCGCCATACCGTTGTATTTGAATACACAATATTCGGAACACCAGTTCTAAACTCCAATGGGGTGCAATGTAAAGCTCTTATTTTGAAAACAAATTCCACCTGCTTCCTGTTAGCTGTCTGTTGCTTGAGGCAGCTAACGGAGGGGGTGGTGCGCTAGGCCGCACGCTTCCATTACTAGCGGGGGTTTAACATCGGTGTGTGTTTGACTGAGGAGGCGAGAATATGGGCCACGGATCTATAATTAAATAAATATATCAAGTGTCGCCACATTTCTACCGATACAAATGTTGTACGTCACTGTTCACACCGAACTTCGTGCTTCACATCACGTCACATGTTTATGCCGACCCCAGTGACAGCTTTTTGGGAAAGAAGGAATGAGAAACTGGTTGATAGAGGAAAATTACACCTCCCTTAAAGATAGACAGTGCTGCCTTTACCATGCAGCAAATGTGCTGCCTTTTCTATCTAAAAGGGGCTAGTAATTCCTCTCTCAACCAGTAGAAAATGCTGTGAACACCTGATTATGCATAAAAAAAAAATACCGTCATGTACCATGAAACCGTAGGAATTTTGAAAAATACCGTGATATACATTTTTCGTCATACCGCCCAGCACTATCTTCTAGGTATTAGGATCCAAAATTCTATGGCCAAAGCAATTATATGATGTCATTGCCAATCAACAACTGATAGAAAAAAATGAAGAAATACTGGATGATTAGTGTGTTTCCAGTAGGGATGTATACCGAGGACCGGTACTTTTTGGTACCGGCTCCTAATTGGGTCGGTAACAGGGTACCGTTAAGATTCTGGACAAATGGTACTGTTATCGGTACTTTTTTTTTTTTTTTACTTTTTTTTAATGATTTTTTGTAATTAAAGTATTTATTTATTTTCCAACATATAATACAAAAACCTTATAAAAGACATAATAAACACAGACAACATTTTTATAATTTTTTATCGATTTTTGACATGGGTGGTTTTTGAACGTCTACCCATCTGTAATGACTACAAACTTAACAACAAACTCTGTGACTTGATGTTGCAGAAACGAAACTGGGTGCCGCTGCCACAGTGCTGCAGTCTTTAGCGCTAGCCGGGCTGCTAGCTGGGCTGCTAGCTGGGCTGCTAACTTTACTTGCTTTGTTAAAATAATCAAACACGCCGTACCGCACTCCTTTAGCTGCATACTATGCGCGCGCTCCAAGTGTTCCAATTTCCACTGGATACTGTCCGCTGCGCTACGGCTCTGATCCGGTTTTGCTCCGCCGTCCGGTGATCCCCACCCGTTGCGGTTGAGTCCGCCATGGCGCAGTATGGAAGACAGCTGGCATCCCGAGGCCGAGGAGTTTCCGCGATAATCACATAATCACTGGCGACCGCAGTTATAGCTATGTGTTGTAAAAACAACAACAGGAAGTGTTTCCGACTGAAGGATTAGTAGAAGAGCTTGTGTTTGTCTCTTTTATGAGATTTGTGTGCTGGTGTCAACACAGAGTGTTTTATTTTGAAAAGTAACCGGATTGTTATATCGGTGCTTGATTTCCTGTCTGCTCCGTGCTAGATTCAGCTGAACTGCGGTAGAGTTCTCAACGGGCCTGAAAATTACAACCCGACCCGACCTGGCCCGCCGGTTTTAAGCCCGAACCCGACGCAGCCCGACACACCAGCATGAATTGTCTGCCCGAACCCGGCCCGAACCCGACCACCCGCGTGCCTGCATTGTTTTCCTCATACACTTGTTATCATGATCAGACAGACAGCAGACAGAAAGGTGACGCGAGCCAGGAGACAGGTGCTGCGTCACCGTCAGCAGCAGCACCCGCTCCCGCTGCAAAGAAGACACCGCGCTTCGACCAGTAGGAAAATATATTCGGAGAGACAGAAACAGACGATTTCCTCACTCCTCAAAAAGCAAGGGTGAATTCACCTGTGGCAAGTTTACTTTTAGCCAATTCCATCTTCTCTAACCAGGCTATAGGCGCGAGTAAACGTCACGCAGCAGCATCAGTTCTGCGTCTGCCCCTCCTCATAAAGCAGGCAGCCAGACTTACTCTTCACCACACCTGAACAGCGATGATTCACAACAGGCAATATAATTTACAACCTGCAAGAAATGTGTTTTATGAAATGTGTTTTATAAAAAAGGAAGTCCGAGGCCCGACCCGACCCGGCTCATTTGCGCATCTTTTCGGCCCGAACCTGGCCCGAACCTGCGGGTCCTGTCGGGTTTGTCGGGCCGGCCCGACCCGTTGAGAACTCTAAACTGCGGCATCGTGCTCCGGCATCTGCCAGATAAAGAAGTCCTGGTTATCTGTTCCGGAGTATTTGTAATTGCATAGCCTCCATTCTGTTGAAGCTTTATTAATACCTTGTGGTAATAAAAAGAAGGTTGAATCTTTTAATATCTTATAAAGTCTTTATTTTTTTACAAAAATTATATGTTGTAGTATCGATAAGAATATCGATAAGTATCGGTAACGATAAGGAGTATCGGCAGGCGCGTCGTTAGACCTGGGCACTCGGGGCTATAGCCCCGGATATTTTGGGAATAGACCCAGATCTCTGTGTCTATAAAAAAATAAATAAAATAAAAATCAAATATAATTGCCTAATGGTAATAGTTTTTATGTGGTTGCATATCGAACGGCCAGCAGCCACAAATGCAACATTGTCACTAGCCCAAATTGCGCAGAAGCTGGCCTGGCTTTCCTCATGGCATAGGCCCATATGGGCAGAGTCAGAATAATTTGTTGCAAATTCAACATCAGTGTTATTCTTTCCCCCTCTATGCGTCACTGATATTACCAGAGCCGTCTATTAGCCTACTGTTTAGTACCATTGCAGCGTTTATAGCAGGGATGGAAATTGGCACCTGCCACCTGCCAAATGCGGGTGAATTGAGTCAGTTTACCACTGTGGTGGGTTCTTTCCAGTCAGATTTGATCCAATTAATCTTAATGATCGATATCTTGGTTAGGGCATAACAGTGCGCTTTCCACAACCCTAGAGCGAGATCCACTCAAATTATATGTTTCTGATTGGACCAAAGTGTCAGTTGGACTTCAGAAGGGTCAGAACTCCAACATTACTAGAACGGTCGTAAACGGTAATTTTGCCCACTAGATTTAAACTCTATAATCTCTCATGTAAATACCCAGTTGAGTGATGAATGCATTCATTGTGTCATGATATTTTAAAAAAAAAAGAAATAACACCAAAATGTACATTTTAATACGTTTAATTATACATTTATCAATATCCATATCATCGCACATAGTAAACTGTAATTATTGCTATTTACACAAGATTTTAATAGGGAAAATTCAGAACAAGAAAATTAACAATTAAAAGTAACTTATTTGATTATGAAACATTTTATTTTAACACTTAATGATATCTAATAACATAAATAATAATAATCGAAAAAGCTGAAAACAAGCTCATCTAAAACAAAAACAAAGAGCTGTTGCGATCACTGGTCACAGTCTACAGATTACCTCCGTTCTCCTCGTACAGTTACCACACACGGGCTTGTGGCATTTCAAGTGTCTGACGTTTGGTTCTGTTTGCAGTTCCAGTACATTTTGGTGTTATTTCGTTTTTTAGAAAAATATCATGACACAATGAATGCATTCATTACTTAATTGGGTATTTACACGAGAGATTATAGAGTTTAAATCTAGCGGTCCAAATGACCGCTTACGGCCGTTCTTCTGACAATTTGGTCACGAGGGGATCCATTGTGTGATAGCGGAGAGTCAGCAGTTGGATTTTGCGCCCACGGTCAGTAGTATTAGTAGGTGTATAGGCAAACAAACAAACAACCACCACGACCATTATTCATAGCATTATTACATTTGTAGGAAGTTATTACAATAAAGATTTTCACGTCCCCACAAACAAATCCCTGCAAACGTAATAGTTATTACATGTGTGGGAAATCGTTTGTAGTAGGCAGCGGCTCTTATGGTTGTGGAAAATGTATTACATTTGTGGGTTTATTACATTTAATGCTGCAGATTTGTATGACGTTTGTGGGTTTATTGATGATGTTAAATGACAATGTTTTTCTCTTAATATCCTACAAAGCCTCCTGTAGGCCTGATGCAGATAGACAATGAAGCCAAGAAATTATAATAGGGAATGTTCTACCTGCTCTAATAGCCTATGTGCACAGCACAGGTCTTATTACAGGCTATGATATCTTTAACGTCACCATTACTCAGTAGGCCTATAGTGAGGGAAAATTAGCTTTATTTGTGATTAAAATATGACAATGAGGACCCAACGATTGGCCTTCCTTTCTTTCTCAAACTATGTTGAAATTGCATCTTTAAACAGCCCAATTTTCAAAATTTCCCCCTACCCCCGTTAAAAAAGACTTTATCTGCCCAGTGATGTGGGTATCTGACCACTTTTTTCAGTAACCAGTAATCTAACATGTTAATATTTCCAAAACAGTAATCAGATTAAAGCTACTTATTATTTTTGTCATTTTCCTTAGTAAGAATATATATTTTTGCTTTCTTCTCGTCTCAGGGAGTGATGCCACATGTGCGACAAGTCACGTTTTCAGCAGGAGGACACTCAGGTGTCACACCACGCAGTGACACAAACACAACAACAATGGAGGGAGGAGAGAGATGCGCATTTTCTAGCTGGAAATATAGTCAATATTCCTGTCAGCTAAAGATGAGAATATTAAGGTTCCTTGTACACTCTGTGCTGGAGACAAAGTACTATCAAGCTTCGAAGGAGTTTAAAGGAGTTATCAGTAATGAGATTACTTTTTCAAGGTAACTGAGGCAACACTGTGTGGAGCTAAAGCCCCTGATGTTTTGCACTCCAAACGACGCCCCTGAGTATCGGTATCGGTATCGATAAAATCCTAGCGATATGGATATGACATAGTATTGATGCATGGAGGTATTGAGGGTGACATCGTATACATAAGTGATGAATTTGGTGTACAATTTGTGTGAAAATTGTATGGTGAAGTTATAGGGATTTGATGCTTTATGGCGAAGCATGAAAATGGATGGCACCATGACACCCACCATGTTTGTCGTAGGCTTTTTTTTTTTTTTTTTAAACTTTTTATGCTTTCATTTTTCCACAAAACAAAACAAAACATTCACTGACATAGGACCTTATGAATTGAGATACAGGTAAATAAGATGCAATGGAAATACCATAAAGAGAAATCGCATGGGGAATAAATATTTGCACCAAAGGGAGTAACAGCAGTACAATATCAATCCTAGAGATACACGCCAGTCTTATAATAACCTATATTCCTCCATTAGTCCTCCAGATAGAGAGTAATGCAGTTCCACCTTTGTTCAAAAGTGTCCATTTTCAGTTGTAGACTTGCAGTCATTCGCTCCATTGTGTAGACCCTTTTCAGTCTCTGTACCCATTGAGCTATGGTCGGTGGTTTTGGATCCTTCCAATTAACAGTTATCATTTTCTTAGCAATCATCAAAAGTGTCCGTAACATGTATCTTTGATCTGAACTATATGTCTCCAGAGGTATAGCTCCCAGCAGGAATATCAGTGGGTCTAATGGGGAATTCACTTTTAAGATCTTGTCAGTTTCTTCCTTGACTCTCTTCCAGAATTCTTGGATTACTGGGCAGTCCCAAAACATATGAGAATGATCTCCAATGTTTCCACATTTTCTCCAACACAATTACACATTAGGTTCTTTCACATATCTTGAAATTATGAGTGGTGTATTGAAATACCTTATTCTTAATTTCCAGTCGAATTCTCTCCATAACTGACAATTAAGTACTTTATGAAAATGTATACACAGCTCTTCCCATACATTATCTGTAATTATAATATTTAATTCCAATTCCCATTTTCCCTTCAGTACTTTGTTGGGTATCATTTATAAGCCTTTGTCGTAGACTTTTGATAACTTTTCATGTTCAAGGTTTGAGGATGAAACTGAGTGAATTGTAAGTCTGTGGTGTTCAATCTGTAGGAGGAGTTCATTAAAGTACGAGGCATGGAAATGGATCAAAATGGGGGTGAAATGGGAAGTTTGAATCAAAATGGCCGACTTCCTGTTGGAGTGATAGTTTGCCAAAACGCACGTTCCTCGATTATAGCGCCACGTAGTGGTGGATTATACAATTTTTCGCCAGGTGTGACCTATATTCCAAGTTTGGTGAGTTTTGGGGTACGTTCAGGCAGTGAAAAATGCGATCATTTGGGACCAAAAAGTCGTAACTACAAAAACAATAGGGACCTCACAGGTCGAGACCTGCTCTGGCCCTAAATAATACAAAAATGTGAGGTGTACTCACTTTTGTGAGAAACTGTATATCATTTTGGGAGTCACTGGCAATCCACATTTTTAGTAGTTTGCGTGTGAGGATAAATTGGATATTTCCCATAAATCATGAATAGTATTGAGAATATAAGAATTGCGCGACCAAGGGATCCAACACGGACTGATTCACCCTGCAAGACTGTTGGTAGCACACAAAGAGCGCTAGACATCTTCAAAGCCCCAGCCGAAGCACAAGAGTTTGTTAAGAAGATTCAGAAGGACACCATTTTGAGCTAGACGCATACAGTAAAATACTTATTAACTTGACTGTTACAAGAGGTATTTAACCAGTATTTTCAATTGATGCATAAATCTATCATCTATCATCATGTTTACCTAAAATGTAGACACATACAAGAGCATACACTTAAAACACCATACATTAAGCTCTCCAAATTTAGTTTACATATCTCTTGCTAACTGCTGGGACACATATTTAAAGCTGGTGCAGATTTTAAGCAAACTTACTACAAGCCGTAGAGTGTTAAGTGATACCACATAGAGATAGCAGCAGTAGTTGATAAGTGAGAAATAAAGAGTGGACTAGCTGATCCTCCTCACTAAGTGGCGAGGTATCGATCAGTTTTTGTTGGAGATGTCTCAAGCAGCAAATCTTGCAGGGGGTCTGCACAATCTCAAAACAGTCAAACAAGTCATGGATAAAATAAAAGGTATTGACGCGAAACATTTTAGACGAGGACTGTAAATTTATTTGAAGGAGGTGGCAGGGTAGTGAATTCACATCATTCTCATCCAGGACAAGAGGTGTAATGACTCCCATTCATAAACCAGTCCCTTTTCAAGTGAAAAATATATGACAGAAAAGGGAAGATATTTAATTGTACAAGGTCTTGTGTTTTCAAGAAATGTATATTTGGTAAATCTGGATGGCCCCAACACAGATGGTTCTAAATTTTCTGAAGATCTGTTTCTCACACTCAACATCCTGCAACATTTGCAGGACAATACATAATAGCGGAGGATTTTAACTGTGCATTAAACCCTAATATAGATAGATCCACTGGACTAGATCAGTCGCATAATAAATGTAGAGCAGTTATACACCGTGTCATTAAATAATTGAGTCTGCTGGATATATGGAGAGAATTGAAACCTGATGATACAGCCTACTCTTGTTAACACATTTAAGACATTTTCTAGAATTTAACATTTTTTAAATTTCTGCAGAATTACAGTCCAAAATTCATGACAATATTGTCATCTCTCAATTGTGTGTAGACGAAAATCTGACTAAAGACCCACCTAGATGGCATTTTCAGCATAAATGGTTACAAGATACATGACATAGATGACTTCTTTGAAATTAATACTATGCAAATGCAGCATGTACAAGGTGGGAATCATGTAGAGTTTCTCAGGGGATATTATTAGCTATACAGGCTCAAAATAAAAAAACATGCATTAGGAGAGACAACAATTGGAATATAACATTAAAGTTCTCTAGGAAAAGGTTTATAAGGAAAGTAATCCACAACTGGAAAATGACTTATTATTCTGAGAGCTGAATATGATAAATTGTGTGCCTTCCGGGCAACATCTAGTATTTTGCGTTTAACCAAAATACTTAAACCAATGGCTTTATCTACTCAAAGTTTTAGAAAAATTTGGGTGTGGAAACGGTTTCCAAAAGTGGGTTCAGGATATATACAAAAACAAAAAATTTAACAAAAAGGAATATTTCAAAACCAATAAAAATAAGTGAAGGCTGCAGGCAAGGTTGTCCATTGTCACCCTTAGTATTTACAATGGCAACCAAACTGTTCATAATAGCAGTATGTTCTCACCCAGACCTTAGTGGAATTAGAGTAGGCTCAATATAGCACCAGGTTTCTTTGTATGCTGACATTGTAATCTTATGTAAGTCCCATTTGAATACATTTATTTCAGCCCTGTTACAGCTAATCAAAAAAATTGGTGATATCTCAGAATATAAAGTGAATAATACCAAATCCTCTATTTTACTGCTTAATGCAGATGAAAGACAGAGTTCACATCAGGCCTTGACTGGAAGAGGTGGTTAAAGTGAACAATGAACCTTTAATGATAGAAATGGGTTAGGGTTAGGGTTGGAAACCAATGTATTACCAAAATTACTTTATTTGTTTCAAAATTTACCACTGCCACCTCCCCAGAGCCATTTTCAAAAATGAAGACAATGTGGGTTTTATATGTACCAATAGAGGGACAAGACTTTGTTAGTCTTTACTGTATTTACCATTTGATCGGGGGGGGGGGGTTAAAATGTCGAAACATAGTGTGGTGCTACTGAACGCCGCAGCTGATATCGTAGTCAGCTGAAATGACTGTCCTCAATGGGCTGAAATGGAATCTCATAATTCAACTTACCTCTTCCCTTATACTTATACTCACACAAAAAACCTATAGAACAAACTAAAAGCCCAATTGCAAATATTACAAAATATCTAAAAGACCTAAACCCAACCCTAGCCCAATAATGGGGTAAATTTCAGCCTCAAAAGGTTCACACCATACCTGACAAATCAGACCTTTCAGGTCACATGGAATGGCTCCTTGTACAAACCCTGCTTTCTGGAAATTGGTGTCCCTCAAGGTTCAGAATTAGGACCGCTTCCATTTTCACTATACACTAAATCATTAGGCACTGCAATCACATCACATGGATTCTCTTACCACTGTTATGTAGACGACACCCAACTGTTCGTCTCTTTTCCCCCATCCTCTGATACCCACAATACAACACACATTTCGGAATGTCTAGCAAGCACCTCTGCTTGGACAACTGCACATCACCTCAAGCTTAACCTTAATAAAACTGAACTCCTCTTCATCCCGGGGAGGTCCTGCCCTCGCATGACCTATCAGTTACTGTTGAGGACATCACAGTATCACGTTGATCGACTGTAAGGAACCTGGGCGTAATCCTCGATGATGGACTATCCTGCACCCTCAACAATTGCTGTGGCCTGATCCCGCAGATTTGCCTTCTACAACATCCGCAGGATCCGGTCTTTCCTTAGGACGAAACACAACTCCTGGTCCAAGTGCTGGTCATCTCCCACCTGGTCTACTGTAACTGCTGGACTGCTGGACTCCCAGCCTCTGTGACTAAACCGTTGCAACGTTTCCAGAACGCTGCAGTGCGCCTTGTTTTCAATATACCCAAATTCTCCAATGTGACCCCCCTCCTCTGTGACATCCACTGGCTTCCTGTTGCGGACCGCATCCAATTCGAAAACGATGGTGCTGACCTTCAAGGCTGCAATGGAACTGCCCCCATCTACCTCAGACCACACACCCCAGTGCGAGCACTTCGCTCTACTACATCAGCTGGTCGGCTGTTACCACCATTTCTCAGAGCAAACAAAGGTCACTCAGCAAAGTTGCAACACTTCTCTGTTCTGCCGCTTCAGTGGTGGAACGAACTTCCGACTAATGTCAGGACAGCAGAGTCATTTGCCGTCTTCCCCAAAAGACTCAAGACTCATGTGTTCACCTCGACCCTGCATAGCATGAATCCCTCCTTTTCAGGTAGAGATTGGAAAGTAGTATGTGATAATGCTCATTAAATGTCACTAAATATACATCTTAAACTAATACACTATAAATGGTTAATGCAGACCTATGTGATACCAGCGGATTTAAATCAATACAATGAAAACATACCAGACATATGCACAAAATGTATGGAGACTACAGGAACATTGTTTCACTGTATTTGTCAATGCAGAAGGATTCAAACCTTTTATGTGGAGGTAAGAGCTATAATAGAGAAGTGGTAGGACCGCAGAGGCTGAGAATAGCCCCTCTCACACAGAGACGCTGCATTAACACCGCAGCGGTGGTTCGTCAATTCTCCGCCGTTGGCCATTCACACAGAGCGAAGCACTGCTGGAGTAAAGACGAACCGCTGTGTAATTCACACAGAAAGCCGGTGCTGCGGCTCCGAAAGAGACGTGACGGTACACGTCATGATGATGACGTCGGTGTGTTTCCCAGGTGTTCCCCCTGTCAATCTAAACCCACGGACCGTTTATAATGTGTAGTGATTGAGAACCCAGCCCCCTAAACATCCTGGAAGGAGTTCCGTTTTTCGTGCTTAATTACATAATTACTAGGGCTGTCAGGATTTTAATCTCATATCTGCTAAAGGTACCCAAATAAAGAATTCGAATTCTAGGACATTACAAAATTGTATTGCATGACTTATCAATTGAATACACTAAGAAGAGAAGAACTTGCCGTTCAAAGGCCCCAGCAACGATGTGCTCGCCTCGCTACCCTGAGTCGCCTCCACGTCTGTTGTCACCCTGCTTTGACTAGTGACTAGGGCTGTAGCGATACACCAAACTCACGATTCGGTTTGTATCACGATTTTTGACCCACGGTTCGATACAAACCTTGATTTCTTTTTTCTTTCTAAATTAAACATTTTTTTGATGTAACATTTCAATAACTTATGTATATGATACTTGTCTGATAGTATCAGAGGTGCAGTATTGTGGAGGGCGTGTCTATCAGATGGTCTGTAAACTGCACAGATACCTCACTCAACTAAATACAGAGAAATGTCCCACAAAACAACATTACAGAACCAAACTAAGGTAACGTAGTAACTGTAACTGTCTTTGGCAACAAGTTAAAAATACCACAGCTGTACGTGGAGAAGCGTCCTTCCTCCCGCCTGTCCTACAGACTGCTCATCACATTTCTGCCATGCGTCTGTCACCGGCTAAAACTCTTTACCTCACCGAGTGTTTCTGATGAAAAAAAATCTCCGCGACGGTCAGCCCTCCGGACCGAGACTTCAGTGAACTTTACCCCGGAAGACAGTCTCCGTCGGTTTTGACTGACAGGGAGGGGAGACACCAAGGAAACCCCTTGAAAACACACACACGTCATCATCATGACGTGTACGGTCACGTCTCTTTAGGAGCCGCAGCGCCGGCTGTCTGTGTGAATTATGCAGCAGTTCGTCTTTACAGCGATGTTTCGCTCTGTGTGAACGAACAACGGTGGAGAATTGGCGAACGACCGCTGCGGTGTTAATGTGGTGTTACTTACAGCTCATAGGGCTGATCTGGACTGGAAGTTGTGTCGCGATTCTGCCTTCTCACAGCGCGAGACAGGTTCGTGGATCTGAGTGTCGCCATTTCAGCTTCGTTACGTGTATCGTTACAGCCCTACTAGCGACGCAGGTGGGAAGTGACGAACACGTCCGGGCAATTCCTCGGTGCTAGTGCTACAGTGACGTGCCACTGCCAAGTAGCCTACGGGTCATTCAATGGGCCAAATTTAAAATGCTCGCGCATTGAATTGCCACTCAGAATCTCAGAATTAATTGCGTTAATTTTTATAACACGTTAATTTGCAGCGTAATTAATTAATCTAATTAACGCGTTAAAGTGACAGCCCTAACAATAACATAATCGCGATCAGTAAATAGGTCGCTGCGTGACTCTGTCACTCGCGGGGAAGGAGGCTGTTTTCTGGGGAAAGTTCACTGAAGCCTCGGTCGGGAGGGCTGACGTCGCGGTGATTTATATCAACACAACCACTTGAGTGAGTTATCACAGTATCTGAGAATCTAGGATCTAGGAGAACCTTAGCTTAAACCGTTGTCTGCGCCCTGTCACTGTTTAATCGTTCTTTGGTCATTCTTTTTCTTTGAGTCTCTTCTGATCCTGCCAAAGCATCAGCCATTTCCACAAAATTTGACATCAAAAACTTGAATTCTCCTCAGCAAAATCTCCTGCTTCCCTTAATGAACTACACAGTGTAAACACTTTGCTGGGGAAATCAGACCCATGACAGGCATTAAGAATAACTATAATTGAGCCATACTTGAAGTTGAAGTGGCAAGGACAGCTGCCAGGAACATTTCAAATACACTAGAATTACCACATTGTGGCATTATGCCTCTCTGCACCAGTCAAGTTGCTGTTCCTATTAATTAAGGGTAGTCCGAGTGATTGGACACCGATCATAAGCGTTCTCTTTAAAGCATGATCAGAAGAGCCGATCGGATAAACACACGAGACAGTTTCTCTTTGCCATACTCCACAGGACTTTGCTGCTCAGTGGCTGCTAACAGATACTAGCTCTCCTCCTGTCAATATCAAGGTCTTGCCAGTAACCCCTTTGTGACCGAGGTTAATGATGGACCAGTAGCGTGGAACGGTTATCATAATCAGTGCGTTAACATGCACAGCTTAGTCGGATTACAGCTATAGTTCAACTATGCTACTCAATCGGACAAATGCAATTGTCCGAGTATACATGCCTGTGAGAAATCGAATAGGTGGAGCTGTACCCATTTCAACTAGTGGTAATAGAGCCACCTCCGGATGACCTCTTTATGTCAACAGCAACAACAAACTCCGCCTCGGCATTCGAGAAAGATGGTGTACGAAGAGCGAGACGAAGCTACATCTTTGTATATTTTGTAAAAGGTGTACATGATAATTACACAAACTAGATGCACAATGGCATTCTTGCTTGCGGTGATTTCGGTGGAAAGACGCTGCCGCCGCCGTCCTTCTACTTCCGGCTCACGGCCCCGGGAAAAAAATCTTGAGCCTGCGTAGAACGCAAAATCCGAATCCAATCTGATGGAACGTATACATGCAGGAGGAACGCGACTATCAATCGAATAATCTAGGTGTTTTAATTCGATTAGAGAAATCTGATCCGGTCCGATTTTAGTCAGACTAAGGTGTTTACATGCATCTTAAAAATCCGATCATAATCGGACTAACCCAGTAATTGGATTTTTTGGGGTGTCATGTAAACGCACTGAATGTTAGGTCATACGCTGAGAAGCCAGCCAGTGATTGTAACTAGGACTGACACATTGCTGTGGAGAGAGGCAACAGCGTGAGAAGTAGCACTCGGTTGTGGTCATTGTAGTCAGAAGTCAGTTTGATTTATCATTTTGGATTGTCTGTTCATAACAAGTACATGTTCTGTCATTCCAATAGGGGGGATGATGCAACACTATTTGTTTCAAGCCCTGCAGCATGACAGCTAACAACTAATGGAGCGAACAGCTGACTGATCTAACAGCTGACGGAGCAAATAGCTTACAGCTGAGCTAACCACACAGCAGGACTGATATGTTCCATTTAGAGGAACAGCAAGTATTATACAGTGAACTGTAATGTGACAACAGAACGAGCTCACAGTAAATACATGTACTTCAGCTGAGTATAGTTTGGAGGTAAAAAATACTTTGAGTTTGGAGTTACAGACACTTTACATCAATATATACTTATCAATCTGTCAGAGATTAAATTAACATGATATAAGCAGAGACCTGGCGGTGGAGTAGCCACTACAAAGATTGAGACAGCTGAGACTCCTAAATTCTGTGTTACTAAATTCTGTTCCCTATCCATCTTCTTATTGCTCCTTTTATGGTTCACAAATAACTTTTCCTTTTGTTTTTAAACCCCTTCCCCTAAATCCATGTTAAATAAACATTATCATTATTATCTTATCTCCCTCTTTTTTCCAGGCAGCTCTCTTTGCCTCTTTCTTTTCTTCAAGCGTTTCTCATTAGTAGGTATAGAACAGGAGGATCCTGTTCTCTGCACATTCTCCAAGCAGTTTTCTGTCCTGATAGGATAAAGTGGGTAGGGACACCAGAACTGTTTTTCTGCATGATTGGGGGGAAAGAGTTTCCATGGGTTTCTGACAACATGTCAGTAGGTTTGCCAGTGTAACAGTGATTACTGCTGGAATAAAAGCTATTCTAGGGCCCTATGATTTCCGCGATCACGGAATCGAGGACGGAATCGCGGAATTGGCCAATTAAAACGGAATCTACTTTTTAACGCGGAATATCGCGGAATTTGACATAATTTCACTGAAATGCTGTTTTCATGTGGAAGAGGAAAGTATGTCTGGGGAAAACAGCACGGAGGGAAGCAAATCTGGGTGGCACAACAAGTCTCCGCCACCCCCCTCCCCACAGATTGAGCTCCCCCGTCAAAACAATGTAAGCATGGCGAAGCGGCTGCCCACGGCTCCGTCTTCGTTGGTGAAAAAACTGAGAAACTTGACATTTACCCCTCAGTACAGAGCTGAGCAGTTCCCGCACGACTTTTATGTGTCAGGTGAACTGTTGTTTTGCAAAGAAGCAGACCTGAGAAATCATAATGAAAGGTGTAATGTGTGAGAGTTAGCCACCTGTCCGATTCATATTATCGGCATATAATACCAGAGTGACTGTTAACTGCTGCTAACAGTAGCTGCTGCTAGCTAGTTAGCCCTGTTGGCCGCAGCCCTCTTAGCTGACTCTGCCTGGGCTGGGAGCCCAGAGAACAGCGGGAGGGTTGATGTTTTCACTGCTGGCTGGTTAGTATGCTAAGTTGACATAACGTTACGAGTATAATTTCTCATTTTGTTGGTCATCTTTGCTAATTTTTTTACTTAAATTTTCAGAACAATTTTGGTATGCAAACATGTCCTGGATCTGCCTGAGAGCTGACCATGTTTTTATTCAATGAAACCCAAATGAAACCCATAAAAACACAAAATATACTACTGTATGAAGACATGATGAAATCAGATGTTTTTGATGCACTTTACTGTACAGTACAGTATTGAGGAAATATGTTTGTCACCTCAATTAATTTAAGATAATTTCTATTTATTTTGTGTACATTTTAGTCATTTACATTAAAAACACACTGTTTATGGTAGTATAATAAGAGTAAAAGGTAAAAAAAATGGGGATTCCCAAAAATTATAACGGAAAAAACGGAATTTTGGAAAAAAATAAAACGGATTTTATAGGGCCCTACTATTCATAACTTATTCTAATAAAAAAAAATCAATTACAGCAGCAATTAATGGCAATTTTACTGCTATAGAATAGGTGACCGGAATGGGCTGATACCGTTTCCAGCATTCTGTGGTCAGTCCCAAAGGTTGTGATTGGAGCACCCTTACTTTATTTGAGAGCCTCCATTTCATATAAAGTGAATGTAATTTTGTTTTCTGGTAATGAAAATGGTTTACCATTTACTCCCCTTCCACAAAAGTTAAAAAGGTGGCAAAGAAAAGTTTTAGAATAAGACTTTACACTTCACAAAGCTGACGCATACCGATACCTGGGCAGTGCCTGGGCATGCCTCAGCTGCCTGTGTTTACAAGTGACGAAAGCCCGAGAAGAAAAGAGGGAAAAAGGAGGAAACACTGACAGAAAGACAGGACAGTGACTGAAAAAGCCTGAGTAGGAAAGAAAGACGGTCTTATAACCTCATGAAGGTAAATCACGCCAAACTCTGAAACTAATTACTGGTTTCTCATACACGTACGTCAACACATATAAACAAACTTCTGAGTAAACAGTAAAGCACACAGACTAGAGGAGAGGGGTAGAGTCCACACAAACAGGCACGTGGGTTTGAATATATGCCTCCACCTAACAGGCAAATCAAAATCTGTCCCGAAACTAACCACTGCCAACAATCACACACAAGACATAAACAGCTGAACAAACAGAATACACACACACACACACCAAAACTGACAACACGTATTTTATCTGGCTGAAACAGCAGCAATATTTCACAATTGAGCTGTTCTCCAACAGCACAACTGGCAGACAAGCTAATCAAGGAAACACCTTTGTAACCCCTATCACAAGTTACATATGCTAAAAGCTGGCAGACAGACAAAGTAACGGTTTTGTGCTGTACATTACCATGTGGTTGAGAGTATCCACTGCACATTGAAGCCCCTGTTTTTCTAATCCAGGCACTGACATGGAATAATCCGTGAACCCGGCAGGCTGCTGGGAAACACACTGACAGAGAGCCAACAAATCTTCCCCAAGCTGTTATCACACTCCCTGGTTTTCTCCTCCCTCCCCCCCTCCTTTCAGCAGGGCTTTCCAGATAGCCAGTCAGCCAGTCTGTTTTCCTGTCATGCCAAAGCTGTGCATCAGCTCACCAGTGGCTACTGTCTGCGGGACACCTCACTCCCTCTGGGCAAAATCATGTTCATTCTAGTTTCATTTTCATTTAGTCAGTTTCTAATGAGTTGTTTTCATGCTGACAGTGAAGAGTGCTTTGTCTTATCAGCAGGGCCCCTTGAGCAAACCGATTTCCTTCCTGATTTTGTTTTATTATCTGAGCCACTTAGAATTATCATCGTGATAAGCTTTGAAACTGTTGCTGTAGTTACCCTCTTCACATTTCCGGAAGCTTAAGTTTCTCAGTGCACATGTCTAATCTGTGCACCCCACCCTAGCTTGCAAGAAATCCTCTACTTCCTCTGCATGCCTGCATGCCTTTTTCCCCCTCGGTACCATTCCCCTGCACTTCCCAAAGCCATGCCATATAAGACATAGATCTAGTGAGAGGGCAAAGAGGAAGTGTGAGGGGGGTTGTTGTTAGCTGCTAAGGCAACACTCTGTTAATGTAGCGTTAAGTAAGCTATCGAGCTAATGCCAATCAAAGCTCAGGTTCACCATTTGTTTGTCTCACTGCACAAGCACGTCATCTCAGCACTCCCCAGCACTTTTCCAGTACTTTTCTGTCAAAACAAAAAACTATGGACACTGTGTTCGAAGGCAGAGCAAGATTCCATCATGATAGCCAACATATGTATTAAAAAACAGTTACACATTCTAAGTGTCATTGCTGCATTTGATTAGCACTAAACATTTCAATAGTAGCCACCCTTTGCTTTGATTACTGCTTTGCACACTCTTGGCATTCTCTCAATGAGCGTCATGAGGTCGTCACCTGAAATGGTTTTCCAACAGTCTTGAAGGAGTTCCCAGAGATGCTGAGCACTTGTTGGCCCTTTTGCCTTCACTCTCGGTCCAACTCATCCCAAACCATCTCCACTGGGTTTAAGTCAGGTGACTATGGAGGCCAGGTCATCTGACGCAGCACCCCATCACTCTCCTTCTTGGTCAAATAGCCCTTACATAGCCTGGAGGCATGTTTGGGGTCACTGTCCTGTTGAAAAAATAAATGATGGTCCAACTAAAAGCAAACCAGATGGGATGGCATGTCGCTGCAGGGTGCTGTGGTAGCCATGCTGGTTCAGTGTGCCTTCAATTTCGAATAAATCCCCAACAGTGTCACCAGTAAAGCAGCCCCACACCATCACACCTCCTCCTCCATACTTCACAGTGGGAACCATGCATGTAGAGACCATCTGTTCACTTTTTCTGCATCGCTCAAAGGCAAGGCGGGTGGAACCAAAGATCTCAAATTTGGACTCATCAGACCAAAGCACAGAATTCCATGTCCGTGTCCATTGCTTGTGTTTCTTGGCCCAAACAAATCTCTTCTGCTTGTTGCTTTTCCTTAGTAGTGGTTTTTTAGCAGCTATTTGACCATAAAGGCCTGATTCGCGCAGTCTCCTCTGAACAGTTGATGTGGAGATGTGTCTGCTACTAGAACTCTGTGTGGCATTCATCTGGGCTCTAATCTGAGGTGCTGTTAACTTGGGATTTCTGAGGCTGATGACTCAGATGAACTTATCCTCAGCAGCAGAGGTGACTCTCGGTCTTCCTTTCCTGGGGCGGTCCATATGTGAGCCAGTTTTGTCGTAGCGCTTGATTGTTTTTGCGACTGCACTTGGGGACACATTCAAAGTTTTTGCAATTTTCCAGACTGACTGACCTTCACTTCTTAAAGTAATGATGGACTGTCGTTTCTCTTTACTTAGCTGATTAGTTCGGTCAGGGCTGTCAGCTGTGTACCAACCGGACTTCTGCACAACACAACTGATGGTCCCAACATCATTAAAGGGAAACTTCACCGATTTGCATTAAGCTTTGTATCTTCAGGAAAACAGTCATGTTTTTGAATGGTCGTGCATCATTCCCTCAGTTTGCCCTGAGACGGAGAAATACAGATTTCAGTTTTGGACTTCCTGCTTTCTATGATGTAACAATCGTCATTTTACGTCATTGAAAGCAGGAAGTACTATATCTGTGTCGAGGGGGTAAGACTACAAACGCTTCGCTCATTTTTCCAAGGGTGGGGGCTAGAGGTGGGACCCACTCACGCTACAGACCTATCACAGACCAATGGGCGGGACTTCACTTGCAGAAACGAAAATACATAGCCGCCATCTTTGTTGGACGCTAAGCGAACAGACGCTGTGCAGCCAGGCTTGTACTCTTGTATTCAAGATGATCATTCAGATATCGAAGAGAGTGATTTCGAAAGCATGACGCTCGAGTCAGATGTTCGTGGCTACTTGTACGGGCTGAGGGAGATGGAGGCGGCAGGTCTTCCGCCTCGGCTGTGGCGGCTGCTGCAGCCGAGGCGGAAGACCTGCCTGTCCCGTACGAGGAGCCCGGACTGGCTCGAGCAGGGGCGGACTGGTGGTGCTCTCGCTGTGCGCCTATGGACACCGAACTGGACTCGGTCTGCTGCAGTGAATTCCAGAGATGCCAGTTTGTTCGCGCCGAAATATCTACAGCGGACGGAGATATGTGTGGCGTGCCGGATTAGTGGGAGTGGCTTGCAGAGCTGTGCATTGTGGGAGTTGTTGTCTTTCATACAAATGCACCCTAAAGTCACTTTCTGCCTTTTCTCGGTCAAATATGCACGCAATTCCAAAATTATGTTACAGTTTGACTACAAATATGACCCTCTTTCAATAAAGATTAATGTTTCCACCGGTGAAATGCTTCTTTAATAAGTCAAGAAATTCCACAAATGAACCCTGACAAGGCACAACTGTGAAGTGAAAACCATTTCAGGTGACTACATCATGAAGCTCATTGAGAGAAGAATATATGAAACATATTTAAAGTTATTTCACACTTTCTTGTTTACTACATAATTCCATATGTGTTCATTCATAGTTTTGATGCATTCAGTGAGAATCTACAATGTAAATAGTCTGATAGTGTATATATTGTATCATTTTTGGTATTTGCCATTCTCATGTCCTGCATATTCAAACTTTTCTTCAATAAAACATGAAAGAAAAAAGAAAAAAACTGAACATGATTTTAGTTTAGATAACCAGGCTGTGAGTACAGTCTTCCAGCACAGGCTAATTGGGCAACACTTAGTAATAACCAACATTAAGAAATGATAAATGTATAAGTTATTAAACTTAAGTTAATAGTTGTTGTTTTTTACTTAAGAAACAATGAAATACTTTATGAACCATTTAATTAAGCAATTGTAAAGGCTTATAACATCAGTTGCAACTTTACAACATTGAAGAAGAAAGGGCAGGTCTTTAGAAGAAGAGCAGCATACTTTGAGATGATCAGTGCCCAGCACATCTTTAAACATCCAATCCAGGTTCTTACAGGTCATTAACATTGCCCATCCATCTGCACATCAAGTCCACACACGAGTTATTATTGAAATGCTAGGCCTATATGTGCTCAAAACATGAGGCTTTGCACACAATTCAAACGTTTTTTTTATGGGTTTTGGTCATGGCAAATTGACTCACTAGCATCCCTAAAATGCAGCAATTGGGGCTACTTTCACTTACATGTATGAAATTCAAAACACATGTTTAATCACACCTGGACCTACTTATTTTGGGCAATTTGCATGTGTCATGCTTTAACTCCTCCTCCTAGAGATTTAACCTGATTGACTTCAAATTTTATCTGGGCAACCATGACACTTATGACAAGTTATTCAAAATTTTGAGTGTGGCGAATTCCATTGATTGGCCATTAAACAGGTTTAATGGCCAATCAGTTTAAAGTTTTTAACTTTACTATATATGGCTGAATCTGCCCCAAACATTACATGTTTAATAAGAGCCCTGGCGGCCCTAGCAGCTCCCATTGGCAGCATGTAATAACATTTTCTTTTTTTAAACAATGATATACTTATATCCTCATGGGATTAACTGATCTACTGCTGACAGGGTGACAAAACACTTAATACCTTAAAGGTGCTGTTTTGTGAAGGCTGTGAGTTTTTGTTTAACACCGTGGAGGTGGCGGCACAATTAAACTGAAACTCTCGCCAAAAAGCAACCAAGACTTTATTTGTGATTGAATATGAGTCAAACCTTTGTGTAAATGCATAATTACGACGAAAGAGGCACTTTTAAGATTAACCGTAGTTTCGCTTTCGGGCAAGCTAATTTTCAGTGGAGTGCATGGGGCACTGGCACGCTAGCATCAAAATCAGTATTACACTAAGAAGGCTCGACACAACATGAAACTTTGCTCGTAGTATCACCAGGGTCTCTACACATGAACACGAGCATTGAGAACATTGTTTGTGTACGCAGTGTTTGCTAAAAAGAAGGTTTTTGAACTACTCACCGTAGGAGCTGGATCTCTGGCGCGTCGCTGTCATGGCAGACAAAATTGTTATTGTAACTTTGGATTTTATCGCAAATTTCGAAATCTCAGACCACAACAGTATCATTCACATATATTAGCCAGCCCCAACTGGCACCCATCCATGGAGCATCAGTGATATCTGTGAAGTGAAATGACTGCACAGAGCCCAAAGTATATTTAAAGACAAAAAAACCCCAGCCACATCTGTTCACTCTGCTGCCATCTGGAAAAAGATACAGAAATATCCGCTGCCAAACCACCAGACTATGGACCAGCTACAGTCATCAGACTTTGGGACTGTTCAATTCATCCACACTCCATTTTATTAAATATACTGTTTTGAGCATTTTTTACTATGAATGTACCCTAAAACCCAAATCTAGTTTTGTTTTTGAAACCCTAGCCTTCTCAAAAATGACAAATACATTATCTTACAGTACCTTGTATATGTGTACAAGGTTAGAATTGCTGTTTTATTCTTTAATCAACATATCACAACCTTAGGGATGTAACGGTATGAAAATTTCACACCGCGGTAATAGTGACCAAAATTATCACCGTTATCGGTATACCGCAGTATTTTTTAAAATGTCTTCAAAATGTTGAAAAAAACACTGATAAATTGAAATAATTTCATCAAGATTTGTATTTAAATATATTTATTATATATTAAAATAGTCCAAATCCAAAACCTTAACAAAACACTGAAAAATCAACATTAAACAAGTATAAAAGAATGTGGCAAAACTGTGCAAAATAGGTCATTGGCTTTTTGTGATGAGGCAGGCTGTTTTTGAAACGTGTCCTTTAATGTCTGCGTCACAGAGGTAGAATGAGATGTAGTGGCAGCAGCACTCAATTGGCCAGCAGACCCTCTCTGTGAAAAAAATGAATAGAACATGTTATTATTAATTATTACTGCCATTGTTACTTAACACTAAGGGTGCAACCAACAGATCACAAAACTCACAATTTAGATCATTTCACTTTTGTGAGAAACAGGTTGGATCATTTTTTAGATCAAAACAAAAAGGATTATTGTTAAATGAATTATGAATACTCTATTTTGACTCTTATCTCTATCTAGACACTTGTTATATTCACCATTTTATATTATTCTTTATATAAAGTCTATTCTACAAATAATCCACAAGTATTATATATTTCTAATATTACTTATATATATTGGCTGTCTGTCTCTCTGTCTGCCTGCTCGTCTGTTGTCAGTGGACTCGGTCAGTCTGATTGGTCAGATGTCTGCTGAGCCACAGGTAGACGCTGCTCAGGTGAACAGAGCTGAGATGAAAGTCAGTCATCTCAGTCAGTTTGCGTTCACTAACTCAGTCCACCCAGCACGTGTTTGTCTCAAATCCTCCTCACTGCAGCTCTGCATCAATATTTGGGGAATTATTAGGTCGACTTTAAAAAGTGAAATCTATAGTTAATAAGCGGTTCAGATAACGTGCCAAATCACGAATCAACTTCACTTCAGTTATACCACTATCTGGTCAGTTTACATTAGTGACAACAGCAAATTAGACATGCACATACATCATGCACACAAGCTTGAGGTTAGCTTACCTTGCATTCGCTGAACAGTTGCGGGTGATGGTCGTAAAGTTAAAGTAAGTAAATTGGATATGTTGCCGCCCCTAGCAGCAACTTTCTTCTCGCAGCTCCTTCAGACAGGGCTGTCATCCTTGACCAGCTGTCCCTGAGCATTCTTATAATAACCAGAATACGCCCAGACTGCAGATTTGGTTCTCTATGAAAGCGGAAAAATGCCTTGAGGGCCGCTATATCACGTCCTCCCTCCGCCATGTCTTCTTCACTACATAACAAGAGCACGCTGCGCATGCGCCGCGAGTTTTCCACACCGTGGTTACCGACCACGGCGGTTACCATGGTAATTAAAACGTAAACGGTAACCTTCACCGTCGAAAATTTTACAATGGTTTACCGTGACACCAGTAACCGTTACATCCCTACACAACCTTCAGTCTTATTGTAAGAATTAGGGACTGCAACTAACTTGTTATTCATATGGCCAGTAAAATGTTAGAAGCTAGTGAAAAATGACCCAAAACCTAAACAAATGTACTACTACATAAAAGAAATAACAGCCAATCCTAATAAAGCTAGAGCTTTTTTTTTTGCACCTATTTTTTTTTCAAAACAATTAACTGATTATAAATGAAAATCTATTCGTAACATGTGAGAACAGCCTTGTATCATTAAATGCAATCCATGTTTTGAAATAAAAGATCAATAAACGATAAAAAAAACAATTTTGTCACTTTCCAAGATGTTTAGTGGGTCAGGATCTCATTGGCAACACATTATAACAGCATACATATGATTTTAAACTGTCCTCTTTTGTCATCAGCTGTCCCGGGAAAATATAAATCTCTCCTGGGACACAATTTGTCCCGTTTTTTGGGGGAAAACGTAAAACCTTAATTTGTTTTCCATCGTTCTTTAGTCTAGAAAGGTTCCCATCAAAATGTCTCTGTTTACTTCCCGTTTAAAGTTTACGTCTACGTCATACATCCAATCACGTGATGAGGTGCACCGTGCGCGTGCATCCAACGTCTTTGTTTGAAATTTGAAGAGAGACTATGGACGAGGAAGGAGATGGAAAGGAGATGCAAGCCACCAGCGTGAAAAAAACGTTATACTGTATATAATCCTGAATGGGCAAACCTTTCAGAGTTTGAAAGGATTTGGCCGATCCAGGGAGACAATTTTTCCACCACCTGCGTTTTGTGTCCAGCGAAAATCTCGGTAAAGTACGAAGGAAAAAATGCATTGGAAATACACGCAAAAACAAAAAAACATCAAGGTGTCTTATCAAACAGACAAAAACATGCAGCCATTGCAACTTTCATGACCAAAAAGGTTTACTAGAAGAGGACAAGATCGCAGCGGCAGAGCTTACCAGTGTCTATCATGGAGTGAAACACAGCCACAGCTACTTATCAATGGATTGCGGCAATAAAGTAAGTGCAAGGATCTTTAATGATTCTACTATCGCCACTAAGATGTCATGTGGAAGAACAAAAAGCTTTAGTTCAAAATGTACTTGCTCCTTACATTCAGGAGCATTTAGCCACAGAACTGCAAGATGCACCATATTTTTCTGTCTGTTCTGACGCATCAAACTCTGGCAATGCAAAACTGTATCCATATACAGTTCAATATTTCCGCGCAGAGAAGGACGTTAAATATGGGCTTTTGGAATTTTACAAGGACCCCCATGAAACCAGCCGTGCTATCTACGAGCAAATTGTGGATATCACAGAAAAAAATGGTCTGCGTGTAAGTCAGATTAGTGCATATGGAGCTAACAATGCATCAGTAAATTTTGCCAAGCATAACTCAGTTTTCCAAAAGCTGAGAGAAGTAAATCCACACATCATGAAGGGAAACTGCAAATGTCATTTCATCCACAACACCCTGAAAAACGTGACAGAATTCTCAGCGCTGCAGGTTATGATGCTGAAGCCTGTATCACCAGGGTCTCTACACATAGCTCAACTGAACCACATACACTCTACCCAGACATGTCGATCCTGAGTGCGTCTGGGCTGCCATGACGACGGCTAGAGGAAGAAGCTACCGCTAAGGTGAGTTGTTTAAAAACTCTCTTTTTAGTAAACTCTGTGTACACAAAATATGTTCTCAATGCTCGAGTTCATGTGTAGACACCCTGGTGATACTACGAGCAAAGTTTCATGTTGTCTCGAACCTTCTTAGTGTTTTTAAAAATAGCGTCCCATTGAAAATAGTGTCCCATTGAAAATGAGTTTGAGCCGAAAATGAAAATAAGATCAATCTTAAAAGTGCTTCTTTCGTTGTAATTATGCTTTTACACGAAGGTTTGACTCCTATACATTCACAAAAAAAGCCTAGGTTGCATTTTGGCGAGAGTTTCACTTTAAGTTAAAATGTTGTTTATAATGCATTATAATACAACTACATCCAATCATTTTTTCATCTGTACTTATTAAATTCTGTATTCAATCTAGAAAGGGACAGTAGCAGACAAATGAGTCCAGAGTGAGTGCAGGGTCAAGAGCATCTTTGTCAGGGAGAGAATCAAGCAAGGAAGCAGGGAGTCTTACACCTGTCAACCTAGTATTTGCTAGGGGTGGAACGGTTCATCAAAAAAATCCATCCCGTTCGGTACGCTTGTCACGGTTCGGGGCGCATGTGTACCGTTCGGTTCATAGGCACGCGCAACTTCTTTTCCTCATTTACTAACGAGGTGAAGCGTGTACACTCCAGAGCAGCAGGTGGCGGTACTGAGCTGGATGCCAACCGCCAGTAAACAAGAAGAGGAGGCTCGCAAGCTACGAGTTGGCTGTGTTTCTGGCGTGAAAAGCACATACCTGTCATTGTACAACAGAAGCCATTCTTTCACTTCTGAAATAACATAATGTTACACAATATTCTGCAGGTAGCCAGAGGCTACTGTAGGTTTGGTGTATAGATGTAGTATAATAAAATGAAATTAGGTCGATCGGTCTTTGCAAAATAAAATAATTTTTATATAAATATTATATATAAATATTAAGTAGTATATTGTAAGTAGGCTATTATTATCGCTATTTGGGAACTTTATCCATTTACACCGTTCCTACCTCAGTACTCTATCATTTATTTGTTTTATTTTGTTTTATTTTAGTATCTCTTTAATTTTTCCAATCATGTATATAATGTTTTATTGCATTGTGTTTTTTGCTACGTTGGTGGTTAAGAGACAATGGGCTAGAACTGAGTTTCCATGGTGATTAGGCAATACTGACTCAAGTGACTCGCACAACCCGGTTCAGTTTAGTGAGTGACTCCAATCCTTAAATGGACCGTATTTACCAGCTCTACTCCAGGGCTACTGAAAGTTTCCTGACTGTGACTGCCCATTACATTACATTAGTGACAGTGAATAACTATTTGTTCCTAGCATTTGTTAAAGATAACTTTCTTTGCCAAATAAATGAAAAGCATGTTGGAACTAGCAATATCACTTCTCTTGCAGTGCCAAAATCTACCTACTTTTAACCTAAGACTGTCACAATGATGTATCAAATGTCAGACTGCCTCATTCTTTCAGTTTTAACCTGACTATACAAGACATAATTGATTTTTCCTAACGAACCGAACCGAAAACCATGACCACAAAACCATGATATGAACCAAACCGTGGATTTTGTGAACCGTTCCACCCCTAATATTTGCACATCCAATCATGTTTTAATCTGTTTTTCAAATCTATATTTAATGTACAAGATGGCAGCAGCAGACCAAGGAGCCCATCCAGGATCAATGCAACAGAGTCAAGAACATCTTTGTCAGAGAGACGACCTGTGTCACAACAAAGAGGTAAGCAAAGAAATAGGAAGTCCTTCAAGTATGAACTTAGTGTATTTGTACACCCAATCCTGTTTTAATCTGTATTTTTTCCATTCATATTTAATGTAGAAAGGGGCAGCAGCAGACCAAGGAGTCAATCCAGAATGAACATAACATAAAGTCAAGAGCATCTGTGTCAGAGAAAGAGACTGTGTCACAACAAAGAGGTAAGAGGGCCTGTGGGAGGTCCTAACAGTTCACTTAGTATATTTGCACATCTAAATCACTAATGATGTTTTCATCTGTATTTTGTAATCGATTCATGCAGAACGGAGTTCAGCAGCACCAAGGAGTCCATCCAGAATCAACATAATTCTGAGCATCTGTGTCAGAGAGACAACCTGCGAGAGGAAAACAAAGGTACAATAAGAGAGGCAGCAGGGAGTCCTACAACTTAGTACAGCCTGGATAGTAGTCAACTTAGTATAGTTAACTTAGTATTTGCAATGCAAATATGCCCCTGTCACATCCTCCACCTCCACTGCATAACTCTCCTGTGATGTCTCCCTCTGTGTTCTAGTGTGTTGTCATGGCTGCTGGACTCAGATGTGTCAAGGCTGGGATGACTGTGTGTGTGTGTGTGTGTGTGTGTGTGTGTGTGTGTGTGTGTGTGTGTGTGTGTGTGTGTGTGTGTGTGTGTGCGTGCGTGCGTGCGTGCGTGTGTGTGTGTGTGTGTGCACATGTGTAAGGTGCACACAGACCATTTTTGTATAAGTGTATTATATATGCGTGTATTTGTGTGTTCTTGTCTCAGCATGTAGTGGTGAGTGACAGCTGGTGACTGTGAGCAACAACTGCTTAGACTGGAGGAACCTTGGTATGCAGCTGTAAATAAAAGCTCATTCTGATTTAAACAGTGGCTCAGAACACAAAAGGTAGGTTAAAATACAGAGGTAGAAATTGTAAAAAATTAAAGATTAAAAATTGTACCCACCAACAGGGGTAAATGTCAATGTACATGTAGAGGCCACAGTCTAGTTTGTGTGTAGGAGTGCTAATATAGCCTGTAAACTGGACAGCAGACACAGTGTCGTGACGGTAGGGGCAGAAAAAGACTCATGCTGAAAAGTCCAGTTCTCTCCTCCTCTTTTGTGTGGCACTGAAGAGCGTGATCGCCCTGGGGACAAGGGTTTCTTCAGCCTGTCTGTAGTGCAATGCAAAGACAGGAGTCTGATACTGTGGATGCTCTTCTGTTTGTTAACAGTGGTGTGTAGTGGGTGGTGGTCATTGTCCAGGATTTCCAGCATCCTGTTCAGTGTTGTTTTCTCTGCTGTTGATGTGATGCCCTCCAGCTCCATGCCAACAACAGAGTCAGCTTTCCTTACCAGCCTGTCCAGCCACCCAGTGTCCCTTTTGTTAGTGCTGCCTCCCCAACACAACAGCATAAAAGAGTACACTGGCAATGACAGACTGGTAAAACATACGGAGGAGCTTGCTGCAGACATTGAAGGACCGCAGCCTCCTCAGGAAGTAAAGCCGACTCTGCCCTTTCTTATAGAGTGCATCTGTATCGGCTGACCAGTCCAGTTTATTGTCCAAGTGTATTCCCAGGTATTTGTATGTGGTGACCACCTCCACCTTGTCTCCTTCAACAGAGACTGGCAGCAAAGGTGGTTTTGTCCTCCTGTAATCCACAACAATTTCTTTTGTCTTTTGTCTTTGTGTTCAGTTGCAGGTAATTGAGTCTGCACCATTGCAAAAAGTCATCCACCAGGTTCCTGTACTCATCCTCCTGCCTATTCCTGATACACCCCACAATTGCAGTGTCATCCAAAAACTTTTGCATGTGACATGATGCCGTGTTGTAGCAGAAGTCAGACATGTACAAGGACTGGTGAGAGGACAGTTCCCTGTGGTGCGCCGGTGCTACTGACCACAGTGTCAAAGAAGCAGTCCTTCAGTCTGACAAACTGTGGCCTCTCCGTCAAGTAGTCTGTAATCCAGCATACTAGGGGGGCGTCCACACCCATCTGCAAGAGCTTGTCTCTCAGTGTGAGGGGCTGGTGGTGTTAAAGGGACTGGAGAAGTCAGAGAACATGATTCTCACAGCACCTTTCCCCTTGTCCAGGTGAGAGTGTGCTCTGTGCAGTAGGTATGTGACTGCATCCTCCTGGGTAGGGGTGCATCCGCGGGTGGGGGCTGATTAGTGGATGCTGGGTTGAGTGGAGCCACATTGTCTGTGCCTCTCCGGGAACCATCACCTTATCGCGGTGGAGAGTTTTGCGTGTCCCAATGAACCTGGGAGCTAGGTTGTCAGGAGCCATGTGCTCCCGGTAGGGTCTCCCAAGGCAAATTGGTGAGGGGCCAGACTAAGTATAGTTTAAAATACCCCATGAAAAATAGAGGTGTGAGGCGAGAGACCCTGCCCCGAGGAAGCCCGGGGCCCACGTCCGCAGCCAGGCTCGGACGGAGGGCCCATGAGTGAGCGCCTGGTGGCCGGGTCTGCCACAGGGCCCGGCCGGGCACAACCCGAAAAAGCAACATGGCACTTCTCCCTCCCCCATCCCGTGGACCCACCATCCCCAGGAGAAACCGCTGGTGCAGACTCAATTACCGCACCTCCCCCGAGTGTTCGAGCAACATATCTCCTCTGTGCTACAAAAGATCCGTGGGAAAAAGTACTCCGTTGTTGTGGATGAGACCACTTATGCAAGAGACTGCAGCGTCCTAAACATTGTCACTGGTAAGTTAATGTGAATTAAAATTTTTTGTTCAGTCATTGATAACATATAATTTTCACCTTTTATTGCTACATGTATAACGATGTAATAGGATAACTGAATATAGGTAATTAAAAATAGATGATGATTAATAGCTGATGCATCAGAGTCAGAAAACAACTGATCCCACGAGGGAATCTGGCTGACATGCACATTCAGTTAACAAAAAGGATTACTTTCTGAACATGTTAATCAAGATATCATATTGTAATAGAAGTGGAAATACTGCCCTTTTCATTTCTTTTCAATTCATTTTCTTTTCTTTTTTAACTGATCCATTTTTTAATTTACATGTTCAAAATAAAATAATCAAATCAAAATCATTTCAGAACAGCCACACAATATATATTTTTATTATTATTATTATTATTTTGAGGCTGTCAAGTATCATGCAGCGCATGTTCACCTGTACAGACAGTTTTTGTTGGCAGAGGAGTCAACAGGTATGGCAGTCAAGAACATCCTCAGCCAGTTGGAATCAGAGGAGAAGGTGCAGAACCTCACTCTCAAGCTAACTTTCCTATCAGAAGCCTGCTCCAAACTGGAAGGAACCCATAGATCCACAGCAGTATCTGCATACAATGTCATGGAGGATCTTGACTGCTACCTAGTTAATCAAAAAGTTCTCGAAGCACTGGGACACACATCCAGCCAGAGACGTGTATAGGCCGACCAGGGTCTTTGATCCCAGACAAGCTCCAGCAATGTAAAAGCAGATCTTTGCGATACTTTTCTGTATCACTTTGCGATACTTTTCTGTATGGAAAGCGCCATATAAATAAAGATCAAAGCTTACTCACCACTGAAGCCCATGGCTAACCCATCAGCAGAGCTCAGTGAGCAGTGGATGGCCTATCAGCAATGTGTTGCTAGGGACCCCCTGCCAACTGATATGGAGCGTGCAAACTACTGGAGAGGCCTGAGTACAAGATTCCCAAGAGTTGCCGAGATGGCTGTGCCCTTCATCTACTTCCCAGTTAGCTCAGTTGATTGTGAGCGGAGCTTCAGCAAATACAAAACTCTTCTCACAGACAAGAGAGAGACACTCACTGAACTCATCACAAAGAGGCTGGCAATCATGTATTTCAATGGTGATGTCACTGATAGGTGGGAAACTTGAAGAGAGAGTAGCTCACAAGGACTAACTAGTCCTACTGCTTAAATAACTTGTTTAAGTTACTTGTGAAGAAGTTTAAAATGTTTGGTTGTTGTTTTACAAGTATTGAGGAAATGTGTTTGTCACCTCAATAAATTTAAATTAATTTCTATTTAATATGTGTACATTTTAGTCATTTACATTGAAAACACAGTGTTTTTGGTAGTAAAATAAGAACAAAATGTAAAAAAAAATGGGATTCCCAAAAATGTAAAGCGGAAAAAACGGAATTCCCAAAAGTTAAAACGGAAAAAATGTAATTTGGGAAAAGATGAAATGGAATTTGGGAAAAAATAAAATGGATTTTATAGGGCCCCATCTCTGTCTCTTCATGCTTTTTACTGATCTGTCAAAGTCATGTGATGCTGTGGGAACACGTCTGATCGCAGCTCTACCCCTAAGGGCCTTGCTTAGCTCTGACAGGAATGTACAAGCATAATTTCAAACAAGGAAAGTGTGCATACTAATGAATTATATAGAAAAAACAAAACTGTTTTCTTAGCTTCTGATCCTTTCAATAGTTATGTGAAGATATTGTACAAGAAAGATAGCCAAAAGACACTTGAAGCTAAATAATACTGTTGCTGCAACCTTCAAAAGATGTATATATAGATGATGAACTCCCTGCTGCCGGCCCACTCACGTTGCAATGTCCGTTAAACCCATTAAAACTTCCCAGAACAGACAATATGTCATTTACATCCACTTCATGCTGCTGTTGACCAGTTGTGCAGAGGTGAGACAAGAGGCAAGCCTTTTCTCTCAAGCATATTTGTTCATTGTTAACCCAACTACTCGAAACACTATGAATGTCTTCCAGGAGAGACTGTTTGAAAATATGCACTATTATACCCATATGTAAACGACAATAAAAAAACACTTTTGATTTCCAACGTGGTCAGATGACAGGTCATATAACAATACCAAGCCTTCCCGAACAACTAGCTGGAAGAAATTACTGAGGACACGTCAAGCATGTAGTTTATGTAACATTAAATCACTGTAGGTTAAAATCTGGCTTCATGGTGATGCTAGAGTAAAGGTCATCGGCTCAAAAAAGCATATTTGGGAGGCCAAAAATATCCTGATATGGGGAGCAGAGGATTGCTATCCTTAGGTCTTCCCACAAGCATAAAAACGCATATGTCTGATTTGTATAAACTCAGTCAAAATAATGTAAGGATGATGACAAATACAGACTAGGTCAGCGTGGTAAACAGAAACTGAGAGCAACTGCTGTCACCTGTTTTAAACTTGTTCTGCTGAGTGACCAAACATTCCTGCAGAATGACTCACCGTGTGAAGTGAGCCACAGTTCATAGAATGACTACTGCTATTGGTCAGGACACAGGGCTGCCGGGACCACGACATAGATTACCACCTCCAACCATTGGCACCACTGGCACAAAAAACAAATAATCCAAAACCTCTCAGTACACAGAACTAAATGCAAACATCTTCAGAGAAGATGTATCATAGTCTTGGATATTGTATATCAAATTATCCGAACTAGATAGAGGACTGTGTTGTCTTCCGATAGTGTCTACAAAGGAGGTGTAGCATGAGAAGCATGTAAGCCGAATGGCAGCAGCAACTTCCATGTGTTCAGTAGCAGTATTGTTTTGGTAGTGCTCAGAGCTTAACACACATCACTGTAGTTAAGCATGTAAAACTGATGAAAATCACAGGCTCAGTTGGAACCTTAAGGTTGTGGGTTCACAAAAAAAAAAAAAAAACTAACCTCAACCTAATGTAATGTAAATGACAGAAGCTTAATTTGCAAGAAAATGTATAATAAGGATACCAACAGGTGCATCATATTCCAAATAATATGTCCAATGAGTGAAGACAATTGTGAGAATGAAATAAGAACTGAGCTGACACAAACTGCAAAACTAGGCAGCAAAGCAGATGGAGATACCAGCTGTTTGAACAAAAAAAAAGGGATTGTCCGGCAAAACTGTTTGCTGCCGCTTTATATTTGTAAAAAGCACAGGATTGGTTATACTCTAGGGCACAGACAGCAGCTGAACTAATACAGAGTCATAAGGATACAAGTTTAGACCTAAACTGCATTGCCTGTAACTTTAATCACGTACTGTAAATGTCTACACTGATTACACTACAAACTGCAAACACAGACACGTTTGCTTTTACCACGGTAGTGATGCACAGATCACATATGCATGAACACCATGGATTGGGTGGTAAATTAAGTAAATAATAACAAATATAAACATTCTGGTTAATATCAGATGGTTTGCTGGTGGGCAATGCAATACATCTTATTAATGAGGAAAACATTACACTTCTTGCACAACCAGCGTCAATAACAATATAAGTATGTCTCCCCATTAAGACATTAGTGCGCACGAGACATATCAGTTGAACTTTATTAATTGGTGCTGTAGAAAGAAAGAAATTCAAACTGAGAATTTAACTATTTACAATATTAATGAGTTAACAGTACAAACTCAGAACTAACTCTATAAACAAGCAGTTCTCCGAAGTAAATTAAGGTCCCCAGAAAACTGTGAAGCTAGAAAGGTGTCAAGGTCCACCACATAAACAAAGTAAAACATGAAATTGTGTTGGAATGGAGAAAGTTTTTTTTTGTTTATTTGTTGTAGTTCTGTGTTATTATAAAATATATATATATACACTGCCAGTCAAAAGTTTGGACACACCTTCTCATTTAATGTTTTTTCTTTGTTTTCACGACTATTTACATTGTAGATTCTCAGTGAAGGCATCAAAACTATGAATGAACACATATGGAATCATGTAGTAAACAAACAAGTGTGAAATAACTCAAAACATGTTTTATTTTTCCTCACGCCTCTCAACAAACCCTCAGTGTAAGGGACTAAGATGCAAGGAAAAGACGCAAGTGAGGGAAACATGGGTGCCATTTAAGGGAATTGGGACTTACTGTATAACTACAGTGATGATGTGACATGGCAGGAAAGGAATGGAGCAACAAAGGACAGAGTCGGACATTAGAAGCAGCTAAAAAAGGCATACAGAGCCGGAATATTTTCACATCTTACTCTGATTTGGTCAAAATAAATCCTCAATTAACAAAGCTGACCGTGGAAAGACAAACCAAACAGGGTTTTTTTTTGTTGTCTTTGTGTTTAGTTTTATGTTGAGTTTAAATAGAGTGTTTATTATGGTGATCTAACAAGGCGATTACGTTCGTCATAGTTTGGAAATGGGGAGAAACTTGAATTCAGAAAGTGTATGGTTGTAGCTTTCTGTTTAGCAAGGAAAATAGGCACAAAAATATTTCCTTTCTTGACATTATGTTTACTTGGTTGACTAAGTAACAAGCTTGCTTGCATCTCCAGCTACTGTAAAACACATCTTGAGGTACAAAGTGGTTATTACAGGAAGGGCAGGGACAAGCAGGTTCCACAGTACATTACACTGTTGCTTCTTCATGTAGACATGCTTTTCATACAACAGATTCAGCTGAAAAGCTTTTTAGGGTTCCCTGCACTGCTCCCCTTTAAACCTTTAGTCTAGCCTTGATTTGACTTGACTTCATACTGCAGCAGGATAATTAGAGCAAACACACCTCAAAGTTTTGCAAGAGCTACTTGCAGACCAAAAAAGACAAAAGAAGACCTGGCTGTCATTGAACTTCATCCATGCCAGAAGTGCATATAATTATTAAAGCATACCAAATGCTTACCAAACCTGAATTCATAGATTTTTTTCAAAGATTTTTGACTTGACTGTATGTGCTGGATTTATCCAAAGGTAAGGTCTTCATCTGCTGTCCTATGGGCACTTGTTCTTCAAGCGAACAATCTAACATACTGCATGCAGCTCAGAAGTTTATGATACCCAAAGCAAGGGTCATATTCATGCAAAACAACACATAAATCACACTTAACCTTTGGTGCAACAAAAGCACTATGGAGGACACACGCGTAAGTGTAGATGAAGTCAATTACACAGTACAGTACAAAGATGGATTGAGGTTTGTATGGCAGCAACAGAAGAGAGCAACTGACTTTAATCACAGAATCACACTGCTTCGAATGGGAAATGGGTAAATTCCAAGTATATTGTGTAATTAACAGAAGATCGCACAAAATCAAGGCACTACTCTCTACAAACCCCCCCCCCTTTTTCTGATTAAACATTTCACTCAGTCTCAGGAGTAAACATCCAACGAAAAGTGCAACCTCCTAATGTTTAATTCAGTGTTGACTCAGTATCCTACCTCAGCATGCTACATGTGATCCTTTGAGATTTTGTAAACTCCAGCTGCTCCCATTTGGCCTGACTGTCAGCCTGAGTGTCTCCTGCGCTCTGCGTCTCTTAACCCACCTGGTTATTCCTCCTCAACTCTGTGTCAAGAAAAAAACTGAGTCACCCTGAGGCACTGCTCGAACCCTGGCTCCAATGTTTGTCTTCACTATTGTTTACAAGGCTCTTTCAAGTCTGCCGAGCTGATGTGTGTGTGTGTGTGTGTGTGTGTGTGTGTGTGTGTGTGTGTGTGTGTGTGTGTGTGTGTGTGTGTGTGTGTGTGTGTGTGTGTATGTGTGTGTGCATGCTTGTGTGTGTGTGTGTGTGTCTGTAGATCACACAACATGTATGTGTGCTGGTTAGGGTGTGTATAAATAGCGCAGTTGGGAGGGACGGAGGCTTGCAGGGCAGCTGACTCAACACATTCTAGTTTGGGTGAGTGCTCATCACATACAGCAGTATGGCTGGTGCTATTCAAAACACTGGAGGACTGTCCAACCAACACACACACTATAAGCCCTCACTAGTGTCTTGCCAACATTAGGGCCATCTCTGCTTTGGAAAATTAATTTCACTAACACTGAATTTCAAGTTGGATCCCCTCCAGCAATTGCAGAGGAAATAATTTTCCTAACACACAACATCATCTTTCAAATTAATATAGAAAGTGTCAAGTGTACTTACAAGAATCTTGGTCACCTGAACTGCTTTCTCCATGTTTCACACATTCTATCCTGGTTCAGAGGACATACAGATTCGAAGATTTCAGTATAAGTCATTATAGTAATAATAATAGACTAATAGATGAAGTTTGGGGAAAAATACTTTGCTGCAAAATGCTTTTGCTTAACAATCGGAATTGGACGTTAAGTCTACATATTATACATTTGTCAACTTAACAGGCCATGGTATAAGCAGGATAGTACCCTCCATGTTTATTCATTCCATGATTGTAATGAATGATGCTGCATATATCCACAGAACATACAACTTGAAAGGTATTATCCCCTAATCCCTTTTATTTGTGATAGGCTGAGTTCAGACCAGTTTGACTGGTTGGCAGCACACAGTAATTAGAGGCTCAGTCATACCAGAAACACGCGGGCACACACACACACACACACACTATTTATTATTTATTTAAATAGTAAAGTGGAATCATTTACTAGACTGGTTTCTCATCAATGATTTTCATGTGGTATGGCATCATAGTGGCTAATGTTTTAGTTGTCTCTGTGGGTGATAGTTTGACATCAGTCAGGGAAGGGGACAGGTGGGACATGGCCAAAACAACACAAAGCCAAAAGGATTCCTGGTACCAAAGAAAGGCAGGATTGCTGATAACTTTATAAACCACCAATAGAGAATTCTGAAATTATTAATTCTAAATGTTTTGGTCCGAATAAAGGCACCTGGATTTGAACATTTATTAGGACAAAACAGAGTGAGAGCCAGGAGCTGAAGCTTGAGATAACACAATGGTGCATGTTTATGGATTTTAGAAAGTCTGATCTCTTTTCTTTAAAAATATAATGTGTAACATTTAAACACTGAAATGTCCCATAAAAACTTGAGCTTTGTTATATTTGTTGAGTTTTGCACTTAGATTATTACACATTTGTCAGACTGTATTTAAACCACGAGAAATCTATTCATTTCCTCAAGGTAAACAGTGCATTTCGTTTGGTCACCTGTCACTATAACTTTCAGTAGAGTGAGGAAGGGAGTCAGCAAATGTGACATAACATGAATAAACTCCCTGGTGCTATCTGTGTTATTGTTTTCAAAATCCCTGTTGCTGCGGGAAACAACAAGAACAATTTCCAAGCTAGCAATTTACTCCAATACTGACCTGGTCGCTACGAACATAAACAAGTTAGTGACTCTTACCTTTTCTCTTGCAAGGATTTAGCCATTGTAATGCCACGGCTCACCTCCCCACATGCAAATTAAAATCAAGTTTGATTGTTTCAAAGGAATATAAACAAGTTAACAACATAGTAATAATTTGTGCAGCAACACCCTTCTCAGACAGTGGTATGGATGACCATGCCAGAGTAGTGCTGTTTTGATTGAGATACCCCTAGCTGCACAAATGGAATACGGTACATTTAACCTTGACCATTCAACAGACATTAAATTCTTTCTGTCACTTGCAGGTTGTGTATAACACAACAGTTGACGGTGACTTTATGTGAATTTCTTCAATTTTGTGACATCTCAAGACCACAACCAAAACCAAGCATGTGCCCATCAAAAAAAACGTAGATGTCATCTAATGACAGAGCCAATGAAATCCCCTGCTTTCTGGAGAATTAGTCAGTTTTTAAGTTAGCTATCATTTTATCTCAATTTGATTTGAATATTCCTAGGTACATGCATCTCAAAGAGATCAAAGCACTCTGCCAGGGAATGGTGGACAACCCCATCTAAGTTAGGAAAAAGTTGCTGCCCCAAGTCAAGATCAATATCTGTAATACCCAAATGGATACCAGTGGACCTGTTGTCAGGTATGATCATTTGTCATAATCATCACAGGGAAAAATTGGTGTTCTTGAGGCCAATGTGACCTTGGAAGTGTAGTAAAAAATTACATGCAATGCTGTTCTATCCATCTGTGACTTCCGCTGACAGTAATTATCAGTCAGTCAATCTCTAATCCAGCCTCTTCCTAAAGTTAATCCATTACGTTTAGGGACTGGAAAAGGATCTTAGATATCTGGAAGGCGCTCTGAGTAGAACTTCTGCTCCTTCCCATTGAAAAGAGTCAGTTAAGGTTCCAAATCCTGATCAAGCGCCTCTGGAGACTGGAGAATTTCCGGGCTACATTCAACTCTTAAAAGGCCCCAGAACATGGTGGAAGTATTACACATGCCATGTAGTGATCCCATTTTAGGCATGCTGGGGCAAAATTTATCTGGGTTACAACTTAGACATCATTGCCCGAACACAGATAAGTGTCCTCCGGTCTTTAGTTCTCAGCAGGAAAATGGGTAGTAGCTGACCTAAGTTGGCAACACTCCCCAAACTTGGACCATGTTCAACTAGTCATGGCTGAACATGCTGTCTCCATGATAACAAAAATACAAGAGCTACCTTGGTTCTGTCCGTGCAAGTTTGGATAAAACATGTCAGGGGATGCAAGCTGCAAGGGTTGAGACAGAATGAGCATAACTTTGTTCCAAATTTGTTGAAACATCTTCAGACACCTTCTAGCACATACTTAAAATACTCTGAACTCATTATTTTATTTAATATTTTAATTATATTGAGCCCACATTTGCTCCCAGTGGCTCTTCCATTAGTGGGTGAGTGTATGAATGGTTATGGCTCCTGATGAACAGGTAGCTTCTTGCATGGTAGCCTTTGCCACCAGTATATGAATGTGTGTGTGACTGTGTAAATGCTGACTTGTGTTGTGAAGCTTATGTGACATTAAGCTAAGGTCAAATTAGCTGGACACACTATTTTCCAAACAAACCTGAACCTTCTTTTTATATATCAACAATATATAGTTCAAGTACTGTAAAAATGAGACTTGGTTCAGTTTGAGGAAATCCTCACGACTGGTGGTCCACACCAGAAGTCTGTTGTTAAACCATTCTAACAAACTGTTGGAACAAGTGTGAAGCAATTTGAAGAGCTCCTCACTGATTTTTCATGAGTTTTCGCCCTAATACACTCCACAAAAATCTGATCTTTCTGTCTGCCACTATTCTCTTCAGTTTTCTCACTATTCGCTTTAGTGGATATTTAAGTCACATGCTTTGTGGATGTCAAGATTAACTTGCCTAGTCTGTTTCCATTTCACTCTTACTGATACAATACAATTTCTACAACAGCCAAGCATAATCATTTTTTTGCAAGATGTTTTTGAAATTGATTGTTTCCACCAGCCTAGTTACCAAAATAAAATGCTGACTTTCATGTCGTGAGGTGTATAAGATGGTGGAAGCATTACAGCTGGATGAGATCAGACAGACCACTGTTCAAAATGGTTTTCAAACATTTGTTAGTGTGAAAACACTGATGTCGGAACATTTCCATCTGTGCTTGTGTCAACAAGACATTTACATTTCGGACATTTAACAGACCCTTTTGTCCAAAGCTATGTGGGATCAAGGTGAAGTCTGAATAAGTGAGTCTTTTGCGTAAGATGGTGAGTGACTCTGCTGTCCTGACAATAGTCGGGAGTTCATTCCACCACAGAACAGAAAGAGACAAAGAGTCATGACTTCGCTGAGAAACCTTTGTTTGCTCTCAGCGATGGTGGCATCAGCCGACCAGCGGATGGAGTGGAGCGAAGTGCTCGCGCTGCGGCGTGTGGTCTGACCAGTGTTGACCAGTGTGATGTCCTCGACAGTGACTGACAGGTCCATGCGAGGGCAGTCTTTCCCAGATGAAGAGGAGTCCAGTGGTGTGCAGTTGTCTAAGCGGAGATGTCTGCCAGACATTCTGAGATGCTAGCTGCAACGTGGGATTTAGAGGAGGATGGGGAAAAGAGAAGAACAGTTGAGTGTTGTCTGCATAACAGTGGTATGAGAATCCATATGATGTGATTGCAGAGCCTAGTGATCTAATGTATAGTGAAAACAGAAGTGGTCCTAGTACTGAGCTTTGAGGGACACCGGTTTCCAGGAAGCTGAGACAAGGAGCCATGCCATTTGACCTGAAAGGTGCAATTTGTCAGGTATGATGTGAAACAAATTAGAGCAGAGTCAGCAATGCCAAGTTCAGCCAGAGTGGAGAGGAGGATTTGGTGGTTGACTGTGTCAAACACAGAAGATAAGTCGAAGAGAATGAGGACAGATGAGTGGGACGAGGCTCTAGCTGCATGGAGGGACTCAGTCAATGTGATGAGGGCCGTCTCAGTGGAGTCTGCAGTCCTGAGGCCTGATCAATTGGGGGAGATGGGAGGAGGGAATCGGGTCAAGGGAACAGGTGGTGGCACAGTTAGATGTAACATGTAGTGTGTGAATATCTTCAGAGGAGAGAGGGCTGAAGCAGGTAAGGCCATCAGAGGTAAGGGGTTGGGAGAGTGTTTCATATTCTAAAACTGAACCTACAGAAGTTTTAACATATCTGTGCTCAGCAGGAATGTACATTGCCAAAGTTATACTGACAACTGGGTTGGTTTTAACCCTCTGGAATCAACAGACATGCCCGCACGTCCAAATCACGTTACTGATTTAAGATTTAAGACGTAGCAGTAAGACACAGCCTCGCTGAGTTTCAACTTTAGTCGAAAGTGCTGACTCCAAGTAAAACCAGACTTATGATAAATAATTTACGCAACGCTTTTTCTTGAATACTGTCATCACATTGTGTGTGTTTGGTGCATGTTTGGTACAGGACGAAACTGTAGAAACGGGCTATT